>JALPQI010030374.1:0-311866 GCA_025490895.1 Thaumatotibia leucotreta | reverse complement strand
GTTGAGCCACTTGGCAATGGATGCAATTTGGTGGTGTAATATTATAGGTTCGGTATTTTTCGTTAGTAGGCACGATCGCGACATGACCGATGTTCCCCGATGATATGTCAGTCAAATACGAATCTTTGTTGCGTCAAAATTTCAGTGTGTCAAAACTAGTTGAAATAATAAAAATTTCTTCGTCTACGAGAATTAAGGATTAGTCATCGGCCATTATTAGACGCTAGATGTCGTTGTTCCTAGAGGAAACTGGGGTAACGACAGTTCTTCATAGATTTGTCTAAAACCGTTTAGTAATTTATTCGTGTTTTATTCAAATCGGAAGCCATGATTTATCTGATATTAATAGGCGAGGTATTTTTCCATTCATATTTATATAGAAATGCATGTTATCGAGCAATTTTAAATTATATTTTTCGTTGACAGAGACAAATGCTATTGCTGTCTTTATTATCATTCGTTACAGCTCAGTTGACGTTAGTTGAAAACTTATGTAATGTAACCTTTGTAGAAATATGGTGGGTAACCTTTGACAATCTAGCCATAATCCTATAATCTGTCAGTAGCCATAAAAATGTATAATATAGTTGATAGTTTCTGACTGAAATTCTAACTTTGAAAAAATACCTGTCAGTGACAGCCGTTAAATGGAAAGTGAACGAATTTACCATCAGGGCTCTGAAGTTAGATTGACGTTTCCAGGTTTAAAGCGGATGTTATAACGTAACTATAGTAACGTCAGCTTCCGGAAAAATAGCGAACAATCATTGGTTAAACATTTTTGTTATTACGTAACCATGGTAATGTCACCTTCTGAAGAATACACGAGGTGGTCATTGGCTAACCGTAGCAACGACCGCCCCATTGGTCAGCAGAGTTCGGCCGAAGTCGTGATACCAGCCTCATAAGAGTTCGGAACCCGATTTGTATTATTCGACCAAGTTGCGAACAGTGGCAAGTGGCTCAACAATCCCGTGTGGTGACTGTACATGACATCTAATATTTATAATTTATATAATATTAAGTAGTGTGACTACTGGGGAAAAATAAAAACTACAAATCAAAATATTTAGTTAATAAATAATTTGATCCGTGTTTTCACAATACGTTCAAGAACACTAATTTCAAATTCCCCGTGTGTTTTCATGACATGTTGATGTGTGCGTGACCTCAACTCTCGTGGAACTATCTACAGGGTGGCTAGTAAGTTGACCGACAAACTTGAAAGGTGTATTCCTGAACACATTTTGAGGCTATAATGTCATGTGAACTTTTCTGGATTCGGTTTAGTTTAAGAGATAATGACATGTTATTCAAAAAACTATTTTCATCACAAGTCAATGAAAAATGCCTGCACAATTAAAATTCTTACACAAGTAGTTTTCATCTCGACATACACACTGATTAAAGTTAGAGAAAATGAGGAAAAAGTTTCAGAAAAATGTTCAACAAAAAAAAATACAAAAACCCTGAAAAAAATCTTGCCCTACAATATATTACTGGTAATGTACAAAAAAAATTAAAATATCACAAAAAGGAATTAAAAAAAAATTTTTTGTTCGATAATGACATGTCACTATTTTTTTTTTACTTCTTTTGTCATGAAAAATGCATTGGTAAAGTCTGCCGGTATACTCATTCCCACCCTGTATAGTTATAGTATACACACCGACTCATTTTATAAAGATGTCGCGACCGCAGACAAGCTACAGCCGCCCTTTTCCTCGCTGCGCAGAGCAATCTCTTCCAGTTATCGCATCGGGGCGGCGGCTTTGTAGCCTGTTAGTTGTTAGTCCAGCGGCGTGCAAACCAACTGCTATTAGGATTGTTATTCTATAGATTACGTGCAGGCCAGGCTACTCACAAATATCTGAGCAAGCCAACAACAAATAAATACAACAGAAAAACAAAACAACAGAAATCACAACTAAAACATTTTATAGTTGCCGATGTCTAAAGTTAAACTAAAAGAGCATTCGCTGTTCTAACCACCCACTCTACGAAATTCGATCGGTACACAAAACGTGATTGGTTGATTTCGTAGAACGGGCGCTAGAACAGCGAATGCTCTTTTGGTTTAAACGCACCTTAAGAATGAACTTTTGACAGTGTAGAAATGATCTTTATATACAGGATGTTACACGAGCTACTGAAAACCTTGAACAGGGTGATTTAGTAGGCTATCATCATCATCATCATCAGCCAATTGACGTCCACTGCTGGACATAGGCCTCCCCCAGAGAGTTCCACAAAGATCGGTCGTGAGCTGTCCGCATCCATTGGACACCCGCAACCTTTACCAGGTCGTCGCTCCATCTTGTGGGGGGCCTTCCCACGCTGCGCCGTCCAGTTCGTGGTCGCCATGAGAGAACACGCCGACCCCACCGGTCATCGGTCCTCTGGGCAATATGGTCAGCCCACTGCCACTTCAACCTGGCGATTCTTCGGATTCTTAGTAGGCTATACTGAACAACTTTCACTATGGGACCAATCACGAAATCTAAAAAAAATTGTCTTTTTCATACATTTTCTCCGGTCGATAACGACATTTTGTATGAAAGAGCCGAATTTTTTGAGATTTCTGTGTAGCTCCATAGTAAAAGTTGTCAGTCCTACTAAATCACCCCGTTCAAAGTTTTCAATGGCTCGTGTAACATGTTGTACAGTCACCACATGGGATTGTTGAGCCACTTGCAACTGTTCGCAACTTGGTCGAATAATACAAATCGGGTTCCGAACTCTTATGAGGCTGGTATCACGACTGCGGCCGAACTCTGCTGACCAATGGGGCGGGCGTTGCTACGGTTAGCCAATGACCGCTCGCGTATTCTTCAGAAGGTGACATTACCATGGTTACGTAATAACAAAAATGTTTAACCAATGATTGTTCGCTATTTTTCCGGAAGCTGACGTTACTATAGTTACGTTATAACATCCGCTTTAGACCTGGAGACGTCAATCTAACTTCAGAGCCCTGATGGTAATTTCGTTCACTTTTAACGTTCCTTTTAACGGCTGTCACTGACAGGTATTTTTTCAAAGTTAGAATTTCAGTCAGAAACTATCAAGTTTCTATTATACATTTTTATGGCTACTGACAGATTATAGCATTATGGGTAGATTGTCAAAGGTTACCTACCAATCCTACCATATTTCTACAAAGGTTACATTACATAAGTTTTCAACTAACGTCAACTGAGCTGTAACGAATGATAATAAAGACAGCAATAGCATTTGTCTCTGTCAATGAAAAAAATAATTTAAAATTGCTCGATAACATGCCTATTTATATAAATATGAATGGAAAAAATACCTCGCCTATTGATATCAGATAAATCATGGCTTCCGATTTGAAGCAAATAAGAATAAATTACTAAACAGTTTTAAACAAATCTATGAAGAACTGTCGTTATCCAGTTTCCTCTAGGAACAACGACATCTAGCGTCTAATAATGGCCGATGACTAATCCTTAATTCTCGTAGACGAAGGAATTTTTATTATTTCAACTATTTTTGACACACTGAAATTTTGACGCAACAAGGATTCGTATTTGACTGACATATCATCGGGGAACATCGGTCATGTCGCCATCGTGCCTACTAACGAAAAATACCGAACCCATAATATTACACGACCAAATTGCATCCATTGCCAAGTGGCTCAACATTCCCATGTGGTGACTGTATAAGTACCGTTTTTCGTTAAAATATGACACACTGTTAGTACTAAGGGAAGAACACACGATCATCATCATACCCCGTAATCGAACCGGCAAATCTGTAGCAAATGTGCGTCAGGGTTGTCACTACTACGAATACAAAAAACACCTCGGCAACAATATTCAATGTTCTATCGATCTTCAAAATAAATTATCACATTTTTATTATTTGTTGCACTCAAATTGCGTCGCCTTCTTGTGTAAATCCATTTTAAACTCAAAAACATCTACCGTCAATAGTAAATAATGTAAATATGTATAATTTTGAAATGTATTTATCTACATCCATTTCATAATTTCCCTATTATGTATTCAGAAGCGGTAATGTAATGACCTATATTAAGAGACCGGTGTCTGTGGTTGTATCATAATGTTAACATTAAAGTACAGGCAGAGTACAGTGCATCATAATGTTGACATTAAAGTATCGTCGTCATGATATTAATTTTAACATTATGAAGTCAACTTCTTTTTGTTGTTTTTTTTTTCAATAAATATTTATTGTAGGATATCCTTACTCAAATTGAGTGATTTCAACTGATTTGAATTTTTATATTTAGAGGTAATTACTTAGTGGATATCAATGAAAATAAAGGTAAATTGTCATTCTAAACTAATGATATGGATGTAGATAAAGTTATGTATGTGACTGTACATAATTAGGCATTAAACACTCGTGTGATCTTATTATGAAACTCGCCTACGGCTCGTTTCATAAAACCACACTCATGTTTAATGCCTCTTATTATGCGCCAGCCACATAAATAACTATTATTTATTATTGTTTGTTATTAGCTCAGCTTCTTTTAAAAGATTGTTTAATGCGGTAGCCGCAGCATCTTTATTTTGTGGTAGTTTTCCTGTTAAATTAATCATAGATCTGGAAAGCTTTTATTCTTTGACATTTTCACTAACCGTACGTTTTGGATTTTGTTATTTATGGAATAATACTTATGTTAATATTAATCATATTGCAGTAAGTAAATTCGTCATCGTAGTTAATCGCCAACCCTGACATCAAACTGTCAAATGCTACGGTTTTGCTACATCCGTTGCGAGGTACGATTATCATAAAGCTGACACACGGTATAACCTCGTGAGAGAGTGAAGAGACAAGCATCGGAAACAGGCGATGACCGCTCTTTTCCGTTGTATGGACACAACTGAGCGGTACACGTTCTTGCTCATTTGTTGAGGGTGGTCGATCTATGTGGCGGAATAAAATAAACAAATAATAAATAAAATAAATAAATATGTTTTTGTTTTAGAAATTCACTTCCTTTTTATAAACTTAGCATACCGATAAGTAGACCCCGGATTGTTGTGGCAGTGACGTCACAATAGGGTGATTTGGGGAGTAATTGGAAGTGTAGAACAAAATTATACATAAATTAGATGTCCCGTACAAACACGGTTTTTCTCAAAATTGTGGGTTTATCCAAGTTCTCTTTCATGAATAGAGGAGTGAAAAATTGTCCAAAAAGTAGATTTTAACTAATACTTTGAAAGAAAACTCAAAAAATTGGAATATACACGCGTTTGTACAGGACAGCCCACGGAATGCTTCAATAGATTCATGTTTTACTATCAAGTATCACCGTTTTCTCTGTTCTAACTAAAATACGAGAAGAAGCAGTCCTGCTTTGTTTTTTTTTTGTGTTATATTTAAAAAAAACAATAAACATACCATATGCAGCCCAAAGAGAACTTTGCTCATGGCGACAATTCTCTCCACGGTGTCGTCTATGATTTTGGCTTTCGTCTCCGCCGTGTTGTCGGCCACCGCTGCTTTACTCTTCGACCCGAGTTTGCTATAAAAACACACCATCAGACCGCCTGGACATCAGAATCAGAATAGCCATTTATTTCTTCATAACATACATTTTTTCTCCAACAATTCATAACATAGTTTATAGTACACATTATTATTAAATTAAATTATTACATAGATCATAAAATGGCCTCTCCTTCTTCAGTAAAAGAAGGAGGGGTGGTAATATTACTCCTTGGGTTACCAGCTCTGCTAGGAGTATTTTGGTAAGTATGACTATTATAGTTTTTAAATGAATTTGTCTGGACATAGAACTCCCCAATTACTATGGCACTGGTCTCACTGCGAGCTACTAAGCTATGAACTATGGGCTATAAACACGAACAAAAGATACGCACTCGCGATACACGATCAGCTATCACCGCCGGGCGAGTATCGCCGTGTCTCTTTTATTTACACGGGAGTGCGTATTTTGTTCGTGTTTATAGCCCACAGTTCATATTTTAGTAGCTCGCAGTGAGACCAGTGCCTTACGACTGCTGGGTAAATAAATATAGAAAGAAAAAACACCCATAAACGAATACACAACAACGTAGCAACAGCTATTACTCGTACTTCTAATTCATCCATCATCCACACTTGGTGAGTAATCATGTGTGTGTGACTTCATAACTTTTTTGTTACATTATTTATTAAGTTTTTGGCTCACGATACTTAAAAGGAACCACAATTAAACCAATTTATCATGTTTCCCGTTTATTTTTAAACGGTAACAATCTCGTAGGAGTTTTCCTGAAGTACCAATCAGACTATCGATTTATTTATTTGCAGGTTAAATAAACCTACATGTGTAGTGAGAAATTACTTGCCTTCGGAAACGTTCGTAAACACATGCTGTTTCAGGCAGTGTCACCGAGTCTGACTGAAGTAGCATGACAGCTATTACTGTCAGTCTCAGTGAGATAGACTGAAACAGCATGACGTTGACGAACGTTTCCGAAGGCAAGTCATTTCTCACTACATCTGTATATCGGTGTCTCTCATTGGTTCGCGGTTCCTGTTTAGAAGCAACGTCGATGCGCGCACTAAATGTGGAAGAGGCTTTAGACATAACGACATACATGTCATACCACTACATGTTTGGACATACAAGCCATTCAACTACATCTTTTGACAACATATAAACTTACTTAGGACCGATTGCATCAAGCCGTCTGCAATCGGAAAACACCTCTATGACTTCGGTTATTATTTATTATCAAACTGCGATCAAGAGTAAATTTAAAAGTACTG
Organism: Thaumatotibia leucotreta; assembly: GCA_025490895.1. Lineage (NCBI taxonomy): Eukaryota > Metazoa > Arthropoda > Insecta > Lepidoptera > Tortricidae > Thaumatotibia > Thaumatotibia leucotreta. Next base: position 305,083 of record JALPQI010030374.1, on the reverse strand, counting down.
TTGACAACATTTTTACCATGAAAAGAGTTGTTTATAGATGTAGTGAATGATTAATTAATCTATTGTCTGGACTGAAACAATCAATATATGATTTTTTTTATGCTGTCCCACTGCTGGGCAAAGGCTTCCCCCCTCTTCTTCCGTTCATCCCGGTTCTGTGCTATATCTGAATATAACTAAAAATATATCCTAGATTCAAATTCAAATTCAAATTCAAATAATTTATTGTATGAAAGTGAGTAGTAATAAAGGGTGTACAGTAGTTTTGTAGTTCTTCACAATCAGCCAGTATATGGCGCACAATAGATTTTCATTACATGTCATTGGATAAAATTTTAATGTCAATATATTAGAATTATGAATATTATAATGGATGAATTGAATGAATTGTGAAATTATTATTATTACTGTGAATATAAAGAAGTCAATGTCATGCCATGAAAAGTGTTACGAGAACAGATGATCAATAAAATAAACATATGTGGATGAAATTAAGTAAAATTAAATTAAATTAAATTAAATTAAATAAGCTGCACTATGCTATCAATCGAGATGTCAGGAAATAAGTATAAGTAATGTCATATAGTGTTGGTTTCAAAATGCTCATTAATATCGTAGTACAGCCTACCTAAGCACCAATCGAATAATTTAGTTTTGAAGCGTACGCAATCTGGGGACTTTAGATCTTCAGGTAGTCTGTTAAAAATCTTCACCGACATATACAATATACTTTTTTCAAAGTGAGCGGACTTGTGGTTCGGATACTGAAGATTAAACCCATGGAGCCTGGATGTTGACCTTGAGTTCGATGGTATAACTTTATATGAATGTAAATGGTTTTTAACAAAAAGGCACACTTCATAGATGTACAACGTGGGTAAAGGCAGAATTTTTAACTTTTTAAATAGTGGCCGACAAGAGTCGATCGTCCTTGCTCCACACATAGCTCTCACACATTTTTTTTGCAATAAAAATAACCGGTTTGCGTATGTGGAGTTACCCCACAAGACAAGACCATACCGGAGGTTTGACATGATGTAGCCGTGGAAGGCCAATAAGGCAGTTTTTTGTGACGACATCTGTGTTAGCCTGCGCAGAGCAAAGACAAATCTGTTGAGTTTATTAATTAAGTGTTCAACATGAAATTGCCAATTACAGTGACGATCAAGTACAACACCGAGAAATCGTATGGATTCAACATTTTCTATACATTCTTGATTAAATTCAATTTGTAAACCTACGGGTTTGCTTTGTGGTGCAAAGAATTCCATACATTTGGTTTTACTTATGTTTGCTTTTAATTCATTTATTTGCAACCATTTGTTGATATCATTGAAGACCGAGTTTGCTTCAGTTAGGTATGTTAAAGGATTTTGGCCTGGAATAATAACCGAACAATCATCAGCAAAAAGTAGTACCTTATGGCGAGTGATATTGGGCAGGTCGTTAATATAGACTAGGAATAATAAAGGGCCTAGTATACTGCCCTGTGGTACACCCTTATCCACAGTCACTTCACCAGAAAGCACCCCCGAATACTGTTTTGTATCCGGATTGTAGCAACAGATCTCAGTTCTCTGTTTTCTGTCACATAGATATGTCTTAAGCCAATCATAACAGTTTCCACGAATCCCATAGTGACTTAACTTGTTAAGAAGTATACTATGCGAAACACAGTCAAAGGCCTTAGACATATCCATGAAGATCGTTGCTACTGGTATTCTATTGTCTCTATATGTGGTTATATCTTTTATAAGTTCGTAAATAGCCAATGTGGTGGACTTACACCTTCGAAATCCAAATTGGTTAGTGTTTAAAATTTCATGTCGATCTAGAAATTTGACAATTCTGTTGTTTATAACCTTCTCGTATACTTTAGACAATATAGGTACAATAGCAATAGGTCTATAATGATCACACGTTTCTTTATCTCCCTTCTTAAATAGAGGTTTAACTATGGTATTTTTTAGGCGACTTGGAAATACACCCTCCATCATAGATAGGTTAATAGCATGACTTAATGGGCCTGCTAGCACTGCAGCATTGTCTTTTATGATTGAGGTTGTTAAGTTATCATAGCCCGATGATCTGGAGTTATTGAGAGATTTAATTATTTTTATTATTTCTTCATGGTCTGTTGGAGTTAGATATATGCTGGAACAATTGGAGCTACTCATCGATTTCATTACGTCTGCCTGATGTATGGAATTTGAATTGACATCAGCGTCAAACTGCCCTGCCTTATAAACTGTTGTGTCAATAGTACTTTAAAATTCACTTCTGATCGCGGTTTGATATGCACGCTAATTCTGTCGTCAGTTCAGATCATCAGTCCTATTGTCCGTTGACTGATGTCAGGCGAATTTGAACTCTGTGTTTTTGGACTAGTGTGAGACTAATGGAAAATTACTGACCGCTGCCTAAGGAGATTATAAATGTTTAAGGTTGTTTGCGTTACAAAAACAACATTGCGAGGGTTTCCTACGTCGATCCTACGACGTATAAGTCGAGATAATTTTTCATTTAAATGCTAAGTCCACGTAGTGTCACAATAAAGTTCATATATTATTTCAAAAAACGGTATGCTCGACTAATCGGGTTTCACTGGACAACCCTTGACTAATATATTTAGCCATTTCACTTAAAATATACTACATAAAAATGTGTCAAATATTTACATTAAAACTTTCATTTACGCTTAATTTTACGTAATTTCTGTAATAACGCAAAGTGTTTAATTCCTTTACAGTAAACATTTATGTAAAAAATCGTAATTCTGACATAGCGTCTGCTGGTAGCTTTTTGTCTTACCCCATTAAAAAAACCGTTTCATTTTACTCCACTTTACCTTACTTTTAATTTAGCATAAAATCACTAGGTAATAATAAGTAATTAGTCATCAAGTCCTGAAAAAGTCTGAACTACTCCTTGGCACAAGTATGATATCAAGAAAGTATAGTTGAAAATGTGCTTGTGTTATATATTTAAATATAATATTTTTAGACATAACCCTATTCACATACTACATACCTGTAAAGGTAATGTTGCCAGGACATCTCATCCGCCGGGTCGATCTTATCTGGCAAAGTGAGCTGTATCTTGGCAAACTCCGCCACGTCTTGCTCCGACATTTTCTAGAAAAAAAAACGTTACTTTAGTTACTCGTACAGTTATAAATCTGTATGAAATAATGTGTGGACACTGTCGACTTCCATTTATGTTTATTTGATTATTCGTCAGTCTCTCTCTCTTCACTCTTTATTGTGCACCAGAAAATTAAAAAATAGAATATACAGTCCTAAAACAGTGACAGACAACAGGCGATGTTATCGCTAATAAGCGAACTCTTCCAGGCAACATTTGCGAGCATTTACATTTTGACAGTCTATGGTGCTTCTTAATTCAAATTTTGATGCAGAATTGGACGTCTTTTACCCTTAGTATTAGGACTTTTGGGAGACCATCTTATCTTATTAGTAAGGGCTCCACCAATAAGATAAGATGCGGATACACTTCGACCCAACTTTCTAAAGAGACCGGTCAGATGTCGATGACTTTATTCGACCAATGTAAGTCACAAGCTTTCTTTGAACTATTTTCTTTTTTCAGTAACCCTCTTACCTTCAGAAACCGGTCCTTGCAGTGCTGAACTAACTCCTGCTCTCTTCCCGCGAAGAGATTCAGACCAACTGGAAGCAGCCTCTTCAGACAGGCTACCATGAGAGACGCTTGGACCTCCTTGTCTTTGTCACGCTTCTTGTCACGATGCTTCTTCTTTTTCTGTAAGAATAGAATGAAGTTTGTTGAATTTGTTCTCGACTTATAATAGTCTTCGCATTGTAGCTCAGACTTTAAAATACAAAATAATAACGTCTATCTTCGCGGATAAGACGGTTGTCACATTCTAAGGTCTAAGGTGGAAGTACTATACTTCGTTTTTTTTAGCATTAGAAAGACCTTTGCAGAACGAGATATAAGGTTTTTTTACAGGCAAATTCTGCGGATCGAACAGTAAATACGAGTTATTAAATATCACGAATGTATTATCATGCTATATTAATACACATTACTCAGTGTTGTGAACAGATAAGAAACATAATGTTAGTTAATTTATATTCTAAGATGAAAAGATAATAATTTTAATAAATTGCGTTTGCAATTTTTCATGGAAAGGTTGTACATTAAAAAACCTAAAGAGGCAGAGTTCTCACACAATTTTAAAATGTCACTGTCTGTCATTCGACTTCATATTGTTGTCGGTTGAGTCAGTTGTGTTTTATATTGCTGTTAGCTTACTTAAAGATTGTTCTTATCGTTTTTGTTCAATTTCGTTATTAATTGTTGATCTATTTAGATATTTTGTTTGTTGGTGCACATTTAAAATGGATGAAAGCAAAATCCTGTGACTACCAGTGAAAAGCGGATGGTGGTGAATATTTACAAATTAAGAAATGTGCCATAGAAAGGAATATCCCACTAAATCGGAACGTGTGAAAAAGACTGCTGAGACTGCTGGCATATCGTTGGCTACGGTATATAACATTTTAAAAGAATATATTTTTTTAAATGAAGTTAGATAATGTAATAGATAACACTGTGGAAAAAATTATTATAAACGTTGATGGTTCCGAGTCCTCGGACTCTTCCACTGACAGTGAATAAAACTATGTATGTCATCTGAGTTTTATTTTCTAATTTGTTACCAAATTCAAACTACATTAGAGCGTCCCAGACCGCCTATAAAGGCGACAAATACTAAACGACGTTGCCGATGCGTAGGGTTGTCTTAGTATTGTTATCTGCTCAGTCTTTATGACACCGTGTCCGCTTTTATACCGATTGTTCCTTATCCTTATCCTTAAATGCATGACTTTTGAAAGTATTGGGAGCGCATAATGTAAGCCAGATTAAATATGCAAATATTGTTAAATTTTAGAATGTAAACTTCATTAAATTCAGTAAATGTAAAATCGGTACGATATTAGTTACAAACAAAAAAAAAATACTTTGTTAAAAACCGCCAAACACTAAACGAAAACTTTCAATATATATCTTTTTTCTAAATTGCCGCCATCTTGCTTATAAAACACTTATAACTTTTTTTAAATACAGTTTTGCCAACAAATTAATAATAAATGTGAAAACTATGCGTTCAGCTATCGGTAAATATCAAATGATATGTATATACATAAGTTCCGAGAAATTTAGTGGTATTTTTTTTTTTTTTATACCACGTCGGTGGCAAACAAGCATACGGCCCGCCTGATGGAAAGCAGTCACCGTAGCCTATGGGCGCCTGCAACCTCAGGGTGTCACATGCGCGTTGCCGACCCAATAAAAAAAACGTTGGCACAACAAAGTGGCTCCACTCCACTCCACTTGCCACCGCCTTGCTGGCCCGCTAGATGCTAGTAAATACACCGGCTGACCCCGAAACACGGCAAACACGAAGGTATCGGCCGAAATCGAAGAAGGAAGGTTTACGACCACTGCTTCTTTGTTCACCCGTTTGACAGATAATTCTAATCTTAAATAAAACGAAGTATAGTACCCGACGCTGTACCAATACACGTCATCATAGATTGAGTTGCCATCGATAAGATAAAATCAACTATTAGGGTATTTAAACGATGATCATGTGATCATGATTATCACCAAAGAGTCAAAACATAATTTGAACTTTACGCACGTGCATGTAGATCTACATTGCTTTGTTGACCATGACTTATACACCGTGTTTTTATTGATTTCCGTTAAATTAAAGGGAAGCTTATTTAGGTCAAAAATAATCAATTTCTCTAAGAAACTAGTGTTTTAACTCTTACTGTTATTGAGTTATTAAAAAAATAAGTTTAATGACTGAACAAGTGTATTGCAACCTTTATTACATCCTATAGTTACTTATTTTGACATGTGCCGTCAGCAGCCGTCAGTCGCCTGAGATCTTATTCTTCAGGTTCTCTCACACTTGCCATTAAAATTATCATGTATGAAAAAAAACAAAAAAATTTTCGAAATTAACAAAAGCCGATATACCAGGCAACTTCTATTAATGTCCCAAGTAACCTGTCCAATTTAACGGAAATCAATAAAAACACGGTGTATATCAGTCTTTGGCGTGATACACTTAAACGAATTTGCATTTTCAACAACAATATATCAATCAGTGCCGCCCAAAAGGTTTAAGTAGACCTCTAGAAATATTATGCCGCATTTGAAACGTACCTTGCCCCCGCCTTGCGGAGCTCCGTCGACAACAGTTGTCACCCTTCTGCTTGCCGTTGGCATGATTAACACCTAGAAAAATAAATTAGTGTTTTTATACAAACAAATGATTATATAATATTTTCTTCTGTTACCGCGAGGATTACGCATGAAATAAAACTATGAAAACGGATAAACTCGTGTATATTAACTCATTTTAACTTCATTCCGACGTTTCGAACACTTTACAGGGTTAAAATTAGATTAAAATTAGTTAATATTATATGCGAGTTTATCCGTTTTCATAGTTTTATTTCAAATGATTATACTTCCGTTTGAATGGAAGTAGAATCGAATCTGATTATGCCTTATAAGGACTTATAATTTAACTTTGTCATTTTGATATGGCTCTACAATGATTGGATGTATGTAGAATTTCACTAAAAGTGATCTTTACAGTATATTATATCAGACAAAACCTCTTAAATGAAAAAAAAAAACAAGATGTTAGAAATGGCGATTTCGACTGTCACAAAAAATGCTGCAAATAAAATAAAATAAAATTTTATTTTATTTATTTGGAAAAATAAAGTGGCAATTTTGAGAAGATTCATGTCATGTGCATCTCTGCACTTCAATCTCACAGCGCGCCTACACATTTTGATAGATATCTACGAAAAATCTAATATTAACTGATATTCTAAGCGACATCTATACACCGTGGGCTCTTATAACCCGAAGGATTTTAACCACGCATTTTTGATGTAAAATAAAAGAAAAAATTATCATATTAGATTGTCATTTTTGGAAAAAAAAAATTTAATGTTGTTTTTACTATTTTTGAATATATTTTAATATAAAAAGTAAATATTATTCGTTAAGTAAATAATATTATTTGTTAACGTTTCTTTTACAAAAACCTAATTTATAAAAGGTTTATTTTTTTACTTTTTGACATTGATTAATGAGGTTAGTGAGACTGTTCTTCATAATGGCACCAACGCTGTTAAAAAGACCTTTTGTATTGAGTAACAATTAGAAAATATGTATTTTTCAATTGGTAATAACTCTGAAACTAGGCGATATCCAGAAAACTATAGGATATTATAGTTTCTAAATGTGGTCAGGAATACACTGTTAAAATCGGTCGGGCTTAAACAGCCCACGGTGTATAACATATAAAGAGTAAGTTTTCTCACCATGTTATCAATCTCGTTGGCCGAAATGAAGTTCTGTTCCTCCTTCAAGAAGTACTGACTCTTGGACCAGATGTTGAATATTTCCGCCACGTGGTTGTATAGTTCTTCAGCCTCTGTATAAAAAAAATGCCTGTTTTTCAAATTGTACCTTGAACCCCTTCAACTACGTAGGGACATTGGTTCTCTAAGCGATTTTTATCGCCTGTACCATGGTGAGTGTTCTGAAGAGTTATTTTCCCTGATCCCGCCCTCCTCTTTCCGTTATAAAACCACACGTGTCGGTTTGCGGTGTCACTCCTTCACCGTGGAAAATATTCCCTCACGTACTAAGAAATTCGACAATTCCTTCATATTAAAAACTATTAAAAAGTGGAATTCTTTATCGGCACATGGGTTTCCGCATACCTATAGGTACGTTTGGACCCTTTAAACGAAGCGTGAAGAAGCATCTAACGGGCCAGCAAGGCGGTGGCAACTGACAGGTTACTGCTGGTTTCCTGTTCGTTGCCGCCGCGATTTGGGCTCTACTTTTAACTTACGATCAGGTGGAGAGGAGCTACTTTGTTGTGCCATAAAAAAAATTGTGAACTCACTTAGAAGTAATTTTAGCAGCAATGCTTCCAGTTTATTTTTATTAGCACTACAACAATCTGCTTTACTCAAGTGATTTTTCTGAGTGAATTTAACTGTCGCAAATATTGTGAGTCAGTATCTGGATCTGAACATCTGTAACACTTATCTTCTTGCACTCTAAACAAAAAGATAAAGTTCAATCACCAACGACCAACGGGATTCGAACCCCCGTCCTCAGCTGATACCTGTCCTTCTTTGTCATCCGGTCTCAGCGGAAATTTTTCAGTACATTTTTTTCAGTAGTTTTAAACAACAGCAAGTTTTGTGCTAAAATAATTATTTTATTCAAATTATTTGTTTTGTGTTTTTAATAAGTAGACTTTAGACCTGTACTTTAAATTCTAAATTGAGTACTACATTATTCCTAAGCCAATGGTTCCCCTGGAGATCGACATAATTATGTATTTGATGAAGAGGGTATAGAAAGAGCATATATCTCTTACAATGTTCTATATTTCTTCTAGAAGTATACAGCACTTACCATTAACATTATTCCTAAGCCAGTGATTCCTCTGTAAGTCTACGTATTTGATGAGCAGAGGATAGAAGTAGAAGATATCACTCACTATCTTCTATCACTCTTCTAGAAGTATACAGCACTCACCGTTAACATTGTTACTAAGCCAGTGCTTCATTTGAAGATCAACATTTTTGATGAGAAGAAGAAAGAAGGAATAGATGTCTTCCTACCTTCTATTATTCTTCTAGAAGTATACAGCACTTACCATTAACATTGTTCCTAAGCCAATGGTTCCTCTGTAAGTCCACGTATTTGATGAGCAGAGGATAGAAGGAGTAGACCTAACTATCTTATATCACTCTTCTAGAAGTATACAGCACTCACCGTTAACATTGTTACTAAGCCAGTGCTCCATTTGAAGATCAACATTTTTGATGAGAAGAAGAAAGAAGAAATAGATGTCTCCCTATCTTCTATGATTCTTCTAGAAGTATACAGCACTTACCATCAACATTATTCCTAAGCCAATGGTTCCTCTGAGGGTCAACATTTTTGATGAGAAGAAGAAAGAAGAAATAGATGTCTCCCTATCTTCTATAATTCTTCTAGAAGTATACAACACTTACCATTAACATTATTCCTAAGCCAGTGATTCCTCTGTAAGTCCACGTATTTGATGAGAAGAGGATAGAAGGAGTAGATATCTCTCACAAGCAGTTGCCAATCTTCCTGGATCTGAGACTCCACTTGCGAAGTGTCGTCAGTTGATGACTGGAAGTATATAGACTTGTGATGTGGGTACCAAGCGACGATATATATAATAGATAGATACATATAGATACTTAAATACATAGGACAGCCATGACCAAGGAACAAATATTTGTGATAAATAAATACACAAATAATGCTCTCGCCGGGATTCGAACCCGGAACCTCCGACTTCGTAGGCAGGGTCACTACCAACTAGGCTACGGAGGCTGACACAATATGCTCGCAAAAGTAATAAAGGTAATAATAATAAATAAATAAGAGCCCTAAACACTTTAAGAGACTCACATTTAATCCTTGTGGTCTCAACATGGCCCCGTGAATAGAATACACTAATGGGCTATGCCAACCCCCAATTCTTGTAAATTTACCCCATGTGGGCTTAATTTACCCTTGTGCGGGCTTAGTTACCCATGGGGAAGTATATCGAGAAATTGCGAGGAGGATGATTTAATTAATCTTTATTGCGCAAAAAAGAAAACTTAGAAGTACAGAAGGCGAACTTAACTGCTATAGGGCATTATCTACCAGTTAACCTATAGGCGAAGCAGAGAGAGTATTTAAGGGTCAATCGCCTTTTTCTTGTCCTTCGTTGCTATGATTACGTTATCTTGGATCGCCATTAGATATAAAACTTTTCGGAAGATATGTCACCTTTTTTCCATCGTGGGTCACCCACTAAACATTAATTTTAGTAAAACATACTGGATTTTTATAATTGAGCACGCAATGTATTGCATATACTGGTAGCCACATCACTTAAAGTAGACATAAGTGGGTCCAAATTCTTTTCCTTGTCTTGTTTCATACCACTCTGTCACGCTTTTAGTTGCTGTTTCAACTCAGTATACAAAAAAAATCCGGTGCACTTGTATTTCTTTTTCACGCTAGATTTTAAACCATACATCAAAAATTGGAAACAAAATATCATCTCGTACAAAAATCACAACTGTGTCACGTGTTTTAGGGACACAAAATAAGACAACGAAAAGAATTTTGACCCAAGTATCTAAAAGTCATACGAGTCTCATGCCAGTTGGCCGGCATACGTTGCTGCTGGGATGCAATTTAGAAAAATTATTACACCTAATTAACAACAAAATTTAACGAAATGATTATCTTATATGACTCGTAGGATCAGATATTATAGCTGGATTAATTGTTCACCCGTATCTAATACCACGCTATAGATGCTAGATCTTACCTTGATAAAACCTCGTAAACTCTCTTCTTTATGGAACATTGTGTCTGTGCGTTTGCGGACTCTCTCAGCCAAAGGCAGGAACACATCTCGTAGTAGTTCTTCGGAACTATGAAGAAAATATTGTCAGGAATTTGCTCTTTCATCGGTCAAATACAAATAATATCACCTATTTTATAGTGTGACAATTTTGTAGAATCAATATTAACTTGGCCGTGTGGTGACGGCAGTAAGAATACATTTGTCACCACCCCAACTCCTCCTGCGGGTGTCGTAAGAGTCGACTAAGGGATTGAAGTGTCACTGACCAAATAAAGATAAAAGATTGAGGATGGGCAGCAGCGTTATCATAGTGGATGCATTACTGCAATCGCCAATCTGCTTGCAGCGTAGCAATTAAGGGCATTTACCTCCTAATGCGTCTATACGCATATTTTATTAACTAATAGGAGAGGCCTACGTCCGGTAGTGGACTATCATAGGCTGATGATGAATATGAACTATGGGGTAGCCATGTGGTGACGACAGTACAGATATATTTGTTACACTATTTAATAAAACAATATGACTTGTTCCACGAAATATGTCGGCTTTTAAATAATTAAATAGAAATAAAAAAATAAATCCTCACCTATTAATAATGATCTGTTGTGTGTAAGTAGCGATTCGAGTCATCCATGGCGCGTTTTCGTTGCCAATGTTCTTCTTGATGAGCTTCAGCACATTCTTGAGGAGTTGGTTCATATGCTCTGCCGTTACCATGGTGACGTGATTGCTGAAAAATGTATTTATTTTTATAATGTTTCAATTAAATTCCTAATCTGAATAATAAGTTAATAAAGGGAATTATAAATAAATAAGCAGCCCTACACACTTTACTAATATCTTACTCATCGTGGTCTTAGGGGTTATCCCTAGGGTTAATAGCTTTACTTACCCTGTGTGGGCTTAATTAACCCCCGGCGTGGTCTTAATCTACCCGTGTATGGTCTTCACCTACCCCTGCGTTAGCTAAATTTACCCCAATGTAGACTGACAGTTAAACCTACCCCTATGGGAGGCTTAATTTACCCAAATATGAGCTTCACTTACCCATAACGGCTAAACTTACCCTTTAGTGGGCTAAGCTTACCCCTGTGTGGGCTTGACTTACCCCTGTGTGGTCATCATTTATCCATGTCTATGCTAAACTTTACTCTTTGTGGAGTAACTTACACCTGACTAGGCTTAACTTACCCCTGCGTAGGAGTGACGTTATCAGGCCCCTGTGCCCACCAGAAAGGCAGATACGAACATAGAAGTGGCAGCACCACGTCTATAATATGTGGGGCTTCGACATATGTCTTGTCTGATTCGACGAACTGATCCACTTCGCCTAATATGGTCTCCAAGGTGGGCATGGATTGCTCCATTTTGGCCATTATGTCTGTTAACAAGAATTTATTATTAGAAAATATCTTTTTATTTTGACACTTTTCATAATTTTGAATTTATGGGTAGCTTTGGGATTACTTCTGCTCAGAATTACGAGCTCTTTTTATCCTAAGAGGAAAAAAAGACAAAATTTCCATAGATTTTCCGGATTTACTCCTTTGTTACCTTACCGCCTTACAAAGCGTATGGAAACAACGAGACAGTTTTTTCCCATTGGGATATATAAATTCAATATTACGAAAATGGACAAAATAATAAAAAATGTGCTTTTGATTAATTGACAAAACTTTGGAAGGATATTGAATCAATCAGTATCAATATTATTGATTCCAGTGTTCTAGTCTCACTCCAGAGAAGGTGTCAGAGTGACAGAGAAAAATCCTCATTTACGAATTTCGAAATCCACGACAGTAGGACTGATTCCAAATAGGTAAAAATTACTGACCTTGAGCTTCGAGAGAGTGGTCAGCGATGCGATTGAGGAGTGAGAACTGGTTGTGTTTGTTCAGATGGGGCTCCAAGAATGCCACAGGGAACGTTGAGCTGAAGGCACCGAGGCAGGAACCCTGGAGACCACAACATTATGGGTATGTCTCATAAGTTTTATGAGTTGTCGCCGCCATGAGCAGAAAGTTAATAATAATAAATCATTTATTTCGGATAACAGGATCCATAGAATACAATTAATACAATTACAATTAATATTAAAATTAAATTAAATTAAATTACATTACAATTAAATCAAATTACAAGCAATTAAGCTGAGTTCTTTTATATATGTCTGCGACCATATACGAGTATAACATGAACGTCTAACGCCAGCTCAAAAATGCCCCCAAAAACAATTGTTCAGTTGTGCCAAGATGGGCAGGACATAGCGCTTTTCTTAACACCGCGCAACATTTGTGACAAATGTTTATAGAATATAGCCAATCCAAACTTTGATGGACCACAATCACGACTATTTTTAAAAGGCGGTTTAAGTTTTTATTGGTTGACATTGAAATTCATTGCCGTGATGCATTGAAGAGGGGGGGGTGACACTTGTCAATTAAAATTCAGGACCGTTTTTGTAAACCAATTTAGTATGGCAGGCGGCTTCCATGTTTTATTTGTTCGTAGGTATAGAAATTTTGGGGGTTCCCCATACTTAAAACAGTAATTCATTTTGCATTCACATGAAAAAATCCACACAACACACGTATCGGTACAGTGGTAGTATCTATGCATAGGCCTCAAAAAATGATATTGGGCTTTCAAATACAATACAATTTTATTGTAAAATGCATAGTTTGAGTCTCTTGGTTAAATTAGCCGACGCCGTAGGCGGAGGGCTTTTAATTACTCGAGTTTGTATTCCGCTTTCCGACCGTGATGCAATGTTTTGCATCACACTCGCGGTCAAAAAAATAAGTATAAAAAACTTCCTAGGGAACTTCACTTTTCTAAAACTCTCTTATTTCTCTTCCAGGTGCGCTTAGAAAGCAAGAGTGGTGAAATAGTTATTTGTTATACAAGGGTGCAAAGTTGCGCGGGTGCAAAGCTAGTGAGGGCACTAGCTCGTAAAGCGCTCGTTTATCTTTTAATACGAGCGGGTAAAAACGCATCTTATTCACATGTGTGGCAAATTAATGACCTTGAAGCGTAGCGCGAAGTAGCATTCGTTTAAAGGTGCGTTCAAACTAAAAAAGCATTCGCTGTTCTAACCTCCCACTCTACGAAATTCGATCGGTACACAAAACGTGATTGGTTGATTTCGTAGAACGGGCGCTAGAACAGCGAATGCTCTTTTGGTTTAAACGCACCTTAACAGATAACAAAACGTAAAATGCTCATGAATGAGTCGTTCCACATTAATTATAATTAAATCATTTGTGTGACAATTTAGTGAAAATTCAAAACTTTATATAATTTGATGATTTTAACACATAAATCCTAAAATTCCATAAGTAACCTTTGTTTTAGTGAATGATGATAAGATGACTCTGCAATCACATAGGGGAAAAATATATCGTCGGGTGAGAATGCAATTGTGCTATACGCCACTTGCCTTGGTTTAGAGGAGAGCGAAATGAAACAAAAAAAAATATTTCTTGGAATGTCTTATATTTTTGCAATATTTAACTTAACTGACACTTTAGTATATTAATTTACTATTTTTTGTTATATAAAATTAATGCTTAACTTATACTAGTCATGAGATATAAGTAGTTTTACAATTGCCATATCCATTTTGGTAAGAAAATGTTTAACTTGCAATGTATGATATGACACAAAGTTATGGATGTGTCACAAAATGTTAGTGTCATGTCAAGAAAGGTAGACATTAAAAGCAATTGTTTATGCAAATAAAAGTTATTTTACGACTAGATTTATTTCAATTCAAGACGATAATTTATCTCGAATATGAAGACATAATTATTCACGTGAATACCTATGGTGCCAACATTGATATTTAATATTTATGGGAATAATTTCTCTATTTTCTTGTAAATAGGTACCATCTAATAGGTGACCTTCTCTATTTTGTGAAATTATAAGCTTTTCAACGATATCTAGTGCTAATGTAAAAAATATCGATGAGAATAGCTTATAATACGTTTCCTAATGAATGACATATTAACGTTATTATTTGTTATCAACGAATAATATTACAGTTTAAGTACCTAAATACACGCTCTATAAATTAAAAGACATGTCATGTAATATGTACTTCAGGAACAGTGAGCGAGGCCTCCCTGTGGCCAGGACTTAAATGGCATGGCATGGCAGGAAAACAGGAGGTCACTGGATCGATACCAGTCCTGGTCATAGGGGGTTCGGTCACTTTTTCTGTAGTATAATATATTATGTCATTTCTTACAATTTATGGTTAAGTACTCGTAATTATAAATATTATGTATTTTATTATACCACCAACTTATTAAGATAAAAGCTTGAAGTATGAATGACACAAAGCATTATAAATCAAACCTACCTTCTTTATTGTCATTTATCAAAAGAGAGGGTAGGTAAAAAAAGTATCGAATCGATACAATCAAATCGATTAATGGACATGTAACAAAAATGTTGATCGGTTAGTCGCTTGGCACACTGATAAATAGGCTGTTAACCGTAAATTTGTGTCATGTCCGGACATGGCACAATATTGTAATCACTTTTTATTGCGATTTGAGGATATGGCACAAAAATATATGTTTTTTAAAAATATAAAATAAGAATTTTCAAAAATCGATTACTGTTATGAACTACAAAAAAAATATGCTATCAAGAACCATTAAAAACCGATTTTGCTTGAAAATGGATATGGCACAATTGCATTCTCACCCGACGATATGATGTACTTTGACAGATATAAACGTTTACTTACCAAAGCCGGCTTATGTCGTTCAATTTCAGTCTTGAGGTATTTCCTGTCATGTGTCAGAGTCGCGTCTGTTCCCAGCGTGTAAAGAGAGCCGAGAATCTTGTATGATGCCACTTGGATTTCGTCCACTGTGGAAAGAATAGGAATTTGATTATTTTTACATTTTGTGGAACTACTGAACTTTAATAAAAATTAAAGTTTTTTTAATTGTATATTTGAAGTCAAATAATATTGCAGTATTTTACAGACAAACGGGTCTTAATCGCGTAAACTTACGTTTAATTATATCCTGACGTTTCGGGCATGACGTTACACCCGTGGTCGCAGGCAGACCGTGGTGAGTCTGCCTGCGACCACGGGTGTAACGTCATGCCCGAAACGTCAGGATATAATTAAACGTAAGTTTACGCGATTAAGACCCGTTTGTCTGTAAAATATGAGTGATAATCGTGAAAGTTTAAATCAATATAATATTGCAGTACTTCGGACATATAGCGCACCGAAGCACTGATAACCAGAGATCGGACAAATGTACGTCATTTTTCGCAATAAGATGGACATGACTCCAAAGTTGATTAAATTAAAATTTGATTTCGAAGCTTTAAGGTAACTATTTTCTCTCTAAAGGTACATTCAGACCAAGCGAACATTCGCTATTCTAACCTCCCACTCTACAAAATTCGATCGTTACACAAAACGTGATTGGTTGATTTCGTAGAGCGGGAGATAAAACAGCGAATGCTCTTTTGGTCTGAATGCACCTTATGCTAATTTTCTGAAAATGATTAATTATTCAATCAACTTTGCAGTCATGTCCATATTATTGCGAACAATGACGCACATTCGTCCGATCTCTGCCGATAACTTAGAGAAGCTAATAATAACTGGCAAGCGACCAAGAAGAGGTAGTCCCAGAAGATGGTCCCACTAGGTGTCCGAGGAACTACAAATGCCGATATCCCTGGGAATTTTAGGTTCATCGGCCTTTTTTATATTGTAATACCATAATCGTCTATACCTTAATTGTTACAAGAAACCTTATTCAACATAGGATTTTTATTTTCACGCTAATTTGGCGTCCACAAAAGTGCAAAATCTTATAGATCGGCTTCGAACAGTTCAAGAGAAGTATACTTACGTAGCAAATCAGCACCGTACTCGCAGTTCGCAAGATGATCAAACATGGCGGTCAAGACTGGAAGAATCACGCCGTTGATGTAGCCTAGGGACGTTGACGTCTTCAAGTGTGTGCCTCGTAAGTGTGCGTATTTGCCCTGTAGAAGTAGATAATGGAAGAGTTTTAATTGTTATTTATACATGGCGTCCCAAAGTTATGGGACATGAAGGGGAAATACCTTAAATATCGTAGATAGTGTATTTTGCTGAAAGAAGACTTTATGTTATTTTTAAAACTTAGTAATTCTGCATTCAGTTTTTCAAAAAATTACTTGCTTCACCCGGAAATCGAACTACAAATTTTTTTCGAATTTTGAACCAAACTTTTTGGTTATTCTTTTAGTTTTAGATACTATGTTTCTTAAGAAAAATTGTTATGTTTTATCCATTCTTTCGAATGACATCATAAAATTACGAAAAAAAAAATTTTTGTTTTAAAGTAAGTTCGATCAGTATTATTTAATTTTCAAAATAAAATAAAGTCTTCTTTTAGCAAAATATCCTATCTACGATATTTAAGGTACTTCCCCTTCATGTCCCATAACTTTGGGACGCCCTTTATAAGGTCCTAATTTATTAGATGCAGATATTTTTACAGCTGATAGTACTCGGTCTCTGGAGTATATTAAACCGTGAAACATTATAGCTTTAATGATGTTTTTTTGGAGAAAACGGAAAAACAAATTTCCTACGTAAAAACACCCTGTTTTTGTGATTATTAAATGAAAACTCATTGAATAGATTCTAGTACCTCTTTTACGTACCACTTAACTGGAACTGGCCACTTCTCGTCGATAAATTAAATAAAAATAATAATGATTGTCAATGTCATGTTATTTTCCGTCGGATTGTGTCGTTTGATGACATGACAGACAGTGTTATTGTGACGTGATAATGCCCACATGATGATTTTTTTTAAAAGAAATTATAATTAATTTTTGAAAAAATGAAATCAATAAAATTACATGAAAATATTTCTTAATTTATATGTAAAGCTAATTATTTTAATGTAAAGTATCATGTGTTAAAATATCTGCAACTAATAAATTAGGACCTTATATATTGGGTCATTAGTGTCATTAGTGTCATTACCTATGAAATTGGCGTTTTTGGTCATAGACTAGTTGATCCCTAATTTTATTATCTAAAGAGAGACTTCTTTGTTTGTAACACTACACTCTGTAACAAAGGTTTTTCACACTAATAATAGTTTTTTTCCCTTAAATAATATTCAAAAATAGGTTTTGAAATCAACTTTTGGGATATGCTGCCGGTTCATATGTTTGAAATAGGTATAAATGTATAATAGTACGTTTGTTAGTGACTAATATTGCCGGCAAAATTTGGTTTATTTTGATTTTGATATCAAAAAAATATACATAAAATTCATTGTATGGAAATTGGACTTCACAAAATTCTCCATACAAAACGTCAAATTCATAAGATCTGAAATCGAATTGAAGATCAAAAATGTAAACAAATGGGATACCACCACAAAAAAATTATCGCGAGAGGTGGGTAATCTAAAATCATTGAAATACTTTTAAAAAATGCGCACATGCATGTCACTGACGGTACGTATAGTTTTTAGATATTTTACTAATTTTTAATATCATACAATATTTCTTTAATCGTATATTTCTCTAGTTTTAATAAAATGTAGGGTGTTTCATTTATACTACTGGCAATGATAAGAAGTTTTAAACATTTGGTTCGCAGTTATAAATGTTATAATAATGCACTGAAAAAAATCAAAACAAGATGGTGCTCCAAATGACTCTTTTATGAATCCATAAAAACTCCTAAAATTTGGCATTACAAAGTACTTGAAAACAGATTTTAGTATTTTTACCTACAAATCTATAATTTTAATTTTTTTACAAAAATTGATTCGATTGTAACTATAGATGAAGACTGGAATTCGTTCCCCGACTATCTTAAAGATTAAAGTAACACGACATTGGTTTTCAAACATATATTATTTTGATTATTTACATCATTCTAGCAAATTTTCTAGGTATTATTTTTGTAGCTAGCTTAGCGATAAGACCGCCTGTTGTCTACCTCTAGTTAAGTCGCTACTTTTTTTTTGTAATTGTTTTCATTTATTGAGGTGTGCAATAAAGAGTATTTGTATTGTATTGTATTGTAATCAGGAACCGTGGACACTACTGGACACTCAGCCGTATGTTTTTATAGTCATGTCCAAAAAAACGCAAAATTCGCAAAAATATGTTAATGATTGTGATACTTGTGTATCGAACATACTTTGACTTTCGCGTATCTACACCTAAACATCAAGCATTGTCTTAGGTTTAGCACCTGTAAGGATAGTTTGTAAGTGTGCAAATAAATAAAATAAAATAAATAACCCATCTCAAAATGCGACATTAATTTATAAAGGTGTTAAAAACTAAAAAGTTTTATACCCCTGGAATGTCATTTTAACATTGACTTTATAATGTCATGTCATTGTCATAGATTGTTTACATTTTTGATCTCGAATTCCATTTCAGAGCTTAGGTGATATAACATCGTTACATGATTCATACAATGCAATGGAGCCACGTCGTCGCTCAAATCTAAGTAGTTTTTAAGTATTCATTGATATGTCAATTTTTAGTCCGCGGTGCCACGGTTTTTACTATTTTGGTGTAAAACTTATTGGAATAAAAATAAAAAAAAACAAAGTGCAAGTAAAACAAACTCACATCCTGCAGATTGAATATAGTATGCCCCAAATCATCAGCGACATTGTTGAAGAACGTCAGCATGGATGTCCTGATGAATTCTGGGCAGTTCTTCACCAGGGATTTGGCGTCGATTCCTTTCACTAGTACTTGGAGGCAGCGGACGGTTATCCTGACGTCTGGACCGAATGCTGCCAGTCTAGAGTATGAAAAGAACGTGTTTTTTTATTTTATTTGGGTAACGAAACACCCACTATAAGTAAGACTAATCTACACAATGTCATAACAGATGTGCTTACCATAGAAAAACTCAACTGCGAAAGACTCTGGTTGTCACGGGATTGTAAGTCTTTCGCAGTTGATTTTTTCTAAGGTAAGCACATCTGTTACGACATTGTAGGATTATCCCCATTGTAAAAAAGTAACTTTATTATCAATTTGTTTGATTATAAACATAAATTTATGTTTTCTAATCTTGTAAGACTAATCTAATTTAACCCTTAAGCAGGCATATTTGGGTCAAAATTCTTTTGTTATGGGACACAAAATAAGACAACGGTTTTATTTTGTGTCCCTAAAAAACGTGACGCAGTAGCGATTTTTGTATGAGATGATGTTTTGTTTTCAATTTCTGATGTATGGATAAAAATCTAGAGTGAAAAAGAAATACAAGTGCACCGATTTTTTTATATACTGAGTCGAGGTCGAGACAGCAACTGAAAGCGTGACAGAGTGGTATGAAACGACAACGAAAATAATTTTGACCCATATTTGTAGAAACTTAATTATACATGAAGTTACCTGATACATGAGCCACTAATAACCTCGTCAACACCGTATATACAGGGTGATCTTTTATTCGCCGGCCAAACTTTAGGGGTTAATTCTGAGGTCATACTTGATGAATTTTTAGTATGGGACCGACATCCGATTCGAGAAAAAAACATCGGATACTTCATACAAACCCTGAGAGTTAATAGGCGGAAATATATGAGAGGTCTGATTTTTTTTCTAGAATCGGTTGTCGGTCCTATAGTAATAGTTCGTCAATATGACCTAAAGAGTTGAAGCTCCAAAATTTAAAGGTGAATAAAATATCACCCTGTGCCTATAAGTTATACTGGGCAAACTCCGAAATCGCGAAAAGAGACTGCTGAAAGAAGCAGTCTCTTTTTATTTCTGTAATTTCCGTGGTTTGTTCCATACTAAAATTTGCTCAATAGTACCTACTTACGTACGAGTATACGGTGTGTCCAAACTTAGTAGTGGCTTCAATGGAAGACCAGCGCTGGATTGTAATCACAGCCCAGCAATATGCTGAATTGGATTCCATTTTGTGGCACTTAGTAAATTTTTTATATTCTTGTTTGTTTTGTGTTTTAATGTTTATATATATTATGTTGTGTCACAAATAAATGTTTTTACATTCTTTCTTTCTTTTCTGTAGACCCGTGTCATATGGTAATAAATGAATCCTTGATAAAATCGTATAGTGATTCATTCAAAAAGTAATACACAATTATACACATTAGATGTCATAATACCAACGAAATAAAGGGTCTTGACAGACAGATGGACAGAGCAAAATTACAGTTTTAAAAACTTATCTCTTCCTGATACCCTTTTTTATGTAGGCACAACAAAGTGGCTCCACTCCACCTGATCGTAAGTGAAAAGTAGAGCCCAAATCGCGGCGGCAACGAACAGGAGACAATCAGTAACCTGTTAGTTGCCACCGCCTTGCTGGCCCACTAGATGCTTCTTCACGCTCCGTTTATTTATTTATTTATTTAAGCTTTATTGCACAATCAATGAAAAAAGTACAAATGGCGGACTTAATGCCTTATGACATTCTCTACCAGTCAACCATTGGGTCAAACAGAAACTTGTATTAGGTGCAGGATTGTCAACATTGAAAAGAAATAAGAAACACAAATCAACACTACTACATTGGTTTAACAAATACACATACACATATAAATATAAATAAACCTACATATACATACATAGATAAATAAAGTGCCCAAGTATAAGTAACGAATATACAGATCATCTATCACTGAGCTTGTTGGAAAGGTAGGTGTTTACGTAACTTGCGTTTGAAGGAAAATTTGCTCTGTGCTTGCCTCAGGGGCAGAAGGAGATCGTTTGGTTGACAGATGAATTCAATCAATCAACAGTACGTCAGTCATTTAAATAGGTCATCTAATTGTTTACCTGGATCTCAGCAAGCTAGCCAACTTGCAGAAAAGAGCAGCTACCATTTCTTTCTCCTTCAAGCTCGCAGCGCCAACGTTGTTGGTCGCCGTAGCTACGGCTATGAAGTAATTGCGATGTGTTGAGAAGTATTTCTCCATTAGCGGCAAGACCACCTGAACACGAGAAACAATATTATCATTTGAATGTGAATTTGAATAAAAATTGTTAGCAAGGCTGTGAAAAAAAATTAAGCAAAGTTTTTGCAAACATATGACCGTAGGTCAGTGTTATGTGTATCCCAATCATCAGGTATAGTTCGGGAAATATTATGACCGACTCTTATCTTACTTAATAAATAAAAAAAACATTTTCATCACACTTGCTGTCTAAGCGCGCCATTGCTTGCATGCGTAGCGGGATTAATAGAAAAGTGAAATTCCCTAGAGAGTAATAGAAATGTCAGTACGTCATTTAATAATATCTTGTCTTAAAACTTATTTTTTTATCGGCTAGTGTGATGAAAAACATTGTATGCATCACGGTCGGTAAGCGGAATACTATCTCGAGTCATTAAAAGCCCTCCGCCCAAAGCGTACTAGAATTTATTTAAAACAAAGTAGATGCATTTATTTCAGAACTACGCTTTTTGGAAATGTGATGAATGATGATAGGTATTTGAAATTCGAATAACATTAAAACAAAAAAAATATGAAATGTACCTAGTTTAATGTGTGTGTGTGTGTGTGTGTGTGCGTTCTGATGAGATTGGTAGCGAATGGTCTATTTTGTCATGCATATCATAAAACAGCAGTGAGTTATCATGTCAAAGGTACGACAGTACCTTTTTAAAATACTTTTGTTCCGTTTTGTTTGGCTTGAAAGGAATTGAAAACATATAAACATCACAATCTACATGTGCTTGAAGGCCAGAAACTACTATAGTTATAAAAACTTGTTTAGTTAGTTATAAAAAAAATAGTTTAAAATAACTTGTGTTCAGTAGGCCCATATGAATCTGTCTCTGTCACTCCAAAGACACCTTTGTTGGAGTGACAGAGACAGATAATCGAACGTGTGATTTTCGTTTTTCTCTGTAAGCCTTCTGAGTACAAATATATAGACAACTATTTTTAAGAACTGTGTAAGTACTATATTTTACTAATAAGTTAGTGGAATAGTAATGGACAAAGAATATAAAGATGCAATGGGTCGTTTTCAAATAGTAAATTACGACACAAGTGCGAAAAGCAAGTTTTCCTTATTAGTCTTATTACACGTGTCTCGTACGACGTTTTTTAGTACAGATGGCCCTTCGAAGTTTTGGACCTGACGTAAAATGAGCCACTTCTCGCACTAGAGCCTAAAAAGGCACCATCTGTACTAAAAAAGTACAATTTTATTGCAATTGTCCCCGATAGTGGATAATCATTTTTATTGTATATTAACCCCCTTATTCATAAACGTCTGCTAACTTAACAAGCCGCTAATAATTGTTTGTCCCTTTTGCTCTTATGGACACATTGCTAAGACCGAAAGGGACAAACAATTATTAGCGGCTTGTTAAGTTAGCAGACGTTTATGAATAAGGGGGTAAGAATATAAGAGTGAAAATTAGAGTTCTGTATTTGATGACTATTTTCTTTACAAGCAATAATGAACGTAGAGATCACTCACCTTCGAAAAGAACTTAATATCCCTCGTACTCGTCTTAAAGCTAGTTCTTCTGCTAAACGTGGTCGACGGTTTCAACAACTTCATATTAATCGTCGCCCTATCAATATACTGAATCAATTTCTCCAGCAGCGAATACGCGAATCTGAGCTCTATTGCTACACCCGTAGTGGTCTGTTCTGTGTCACTTTGGGATGCTTTGCTGGGCCGATGGAGCTTGTACCCTTGGTATTGGAGGTATTTGAGGAATTCTTGGGAGCGTTCACGGTCTTTCTTCTTTTCTTTATCGGTGAGAAGATCGTAGGGGACGAGTTGGGGATGAATGCCACCTGTAAAAAACAATATTAGCCTTTTTTAGTCCTCTGCTAGTGCACAATTATATCCTGACGTTTCGGGCATAATAATATCCTGATGTTCGGACAGACTCGCCTGCGACCACGGGTGTAACGTCATGCCCGAAACGTGAGGATATAAATAAACGTAAGTTTACGCGATTAAGACCCGTTCGTCTTTAAAATATGAGTGATAATCGTGAAAGTTTAAATTAATATAATACCTATCGGATTTAGGAGACGTATATGAATAAAGGTTACAATATTACCTCCATTAGTAGTAAGTTCTTCTTAGCCCAAAAATCGTGGGCCAAAAATGGTGGTTGTCAGCCAGCCGCTCAGCCATATTCTGCATCTCTCTTGAAAGAGTCAGATTCGTCATGTCAACTGGTTTGTAGTTGTTTTGTCCATTTCGGTCTTATCAATATGTCTTTAAGACCGAAAGGGACAAACAATACCTATCAACTTTAGCAGACGTTTATGAATAAAGGTTACAATATTACCTCCATTAGTAGTAAGTTCTTCTTTCTTGCTTCTTAGCCCAAATATCGTAAGCGTTGTCAGCCAGTCGCTCCGCCATGTTCTTTATCTCTCTCGAAAGGGTCAGATTCGTCATGTCAACTGGTTTGTAGTTGTTTTGTCCCTTTCGGTCTTATCAATAAGTCTATAAGACCGAAAGGGACAAACAATACCTATTGGCTTTAGGAGACGTGTATGAACAAAGGTTACAATATTACCTCCATTAGTAGTAAGTTCTTCTTTCTTCTTCTTAGCCCAATTATCGCGAGCATTATCAGCCAGACGCTCAGCCATGTTCTGCATGTTACTCTGTATCGTCAGGTTCCTCATATCGACTGGTTTGTAGTTGTTTTATCCCTTTCGGTCTTATCAATATGCATATAAGACCGAAAGGGACAAACAATACCTTTTGGCTTTAGGATACGTAGTTATATGAATAAAGGTTACAATATTACCTCCATTAGTAGTAAGCTCTTCTTTCTTCTTCTTAGCCCAAATATCGTGAGCGTTGTCAGCCAGCCACTCAGCCATGTTCTGCATCTCTCTTGAAAGGGTCAGGTTGGTCATATCGACTGATTTGTAGTTGTTTTGTCCCTTTCGGTCTTATCAATACGTCTATAAGACCGAAAGGGACAAACAATACCTATTGGCTTTAGGAGACGTATATGAATAAAGGTTACAATATTACCTCCATTAGTAGTAAGTTCTTCTTTCTTCTTCTTAGCCCAAATATCGTGAGCGTTGTCAGCCAGCCGCTCAGCCATATTCTGCATCTCTCTTGAAAGAGTCAGGTTCGTCATATCGACTGATTTATAGTTGTTTTGTCCCTTTCGGTCTTATCAATACGTCTTTAAGACCGAAAGGGACAAACTATACCTATTGGCTTTAGGAGACGTTTATGAATAAAGGTTACAATATTACCTCCATTAGTAGTAAGTTCTTCTTTCTTCTTCTTAGCCCAAATATCGTGAGCGTTGTCAGCCAGCCGCTCAGCCATATTCTGCATCTCTCTTGAAAGGGTCAGGTTGGTCATGTCGACGGGGTGGGGGTTGTAGTTGAATGGGGTTGCAGAATCCGTCTGGAATAGTGACATGGCTTTATTATTTTTTTGTGAAAAGTACTAATCTGTTGTGTTTTGACTTACTAACCTAGCACGTTCCCTGTGCATGTATCACATGTGATACATTTGAAAGTATTGATGATACGTGAATGTAGCATATATTATATGATGCACGACCCTATTTACATATAGGGATAATTAGAAATTTGCACGTATTTTTTTTTTTTTTTTTTATATATGAAATACGTACGAGCTAAGCTACGTTAACTTACCCGCACGTATCAGCTGTAAAAAGTGACAATTCGATAAAATTAGGTATTGGCGGACTTTTAATACTGTTGCCAGGTTATGCTTGAAATTGTGTGCGAGAATTTGCACGTGAGAGGTGACACTATCGATTTTAGATGCACATGGAACGTGCTAGTATGAGTAAGTGGTTTTTGTTTTCCAACCTAGTATGGGTAAGTAGTTTTTTGTTTTCCAGGAATAGCAACTGAAATTATTAGGAGCGGTAAATACGATTTTTTTTCTAGTATTGAAATCGACATGACACTGGCTAATCAACCGTAGTGGCCATAGCAAAAAAAAAAACAAATTCTTTGTGTCATGGGAATCTATCACCAGTCGTTCAAATATGAACACTAGTTCATTCTTTATAATTCATTTTTATAGGTAACCATTGCTCTAGGTGAAGGTATTATTATGTAACTACTACTACATCATAGTCAAAATTATTTTCATTGTAATTTTTTATGCCCCCTAAAAATGTAATGGAGTGGAGCTTTTTGTACGAAATTACGTTTGGATTACATTTTTTCTGATTGACCAACCATTACGATGAATTTTCAGTATAGTACCAACATTGAAATATCGTTAAAAAAAAATAAACCGTCATACAAAGTGATTAGTTAGAGTTCAATAGTCGTCGGTAGCGGGAAAGGTCGTCGTTCCGTTCCACCCTGTATTATTTACAATGGAGAGATTGATTGTAGGTATAGGGGTATATTGATAATGATTCTGCATTAATTGTATTTTTTTTACAAAAACCAATAATAAAGAGGTTACAAACAATACAACGAAAATAATTTTGACCAATACAGGGTCTCTTTAAGAGCCCATTCAGCAGAAGAATAGGATCTGATGGAGAAAAAGTAGAAAAAAACAATGTTTTTCACGAAAAAATTGTTTTTGTATGGAACCGGTCACCCAAATAGCCTAACCCTTCATAGAAAACGAAAAAAAACGAATTACAATACGATGCTAAATAGGCCCTTCGGCTATACCGCGAAATTCGAAATCCGCAAAATTTAGAGGATCTGTCTCTCTCACTCTAATGACGTCTTCGTTGGAGCGATAGAGAAAAATCTTCGAAATTTACGAATTTCGATTTTCGCAGTAGTAGACCTTAAACGAAACACCACTATTTTTGTCACATTCTGTACTAACAGCAACACTGTTAACTGTACATCGGTGGACCTTATTACAAATGGCATAAACTCCACCTATGTTTAACTAGCAATGTGAGTGCTGGTCAGAGATCGGAAAAATGTGCCTCATTGTGAATAATAAAACGAATAATTTCTTAAAATTTGATTTTGAAGCTTTAAGGTGGCTATTTGAAAAGGTGTTCATAGTTACCGGTGTCAAATAGGTAATTATTTGAGAATGATATTTGCTGAAATCGCGAAACGTCTGGTTGATGTAACTAAAGACCGAAGAGCTGGCGACTTCCTCGCACAACGCATCAGTATTGCGATACAGCGAGGAAATGCCGCCAGCATCCTCGGTACAATGCCACAAGGGCCAATCTAAGATATAGGTTAGGTTAAGTAGATTAGTTAGATTTAATCTATGTACATAAATTGTAGTTTTGAAAATAAATACATATAAAAAAAAGAATGATTAAATGAATAATTATTCAATCAACTTTAGAGTCCTGTCCATATTATTGCGAACAATGACGCACATTTTTCCGATCTCTGGTGATGATACACAAATACATGGACAGTTAATAAGCAGGGTACTCACCACGATTTCGGCCGGTCGCTGCTGGATATGTAAACAACATACAGGTTAACACAGGGACACACCAAGCTTAGGATATAATTTACAAGACAACAATAATAAGAAAATCAACTTTTAGAACATTTTTAGCAAGAGGTTGGCATTTCTATTTACGGTTGCCTAAAATGTGTGTTTTAGAATTGTACTCCATTTTTCCACTTTGTTACGTTTTCAAATAGCGCAAAAAAATGGAGAGATAAAAAAAATAAACACTTTTCCTTGTTGAGATCAAAATCGAAAGATCTCGTGATTCGGAATGAAACTATTAAAAACAATTGGAGTTGTGGTCATAAATAGAAGTGTCCATGTTCCAATATTCTGGTTTAATGTTTGTCAATTATAATTATAACTAACGTGAGACTCAAACATATTTAAATATTGATCTAACAGGTTAACGTAATTTTAGTCGAGAATTGCGCGACATGTTTATCGACTAAAATTACGTGAGTAACCTGTTTGATCAATATTTAAATATTGTTGTACATCAGATATTAAAACCAGGCTATCACTTCAATGTAATCTTACGAAATAACTGTTTTTAATTATTAATTTATGTTAACAAAGTAGAACTCATCATCCCGACTTTGGATGAAAAATGTGAGCTTTCTCCTGAGTTACCAGTTTTATTACACAATTTAAGTATATTCGAAATGTTAAAAGATTTATTAAGTTGATTTAAATTGTAATTAAATTGCTTCGAATTTAATATCCTTCTAAAATGAGTCTGCCTAGTTTAAGTTTTTAAAGATTTGTGTTCTAAAAGTCGATTCATCCTAATAAATGTTCATAAATATTGAGCCATACATAGCGAGGTAGAGGATTCAAACCCCGCGTGATATTCAATGTAAGTATTGCCCAAGGTAAAAAAACGGGAGTACTGGAAACTTCAAATCCCCCCGTTGGAATCGGTCTTCGGTTTAGGCAGTGGTCTCACCGCGAGCTACTAAGCTATGAACTATGTGCTATAAACACGAACAACCGTAGAGGAGCCGGGAGAGTATCGCCGTATCTCTTTTTTTTAAACTGGTGTGCGTATCTTTTGTTCGTGTTTATAGCCGATAGGTCATAGGTTATAGCTTAGTAGTTCGCGGTGATACCAGTGCCTTACACATATAATTATGTAGATAAAATTA
Organism: Thaumatotibia leucotreta; assembly: GCA_025490895.1. Classification (NCBI taxonomy): domain Eukaryota; kingdom Metazoa; phylum Arthropoda; class Insecta; order Lepidoptera; family Tortricidae; genus Thaumatotibia; species Thaumatotibia leucotreta. Next base: position 276,973 of record JALPQI010030374.1, on the reverse strand, counting down.
CGATATAACCGAGAGCTTGGTATTGCATTTGTTGTTGGTGATACTAAAAGTAGCAATCTTGTGGTCTACCTTATCATGTCTTTGGTGCCTTATTTATGTCTTTGCAATTAGGTTTACTATTCGTCAAATAAATAATGACACTACAAGAGACGTAAACGTTCAAATATAAAATGCGTTTGATGTTGTAAGTAGACACACAATAGCACTACAATACATTATGCAATTCCATGCTCTCGGTAATTTATTTATACATTAAAGGATAAAGGTATTATTTATTCTAAATGTTTTGTATTAACGACCTTTGTCTATTAGGGGGTAGCTATGTCTGGTTATTTACATATGTAAAGGGTTAACAATCATGCTTATATACAAAATATAAATCTTCCTGAATGAATTGCAATTAAGCAATTACCACAAATAAGTTTACTATATTGTCAAAGGTAGCAGGAATAAATTATAGTAACAGCTATCGTCAACACCCCAATAATTGACATGTTAAGACCAATTTTTCGACACCCTGCTGTCATCTTTATTCTATGACATTATGATTGTAAATGTCGATTATACGCCATACGGGCTATGTTGGGCATAGGCGTATCTATGATATTATAATAGCTATATATGGATGTCGATTTCTGTCAATCCCTCTTTCGTAATTGATAAACAGACATTGAAGTCGCGGTGGCAATTAACGTTCATTAACTAGGGAACTCGGAAACTAAGATTTTCATAGTTACCGGTGTCAAATAGGTAATTATCTGAAAATGAATAAATGATTAATTATTCAATCAACTTTGGGATCACGTCCATATTATTGCGAACAATGACGCACATTTGTGCGGTCTCTGGCCATAAGAAAAAAGTTATCGATAAAATAATATCTAATGGAAGTCCCTAACAAAATTTTGTTTGTGCCACTGTGACTTTTATGTCTGTTGATAAATATCTAAACGTAGTACAGCTTATTAAATTTGTGCTAGAAATATATAAAATATAATGATTACCGGTGGTTTTTCCTTATTTATCTCTTCCTGACAGCAAGAATTAGATAAAAAAAATACTGTAAATATAATATATACAGAATCGAATGAATACCTGAACAACCATAATTTAAAAATATATAAGTAACGTAATTATTTAATATATCGGCATTCAATATACGAAGAATCATTTTGAAGAACTACGTTTGCACAATTGTGTCTACAGATGTAATTGGAACAAATTTTTATTTCGGCACTAAAAAAACAATTATAAATACCGTTTGTTTTTCTTTGTCAATTGGAATCTCCTCCTAGCAGCATGTTTAAAATACAATAGTATTAGGTCATTCACTACCTATGAAATTGGCGTTTTGTATGGAGAATTTTGTGAAAAGTCTATTTTCCATACAATTTAGTGTATATTTTTTGATATCATAATAAACCAAATTTTGCCGGCAATATTAGACACTTCTAAGGCGCGTTTTGTATATCTCTATTTCAGAAAACAAGGTACTATCATACATTTATACCTATTTGCAAGAGTTGTTTTCAAACATTATTTTAGGGAAAAAACTATTATTAGTATGAAAAAAACTTTGTTACACAGTGCACTGTTGTAAACAAAGAATATATCTAAGTTTCTCTTTAGATAATAAAATTAGGGATCTAAAGTGTATGACCAAAAACGCCAATTTCATAGGTAAGGACCCAATAAAAACAATTAACAATAAACAGTGACTAGTGTTTTGGATTCTATCGGCGGGTGTCCAAAAGTAACTTGAAAAATAATCTTAAATTAAATATCGCCATGTTAATGTTTCAAAGATTTTTTTTTATTTCGACGTCTGTGTTACTCCAGACTATATAAGTAAGAGTATGTATATTTTAGTTAGCTATTATACTCACGCCTCCCGACTTCGACTGCCGCCTCATGGAACTTCGGTTAGTACTCGGCAGGTCCACTTCGGAATGCTCCACCGACCAACCCAAAGCTAAAAGGGCTTTCAGCGACTCTCGTACCGGTTCCTTGTACCGCTCTTTCTCCTGCAACAAGCATCACACATCAGCAGTGTTATTCACTAAAGAAACCGCCTTGCTGTCAGCGCTGTGTCAGCGCTGCGGCAGCGTCGAGCCTAAAAATGGTATTCACTAATGTACTTTAAACGACACTAGTGCTCGGCGACGAATGCGGCGTGAGCTGGAACTACACTACGTCGAGAGTTTGATGTTTAATGTACGAACTTCGTATTTTCTAACGAAAAACAGCGACGAACACGCCCACAACCTCGCTCACAGCCTCGATTCCTAATGTCAAATAAAACAGCTAGGATTTTAGACAAGGCTGTCTCGACGTCGAGCTCGTTGACGAACGAAGCGTCGAATGTGTGAATAAGAGAATAGCATAGATGTATGCTTAGCCAAGTTGTCAATCGCTAACGTTTAGTACCGGGATGCGGTGTGGTGACGGCAGTAAGAATACATTTGTCACCACCCCAACTCCTCCTGCGGGTGTCGTAAGAGTCGACTAAGGGATTGAAGTGTCACTGACCATTGTTTGATAAAAGATTGATGATTGATTGATATGATAGTCCACTACTGGACGTAGGCCTCTCCTATTAACTATGCGTATAGACGCATTAGGAGGTAAATGCCCATAATCGCCACGCTGGGCAAGCGGATTGGCGATCGCAGTAATGTGTCCACTATGATGACGCTGTTTCCAATCTTTTATCAAATAATGGTCAGTGACACATCGATCCCTTAGTCGACTCTTACGACACCCGCAGGAGGAGTTGGGGTGGTGACAAATGTATTCTTACTGCCGTCACCACACAGCTAAATGACTTCTTACTGTCGAAAAATAAACACTTACATAGTCGTTAAGCATGTTGTATGGCTTCAGGCGGGGATGTGCTTTCTGACTGTCCGACCATGATTCACCGTACACCCAGCCGTTCTCGATTTTCCTGTTCACATAAACAATTCAATTTCTTCAAAATTTTACATAACAATTTCTTTATACAATTAATACAGTACAATACGGGTATATACCTAGTTCAGACTCCAGTCTCTCACAAGTGATTACAATTATACAGGGTGGAAAGGGACGACGTTCCTTCCCGCTACCGACCGAGTCTACCAACCATCACGATGAATTTTCAGTATGGGACCTACATCAAAATATTAAAAAGTTTAATCCCTCATACAAAGTGAGTGATTAGTTAGAGTTCAATAGTATGGAAAAGTAAATTTTCCATGTACGCTTTCGATGTTGGTCCCATACTGAAAGTTCATCGTAATGGTTGGTAGACTCGGTCGGTAGCGGGAAGGAACGTCGTCCTTTTCCACCCTGTATACTATGTCACTGTTACCATTTGTATTCCTTTGTGAGCTGATAAATAAACATTTATTATTATTCCTTTATTTATCATTTATTATTTAATTAAAAATAACTTGATACTTTAGAACCACAATAATCGCAGTAAAGTAAGTATAGCCTTTATCAAACAAAGTCAAAGTTTCTTAATTCAAATTAGGATAGCATCAAAATCTTTTGAATAACCTTGGATGTCTTTACCAAACATTGAAGTCTCTTATGAGTGGGACTTCAACACGCGCACGTCCACGCCTCGCAAGCGGTGTGTCATCTAATATGACATTCACATACGTTACAACGCGGTGTGGCTCGGCGTTTAGAAAATAGTATGCTCTAATAGTTACCTCGAGGCCCAAGCATCGTGATAATGCTCGGAGAACTTCTGCACAATCGTGTTGAGGTCGTTGTTGAGTGCCACCGAAGATGTATTGATGGGTTGAGGGTCGTACTGTGGGTTGTCTGGTCCGCCTAGCAAATAATTATACAAGTAAGTCGCTATATTCTGAAACAGTAACTAACCTATGCAAGAATATGCCAATAGACATGATGAATGGCAAGTCAAATTAACATATTTTTTCAAACTAACGATCGCAACTATGAAGTTTTACATGAAATACACAAAAGTAGCGTCACGTTTGTGTATTGCCAAATTACCAACTCTTTTGGTACCAAATACTTTTCAAGTTATTAAATAGAAGTTTTTGTACAAATTACTGCAATCTATATATTTATTCTAGTAATCATTGTTTCATGTATTTAATTATGTCGTGCATAATCTAAAATATTTTATTTTAACTAAAGTCATCATATCATCAGTCATCCCTATTGGAAAAATAAGATATTGGGTATTTTTTCTTTGGTATATGACATCTAATATTAAAATTTATTTGAATCGTTCCACAAAAAATAGAAAAATAACAATTAAAATGTCAGCCTGCATTTAACGCTAACGACCTTCAATACTAAAATAGGTGTCTCATATTTTCAAAGTCAAACGATTACAATCGTAATTTATATAATCTTCATCGTTTAATACAATTCTTCAATTAATCATGAAAAAGACGATATAACAACGACGAAGTGCTCGGCACAACGCGTTGATGTCTTTTATATGAAGATCAAATTTGTAGCGCTCGTTGATATCTTTTTTTATAAAAATACAATCCACTTACAAACCCTACTCACGCACTGTTAAATAGTGATCAGTAACAGTATATGCGTTTACGTGGAAATTTGAGAGAAGGTCATAATATTGTGTGAATTTCTTACAATGATAGTTCAGTATTCATGTAAATGTTAAGTCGATTCTATAAACTGAAGGGTCCACGGAAAGAACATGTCTAGTCAATTCAAATTACGGAAGGAAAAACCACCTAACTTTTAACAGAATAAGGTGTGAATTTGCCCTGATTTTTTAAAGTATTGGATATGTCTTTTCTGTGGACCCGTCAACTAGTTAAATCCATCACAAGTTCTTATTGGGTCGGCAACGCGCATGTGACACCCCTGGGGTTGCAAGCGCCCATAGGCTACGGTGACTGCTTTCTATCAGGCGGGCCGTATGCTTGTTTGCCACCGTCGTGGTATAAAAAAAAAATATATATATATGTCGGAGTCGCGCTTCAGTTGGCGCAGACCTGTACGACACGTCGAGTCGTCGAACATTAGAATATTCTTATTTGCAATGTTTACAATTAATTTGTTAAGAGTTACTAAATCTCGAAAACGATAAGCAATGTATTGCTTGGAGAAGTCTTTGCTTTGGTCCATGCTGCAGGTAGATAATAAAACCCGGTTGAGATCTACCCGCCTGTGAAGCAGGTAGTTTATGACCTGACAGTATAAAAGGTCACTAGCGCTGTTTTCATGATGCATTCGCATTCGCGCGTTAGACTTAGAAAGAAGTAATTCTTGCTTTAGACATTGGAAAGTCAATTCATTCTGACTCCCGCGTTAGACTTCGAAAGATTGATTCTTGCCTAGACTTGGAATAGATTCCAATTATGATCATTCCTTCCCTTAAGTCAGTCTATCTTGAGACCGCGAATAGATTTTATTAAGTGCACTCCAGAGTAAGAGGAGTTTGACTAGATTCAATAGTTCGTTAGATTCAGAATCAGATCGTTATTTCCTAGCATCCTGACTAGACGTTATTTCTTGTGTTTTGAAATTGGCGAAGCATGGACTCAAACTTAGAACTCTCCAGTCGTTTTCCATTAGTTGTTGTTGCTGTTTAAAGTGTTTTAATTAATCGTGTTTTAAGTGTGTACCTATTGTAATGATCTAAAATTGTAATTACCAATGATTTGAAAAGATTAAAACATACAACGCGCTGAGTTTCTTCCTGGTTCTTCTCTGTTGTGGTTTAACTCTTGCGAACCAGAGTAGTAATAAAAAAAGATCTTAATTCATGTTGTGTTTTTCATTATGAGTCCATGCCTACACGCATAAGTGCGTAGATAGCTAAACCATCCCCCTATAGCTCGGCCGGACCTGATATAAAAGGGCCCTACGCCGAAATCAGAAGTCGGGATCGGGATTCACCAAGCTCACAAAACAGTGAGTGCTAGCTGGTAATGTAACACAATGTAAACGGTAAGGTTTAAAATCGGCAACAGTTGGTAAGGTAACGATTGTTCACAATTTCTGCTTTGAGTAGTGATTTAGATGACTACTTTGTTCTTTTTTTGTAATTTCTGATGTAACAATACGTGTGGGTACCTACCCTACACACTTGACCAAAAAAAAATTACAGTAATTCTAGTAATTTCAGATGATATCATGGCCCATAGTTGTTTGTTTCTTAGTTTTGAATTACTAGCAGTTCCGAAATACGGGCAAGTAGCCCTTTATTTTGTTTTATAGTGTGCCAAAGATTATTTCTTTATCGTGACAAACATTTTCTATCCGTTTCTGTTGTTAAAAGTTTTCTATGCGTGTGAAATTACCGTTACAGATGTTCAACTTCAAGATCAACAAGATCACTGTGGGAGTGGTCAGCGGTTTCGTCCATGATGACTATGCTGTGGTGATGACGATTTATTGCAAGGTGTACAAGAAAATTAAGAAAAACTGCCAAAGACCCGAGTTTTGGAGCAACAGAAATAAAAGGACAGGTTTCGTTCCAATTGTTTTAATGCAAAATTCGAAGTAGTAATTTAAAAATTAACGGTCGACATTTGTTTGTAGCGTGTTTTTGTGTCCTCAAAACGTTTTATTATTTGCGAGATTAACTTGGTTGTAGTAAAATGAAGTCGATCATTATTTTAATGACAAGTGAAAGCAGATGCCAATACCCTAAACTTAACTTTCTAGTCTCGTGATGAGCTTGGGCTGAGCCCGCATGCAAATTATTTCTGTGATGAAACTGATACCGTACAATTTGATATTTTCAGTTCAACCTGGCCAACCAGAGCAACCTGCCCGCATCATGCCTGTTGCTGTCATCACGTCCCGACGGCGTGGCAGAGGATGAAGACTGGTGTCGCTGCTGCCTATCGTGATGAAGACTGGTGTCGCTGCTGCCTTCCTTGAACACGTGGTGCAACGCGTGGTGTGTCTACACCATTACAACAGACAGCGTTGTTGATCCGGTGAGAAGTTCACATTTTGTTGGGCTATTTGAGCCCTGAGCTAATTAGTGAAACTAATGTTGTAGTCATCGAGGGGTTATTCTTTTGAGATTATCAAATTGAAAATGCCGATGATGATGATGGTCATGATGAAGGTCATGATGAAGGTCATGATGAAGATCATGATGAAGGTCATGATGATGGTCATGATGATGGTCATGATGGTGGTCATGATGGTGGTCATGATGAAGGTCATGATGAAGGTCATGATGATGGTCATGATGAAGGTCATGATGGTGGTCATGATGGTGGTCATGATGGTGGTCATGATGGTGGTCATGATGGTGGTCATGATGGTGGTCATGATGGTGGTCATGATGGTGGTCATGATGGTGGTCATGATGATGGTCATGATGATGGTCATGATTGTGGTCATGATGGTGGTCATGATGGTGGTCATGATGGTGGTCATGATGATAATCATGATGGTGGTCATGATGATAATCATGATGGTGGTCATGATGATAATCATGATGGTGGTCATGATGATGATCATGATGACGGTTATGATGTTGGTGGTGATAGTCATTTCTTATTATTTGAGCTGTCCATAGTTTCAATTTGACTACTTTAGTTTAATTAAAGTTGTGGATTATAATTAATTGGAATTAGTCATTTAGTTTGCAATCGCGTAATGAAACTTTTTACATTCAATTTGGTTACGTTTCTCAGACTGCATACACCATTTTATCATTCGTAGTCGTAGGTGTAAAATCGGATCTATTTTTCCGTCTCAGTGCGGCCACGATTGTGGGTGGCATGCGTTTGGTTTGATGGTGTAATCGGTCGATGTGTTTTTGGTTTGGTTACCGGATGGAGGTAGACCAATTATTGCTGGATGGAAGCAATTGTGGCTTGGTTACCGGATGGAGGTAGACCAGTTTTGTTGTTGCTGGATGGAAGCAACTGTGGTTTTGGTTACCGGATGGAGGTAGACCAACTTTAGAGTACTGTAACCCATTTGTTATTTTTGTTGAACAGTTTCATTTGACTATTGCAGAACTATGTCTGTTACTGGCTAGTAAAGTAGTAAGAAGTTAATGACTGGTTAAAATTCAAATTACAAAGTGGTTTATTTAATTTTCTGTTAGTAATGTGAATACGTAGTTATTCATTGGAAACTTATAATTTTGTTTTCCGTAAATCGGTTATTAAGAAAACTACAACTTTATTTTCGCTTTTATTTTTACCATTTTGCGTTAGAATTGGTAATGCCACAAAAGAAGTTATTGTTGTTGAATGTAATTGATGACTATGTCACATTAGTTTTCGATGGACAAAAAACGTGACTTTTATTTTAATAAGGAAGTCTCTTGACTGGACTTGATTCGTTAATTTAAATTAATTTTGTTTTATTTTAAACTGGTAAAATTAAGCTGGCACTATCAAAATTGTCCAAGTTTTTTTTTGTGTGTAACTTGAATCAGACAAAATTGAAACCTAAATTGAAAGGCCCGTTCAAGGTCTTGGAGGTACTTGATGGCGATCATATTAGTTGAAGGAACTAAATTTTAAATGCACCTACAAGTACGCTCATGACCGAATTAGAAAATGCGTCAATATGGGAACTTGGGAGGAAACTTGTCTCTCATTATCTGAACCTAGTACAACTGATATAGTTGAGCAAGCATCTTGATTTTTTTTTTGGCCGCACCGTAGTCACGTGCCGTAGTTGTAACTGTGGCCTTATGGTCGTTCAGAGCGCAATGATCGGCACTGATACGGCGGGGGCCTGAGTCTATGTGACTAGATTGTGATATGGCTAATTTGGAGTGGCCGAGAATCTTGTTGATTCTGTTGTGAGAAGTTAAAAATCATGATGTAAGCTTGTGTGTGTTGTTTAATTCGATTAAAAGAAAAGTATCTTGAGACATTTTTCCGAGTTCTATTGTATTGTTTTCATAAAATGAGGCTATCAAGCCAGGTGGTACTAATGCAAGAGCAAGCATTCAGATTTAAATTGGAATTAATGAAATGACATGAAGTAATTTTTAATTCAGTTGGAAAAGTTGAATTTTGTTTTCCTTGAGAGTTGAATTCATTTTTTTTACGAAGACAGATGTTGGTCAGGGTGACCGAGCGGTAACAAAGATTACTGGTATACGTGTTCGTTTCAGACACAAGCGAGGACGCTTGTCACGTCAGAATGGCCGTGTCGGAGTCGCGCTTCAGTTGGCGCAGACCTGTACGACACGTCGAGTCGTCGAACATTAGAATATTCTTATTTGCAATGTTTACAATTAATTTGTTAAGAGTTACTAAATCTAGAAAACGATAAGCAATGTATTGCTTGGAGAAGTCTTTGCTTTGGTCCATGCTGCAGGTAGATAATAAAACCCGGTTGAGATCTACCCGCCTGTGAAGCAGGTAGTTTATGACCTGACAGTATAAAAGGTCACTAGCGCTGTTTTCATGATGCATTCGCATTCGCGCGTTAGACTTAGAAAGAAGTAATTCTTGCTTTAGACATTGGAAAGTCAATTCATTCTGACTCCCGCGTTAGACTTCGAAAGATTGATTCTTGCCTAGACTTGGAATAGATTCCAATTATGATCATTCCTTCCCTTAAGTCAGTCTATCTTGAGACCGCGAATAGATTTTATTAAGTGCACTCCAGAGTAAGAGGAGTTTGACTAGATTCAATAGTTCGTTAGATTCAGAATCAGATCGTTATTTCCTAGCATCCTGACTAGACGTTATTTCTTGTGTTTTGAAATTGGCGAAGCATGGACTCAAACTTAGAACTCTCCAGTCGTTTTCCATTAGTTGTTGTTGCTGTTTAAAGTGTTTTAATTAATCGTGTTTTAAGTGTGTACCTATTGTAATGATCTAAAATTGTAATTACCAATGATTTGAAAAGATTAAAACATACAACGCGCTGAGTTTCTTCCTGGTTCTTCTCTGTTGTGGTTTAACTCTTGCGAACCAGAGTAGTAATAAAAAAAGATCTTAATTCATGTTGTGTTTTTCATTATGAGTCCATGCCTACACGCATAAGTGCGTAGATAGCTAAACCATCCCCCTATAGCTCGGCCGGACCTGATATAAAAGGGCCCTACGCCGAAATATATATATATATTTTTGGGAATCACTCCAGAAATCGGAAATAAATACTCGAAACTTCTGAATAATATGAATAACTCTTACCAGTCGATTGTTGTTCTTTGCCATAGAACTCATCGTCATAGTTCTTGACAAGAGAGTAATCCGGTGGTAACGCGCAACCTGGAAACAAAATTATTAATGTACTGAGATGGCATAGTATTTAGGAGGGGAGAGCGATTATAGTATTTTACACAATCGCGTTACAATAAAGAGCAATTCAGTGGAGTGCCGTATTTAGGCCACAAAGCTTGCTGAGTGACCTAAGTATAGTACGAGATTGAAAAGCTTGATTATAACACGATTGTGTGCAACACTTTTTCTACGAGTCAATAAAAATAAATAAACAAATATAAATAATGTAATAAATACGCTAAAACGAAGTGCAGATCCCGAGGTGGACGCTCGTTGATGTCTTTATTGCTGGCACGCGATTGGTCAAATTTATTACAGTCGCCTACAGTGTTATAATATATAACGAATTCATTATATTTAAGTTGCGGATTCGACGTAAATGTACATGACTATAATTTTGTGTAGGTACTTAATCTTAATTCAAACATTACAGTCGACGAGTAGAAAAAAATAGTTATGTCTTCGTGTAGATTTCTTTAATCTAAAACTCCTAGAGGACGTACTTACGCGATATCACTTACGCTAATTCATGAGAGACTAAAGATTGATGTAAGGTGACCTTGACCTTGAAAATAATTTACGAAACATTTTTGTTTGCCAATTATTGCTGCCAAATTGTTTCTGTGCAACTCTCAAAAAGTTTGTACATTTGTCAATGTCCTAAAATGTATGTATGTATGTATGTATAACTTGTTTATGTGCAATAAAATTATACATTATACATAATATATAATAATATAATATGTATGTATAGTTTTATTGCACATAAACTAGTTTACAGAGAGTAAAAACAAAACAACAGTAAATTTAAGAATATGTACAAAGTCAAACTTATCCCTAACAGGGATCTCTTCCAGCTAACCGTTGATATAACATATTGATTTTGACTAACCCTTGATATAACATAAAAGGAAAATGTATTTATGAAACTTTCCTTTTTTGCTCATTTACTTTGGCTATTGCTGCCAATTCTATGTCGACACATCGTTAGCGCGATGTAAGATCCGTCATCAACTTGCCAGCGCCATCTAGCGATAAAATCCTAATAATATTCTTACCAGTAGCGATGAGGTAAGTCAACAGTTACCCAAAAAGTTCAAGGTCGTAGTCCATCTTGCTGAGTGAATCAAAAATGTTGCTTAACAGCATCTTGGAAATACAGGGTGCCCATGAGGAAAGGAAAAAAATTCAACAGCGGATATCTGACCAAATTTGAAGTTAAAAATGTCATATGAAGTTTTCTGGATTCAGTCTATTTTAAGAGAAAATTCGATTTTTTCTTAAAACCGTTTTAGACCGTTACGCTATTTTAGGAAACGATTTTGTCACCATGTTGTCTTAGTCTTGTCACACTTAATTGACAGACATGAAATGAACAAAACAATCTTAAATTACCTAGCAAATGTAAAAAAAAAAAACTCAAAAGTGCATTATTTGCGATAGTTTCATTAATGAAATCCTTTTTTTGTGTATTCAAAACAACAAAAAAAAAACTAAAAAAAAATTTTTTTTTGAATTGATCAAAACTCCGTTGATATTTTTTGCTTCTTTTAGTCTCAGGAATATGCTGTTAGAATTTTTCCCTTTCCTCATGGGCACCTTGTATATTTCGCGTAATACTACCCCTCTGTAGCTATGGGACCCTATGATCGGTTGACGACCAAAACTCACTAAGTAACAAATACTTACTTGAAATAAAACTCGTGTCACAGCTCTGATTCATCATCATCAGCCCATGATAGTCCACTGCTGGAGCTGGACGTAGGCCTCTCCTATTAACTATGCGTATAGACGCATTAGGAGGTAAATGCCCATAATCGCCACGCTGGGCAAGCGGATTGGCGATCGCAGTAATGTGTCCACTTATGATGACGCTGCTGCCCATCATCAATCTTTAGTCGAATATGGTCAGTGACACTTCAATCCCTTAGTCGACTCTTACGACACCCTCAGGAGGAGTTGGGGTGGTGACAAATGTATTATTTCTGCCGTCACCACACGGCCAGCTCTGATTCAATACTAGCATAATATGACGTGTATAGCGACAATTCTTATAGCAAGTTTTGATTACAATATTACTACGATTTTTACTTTGGCTATTGCTGCCAATCTGCTTCTGATGTAGGATCTGTCATAAACTTGTCAGCGCCATCTAGCGATAAAATTCTTACCAATAGCGATGAGGCAAGGAAGTGCCTTCCCGAAAAGTTCAGGGTCGTAGTCCATCTTGCTAAGGGAATCGAAGATGTTGCTGAAGAGCAGCATCGTGATAATATACTTCACGTATCTACTTTTCAGTAGCTACGGAACTATATTTACTTTTGCTATTGCTAACTAGTTTCTATTCCACATCGTTAGCGCGATGTAGGATCCGTCATCAACTAGTCAGCGCCATCTAGCGATAAAATTCTTACCAATAGCGATGAGGCAAGGAAGTGCCTTCCCGAAAAGTTCAGGGTCGTAATCCATCTTGCTAAGGGAATCGAAGATGTTGCTGAAGAGCAGCATCGTGATAATATACTTCTCGTATCTACTTTTCAGTAGCTACGGAACCATATATTATTTACTTTTGCTATTGCCAATTAGTTTCTATGCCACATCGTTAGCGCGATATAGGATCCGTCATTAACTAGTCAGCGCCATCTAGCGATAAAATTCTTACCAATAGCGATGAGGCACGGAAGTGCCTTCCCGAAAAGTTCAGGGTCGTAGTCCATCTTGCTAAGGGAATCGAAGATGTTGCTGAAGAGCATCATGGTGAGACGCTTCTCCTCATCTGAGGATCCGCCGGATCCTGAACTGCCGTAGTACTTTGCACAGCGCTCGTAGTGAAGGGTCAGCAGCTAAGGTCAAAAAGATTACAGTTGTCAGTCAATCTACGAACAAATAAACATGGAAGCCGCACGCAATACTAAAATTGCCTTTCAAAAACGGTCCTGAATTTTAGTTGACAAGTGTAACCCCCTCTTCAATGCATCACGGTAATGAATTTCAAAATCAACCTATGAAAACTTAAACCGAAATGATTAGTCCATCAAAGTTTTGATTGGCTACATTCCATAAACATTTGTCAAAGAACTTGCGCCGAAATATGCCCGGTGTTAAGTAAAGCGCTATGTCCTGCCCATCTTGGCACAATTGAACAATTGTTTTTAGGCACATTTTTGAGCTGGTGTTAGACGTCCATGTTATGTATGGTCGCAGCAGTCAATCGAATATGGGACATTTTAGAAATCACAATTGGGAGGACGAGGATATAAATTACAACTTTTTTATATCATCATCATCATCATATCAGCCGAAAGACGTCTACTGCTGAACATAGGCCTCCCCCAAAGATTGCCACAATGACCGGTCCTGCGCCACTCGCATCCAGCGGACTCCTGCGACCTTCACCAGGTCATCGGTCCACCTTGTGGGGGGCCTACCCACGCTACGCCTTTTTATATGAAAACTCTAAAATCCTCAAAATAATAGCGACCCCTAAATGCACATACATTTCGCAAAAAATTTGCAGAGATGCGTTTAAGGACTAAACGAATACAAAAAGCCTTTTGGAAAAAGAAAAATCTAATTAAGAAAAAAATAAAAGCCACCCTAGAGCACACTTTACTTTACCATCGAAATTCTAGACGCACGGCCGGGACACCCTTACTTGGTAGATATTCCATTTGTTCGTACAAAGCGCTTTGCGTCTTCTTTCTTTATGCATACTGCCAAGGAGTGGAATTCCCTGCCGGCGTCTATATTTCCAAGATCATATAACCCGTCAACCTTCAAGTCAAGGGTGAATAGGCACCTTCTGGGCAAACTCACTCCATCGTAGGCCACGTCTCTGCCCTTGGCTAGTCTGTGGCCAAGAGTTAGCCTATTTCAAATAATAAAAAAAAACACTTACCCTGAGTGCAACAGTGGTGTACTCGGACAAGCGTGACACGTCCACGGTAAGTTTACGGAGCAGCTTCAGTAACATGGAGGGTTGCATGGCAGAAGTTAAAGCCACTAGGAAATCGGAGACGGCCTCTCGTTGGCCTTTGGTCAGCATCCGGTTCTTGGATAACCTGGGATAGACAAGACAACATGACACCATTATTCGCCTATTACAGTCCAGTCTAGTCACATCACATCATCAGCCTATGTTAGTCCACTGCTGGACGTAGGCCTCTCCTTTTAACTATGCGTATAGACGCATTATGAGGTAAATGCCCATAATCGCCATGCTGGGCAAGCGGATTGGCGATCGCAGTAATGTGTCAACTATGATGACGCTGCTGCCCATCATCAATCTTTTATCAAATAATGGTCAGTGACACTTCAATCCCTTAGTCGACTCTTACGACACCCGCAAGAGGAGTTGGGGTGGTGACAAATGTATTCTTACTGCCGTCACCACACGGCGGAAAAAAAATCTACTTATATTTTATTATCAAACAAAAATTGTACTATTATTTACCTGTACACAGTATGTAAAGTAGCGTCGAGCAAGCTTGCGTAGTTTTCTGCTTCGTTGTAGAAGTTAGCGTGCTTGATGAGTAGAGGCAGGATCGAATTGCCAATGTAGCGGTTCATTGAGAGTGCCATGTCGGATTCACAGCCATCGTTCTGTAACAGATGTTTATTTTTAACCTTGCACAAAATAGCACGTTAAACCACAAGTGCGAAAAACATGAAATTTGAAACGAGTGGCGATGTTTTAAAACACGACCGATAGGGAGTGTTTTAAATCGACACAAGTTACGAAATGTTTTTGCACGTGGCTCGTAAGACGTTTTTTAGTACAGATGGCCCTCCGAAGTTTTGGACCTGACGTAAAATGACCCACGCACTAGAGCCTAAAAAGGCACCATCTGTACTAAAAATATTACATTTGCTAACTTGTGCGGGAAAACTTTTTTTCGGCGAGGGTGAAAGTTGGAGCCCGAGTGAAACGAGGGCGACAATCACCAGAGTTAATAAAAAGTTTTTGTACGTGTAATGGACGATTTTTTTATAACAAGTGCGTCAAAAAGAGAAAATACCGCGCGCGAAGCGTGCTCAAAGTTCGTTTTTGCGCACTAGTTAGGAAAAATACATTTTTACGATTTTTTTAAAACAGAAATTGATGGTCGCTACTATTATACGAATTTCAAGAAAGGCAACATTATTAGTCGTAAAAAAAGTTTAGGGGTAGCTACCGAAGTAATTTTTTTTACTTCGGTTGCGACTGCGACCCTTAACTTTTTTTATAAGTACTGAAAAAAAATCGACTACGGTTTACTTATCGAATAACAAAATGAGAGGGTGCACCATAGAAAATTGCAATCGGGAGGGCAAAGAACTTCTTTATTGATTCGAACATCCTACAAAATTGTAATAATAAGGACCCTACTATGAATATATCCTAGATTGACTTATACACTGTTGTGTCAACAGAACTTTCGAATCCCATTCTAATCGCGGTTAATCTAATAAATCACGTACTTGGACGACTTACCAATGATGAAGATGACTTCTTGGTGGCAATCAATAACGTCGTAACCGTCTCTGTCTACTCAAACACCCGTGCAGAGATAAAATATTGCCACTTGTCAGTGCCTCCACTGTACAATACTTACTTTACTGCTTGCGAAGTACTAGCCATAGCATCAATACAACCAGCTGAAGATCGGAAATCATGGGTATTATATTATTTTGCATGGCGAAATAAGTTTTGTGGTAATATTGGCTGATGATAATATTACCAAATGATCGCGGTTTAAAAATAAACTCACCCTATCCAGCATCGTAGCCGCTCGAAGATCAGGAAGGAAGGCTTCTTCTAGAAGTCTGTAGAACAATTCTTGGGTCTCGATGCCGTAGACACGCTCTAAGAAGAGTACCACGCTCTGTTTGTGGCCGGGGATCAGACCGGATGGCATGTCTGAAAAAAAAATTACAATATAATACCTACATAATATGTGTACCTTATTATCAGCTTATCAGGGGCCCGTTTCTCAATAGCTTGTAACTTGTATTACAAGTGGGTGTCTCTTTACCATCATTAATTAGATAAGGACTTCCGCTTGTATTGCAGGTTACAAGTCTTTGGAAAATAGGCCCTTGATCGTACTGCTGGACGTAGGTCTTTCCTATTAATTGTGAGTCACGTTATCGCCACATTAAGAACTTGTACAATGTACACTGCTTTTTTGAAGAAACACATACTGTAGTCCTTCGGGAAAACCTCGGCAGGAAGCTCATTCCACAGATAGACCGCCCACGGGAGAAAATACCCATGAACCCGCACGCGCAAACATTTAGCTTCAATCCTTTAGTCGACTTTTACGAAGCCCACGGGAAGATTTGGAGTAGTGATACTGCTGTCATCCACATGATGACATTGTTTGAGGTGACTTACCAGATTTGGGTCTCTCTTCACCAGCCGCAGGGTTGTGCAGCGTGAACCGTAGACTGAGCACTCCCTGCAGATCTTCGAGTGGCACTAGTGACCGAAGAATAGCCCGAGCTCGGAGGGATTCGTTTTTGCCCTGCGAATAGATATTGTCACGTTCATTGCTGGCAAGGTTTTATACTTTTTTGTCATAGATTTATAATAGTTATTTGTAATACACGTGGGCATTTCTCAGAGCGTAAACGGACATCTCAATCATCTGGTCACGTTTTTTTGGAAGTGGCTGAATGATTTGAGGTTGGTTTTGGTTATCTTATAGATAAACGGGTGCCGTATCTGACAACCGAAAATGGTACCAAAAGATGCTGCGCCTCAAAAAAACGCGACCAGATGAATGAGATGTCCGTTTACGCTCTGAGAAATGCCCAAGTGTGGAAAGTAGGCTTTTTTTAGGTGGAGTGTCGGTGACTGTAAAACGAGTTAGAAAAAAACCCACTTTTCAACATTTGTACCTACAATATTTTACAATGCATTATGCGAGGAAAACCGGACTATCTTGGCGGTAGCAACGAGGCCGAGGCAACTATGGAAATTCATTCCCGCATACGTGCGGAAAAATGCTATTTTTAAAATAAACTTATGCACAGTGGTCCCTGTGCATAAGTTTATTTTTAAAAATAGCACTTAAATCTGGTATATAGTTAGAGAATAGGGAAATACTTAAATACATACACAGCCATGACCAAGGAACAAATATTTGTGATAAATAAATACACAAATAATGCCCTCTCCGGGATTCCCCGAACCTCCAGCTTCGTAGGCAGGGTCACTACCAACTAGGCTACGGAGGCTGACTATTTACTTTTGCATGCTAATTTAAGAGCTACGAACAAATAAAACATGGAAGCCGCACGCCATATAAAATTGCCTTTCAAAAACAGTCCTGAATTTTGGTTGACAAATGTCACTCCCTCTTCAATACATCACGGTAATGAATGTCAATATCAACCTACAAAAACTTAAACCGCCATTTTACAATAGTTGGGTGATTCTTAAAAAAAGTTCAGCAAAAGAAAATAAAAAAGTTTTTTTTCTTTACTGTTTTTCGCAATGTACATCGAAAGTATATACCAAAAGCATATTTTTGATGAATGTGGACAAGCTTAACCCTCTAATGCATATGAAGCCAAATATGGTTTCATTGGTTTTGGACTCTATTGACTGCTGTTAGGGTTCAAATTTGAAATGCATTTTTGCCTGTCTTATGCATTAGAGGGTTAATACCATTGGAAAAGGCAAAAAAAATTGCATGTAAACACGGTTGTGCCAATGTATGACACG
The DNA here is from genome assembly GCA_025490895.1 of Thaumatotibia leucotreta. Lineage (NCBI taxonomy): Eukaryota > Metazoa > Arthropoda > Insecta > Lepidoptera > Tortricidae > Thaumatotibia > Thaumatotibia leucotreta. The sequence goes on along the minus strand of JALPQI010030374.1, from coordinate 259,036 downwards.
GACGTGACATATTTGCAATAAATGTTAAAATTGATGTGTTTATATTCGTAACATCTTAATTTATTATGATTAATCAATAAAATATACCAAAAGCATATTCTTGATGAATCTGGATAAGCTTAATACCATTGGAAAAGGCTAAAAAACCATGTAAACACGGTTGTGACAATGTATGACACGGACGTGACTTTTTCCAATAAATGTTAAAATTAATGTTATTAAATTCGTAATATCATAATTTATTATGATTAAGCAATAAAATAAAGCAACCAAATGGTTTCATTAACAGTATTTATGTGTATTTTTCTTCAAAACAGTAAATAATTATTGAGATATCCCTTTTACAAGGGTCGTCTGAAAAGTTTCTGGTCTGACAATGGAGAATAACTTTTTAAAAAAACCTCCTTGGTACTACAACCTTACTTTTTTCTGATGTTAAATGTCAAAATTGGCGCCATTTTATCGATAAGTTTTTTTATAATTGCTGATTTCCTGAAACAATACCTACAACATTTCTAATATGCCAGATACAAATCTTGGCTCGGTGGACAGAGATTTTCAAGAACGAAGGGGTAATTGGGGTCTATTTTGAAGAGCAAGACGGCAGCTACTACTTGGCCTTGTTAAAATCATGGGAGCATCGTAGGGACAATTGTACAGCCTTAAGAGTTACAAGGAGACTATGTTGAAAAGTAAATAAAAAATATAACACAAAACGACTTGTTTCTATGTCAGGCCAGAAACTTTACAAATCCATGGGAAAATGGACAAAATTAAAATGCTCAATAAACATTGTATACAAAATATTTTAAATCATCTATAATAACAGTTTAAATCCGTAGATTATCTAAATGAAACGAAAATGTCACGACCACGTGTTATATATGTCACAACTACGTACTCAATAAGTCCATGGCCGTGACGTTTTTTTCATATCGTGGTTGTGACAATTTGAGACGTGTTCGATATAACCTAAAAGCTAGCCATGATCTCACAAATCTTAATTAATTATCAGGAACTACACTGTGTGAGGTACGTGTTATGTTTCAAACAATAGTGTGACATTGTTACTTACGTTTAAAAGCCAAACACGGCGTTGACGTGTTAAGGTTGTCCCTTTTTATAAAAAAATACGGAGAAATTTTTCTTGAGACACACACAACGTTCAGTTATTTGCAAAATTGACAACAACACAATGTTGCTGTTCTAAAAATACATAAAAAGGGTTGCCAATATTAAAGACACTTTTTTACAGAGATCCGTATTTTTATAGTAACGTACACGGCCGTGACACAAAAACTACTCACACATTTTATTCTGATGTAAATCATAAATAGTAATGGTTATTAAGATTTCTATAGTATTATCTTATAAATCAAACATTAACCTTGCATAAATGCTGTAATATTTTGCGTGAGAATTTGACAATTCACCAGAAAAAAATATTATATTTTCGAATTCGGCAATCTCACACAACACGGTCCGTGACATTTTGGGGTTAGCAATTTTTTTTATAGCTGGCTAATAACTTTATGGCAAAAATGATGCTCTGACATGATATTAGTGGTAATTTACTACGTGAATTAATACACACTTTATATATTTTCCCACAAAATATATTCGATTCTTACATATCACAGAAAAAATGTAAGAATAAGAATCACCCAGTTGTGATTGGTCCATCAAAGTTTTAACTATCAACATTTGTCAAAGATGTTGCGCCGAAATATGCGCGGTGTTAAGAAAAGCGCAATGTTCTGCCCATCTTGGCACAATTGAACAATTGTTTTAGGGGGCATTTTTGAGCTAGCGTTAGACGTCCATGTTATATATGGTCGCAGATTAGTAGACGTTTATGAAAAAGGGGGTAAGTGTAACATACGAGAGCGATGACGCCGGCGTCCGGCGCGCAGCGACCCAGCAAGTCGACGAGTGTGCAGTAGAAATTCAAAATGGCCGCGCCCGTGTCGATGTAGTCTTCGTCTTCGTCTGATTCGGGCAGCGGGTGGCTGAACTGTTGACAATAGTTATTTGTTATACAAGGGTGCAAAGTTGTATCTTAACCGAGTGTGGAATTGCAACACGATATAGCGAACGGATTCTAGGGTTGAACCATGAGCCAGCGAATGGATTGTATGGTTGAACCACGAGCGAAGCGAGTGGTTCGAAAATAGAATCCTGAGCGAAGCGAGTGGTTCAAGAATAGAATCCTGAGCATATAGAGTGTTGCAATACACACGAGCTAAAATAACTTTGCAGCCGTGTGTAATTCAAAACTTTTCACCTTCCTTAAGTGAGGAAACACAACATAATAAAAACAACTGATCTAGATAAAATACACATTTATTTTAAAAAATCAAGGGAAGTTCAAACTTCTCTTGTGGATAAAACGCAACTTTGCTATCTGTTTTTAAAGAATAAAAAAGCCCTTTCCGAGCAAGGAAGGTGAAAATACATATTCTTTGTTATTAAAAACTTTAAACGAAATTACGAGCTTTTTAATTTTTAGGGACCAAAATAAAATTAATTTTAATCAATTAACGGGCTGGCATAGCCACAAAGTGGGTGCCGGTACAGAAACGCGGACGGCAGGCCCAGACGGAGATGGCGGGAGGATATAGACTCGCTCCTAGACAACTGGCCGGAGGAAGCACAAAATCGGGAGTCATGGAGATCCAGGGGAGAGGCCTTTGCCCAGCAGAGAGACACCAATATAAACGAGGAAAAAAAATATCGGAAGACTGAAGACAGATCTTCGGCCAAGTAGATACCACTGACCAAATCTAAGATCTTGCATTAAGGCAATAGTCAATTATATGTAGATAAAAACAAAACACTAGAAATGAGAAACAGATTGACGACAGCCCTGAATAAAAGACACAGGCTAATGGAGATAAAACAATGTCGAGCAAACCTAGAAGTGATTTCAGTCCACAAAATGACAGATCCTTATATCCTCCCTACATCATTGTGTCTTCTTATTACAGTTTCCATGAGGCCTCCAGACTGTTGTTGGCATCGACTAAAGCTTTTAAACCTACAACCTCCGTTGTGACTTAAACTTCAGATCGCTAGTGGTGTACTATTTTATGGACAAAGAATCCTTATTGTATCTCCTTTCCATAGGAGCATTCCATGGGCTGTCCCGTACAAACGCGTGAATATTTCGGTAATTTGAGTTTTCTTCCGAGTTATTAGTTATTATATATATTTTTGAGCAATTTTTGACTCCTCTAGTTACGAAAGAGAACTTCGATAAACCCACAATTTTGAGAAAAACCGTGTTTGTACGAGACATCGGTGGACTTTTTCGTGGAATACACCCATATCGTTATAAAGATCTCCAAATTCGCTAGTGAACGACTATTATAAACTTACCGAGGTATCTCCCTCCTGCTCCATCTCCCTCAGTTTCCTTCGATCAGCGATCCTCTCGCTCATCTTGTTGGCATCGACTAAAGCTTTTAAACCTAAAACCTCCGTTGTCACTTGAACTTCAGATCGCTAGTGGTGTACTATTTTATGGACAAATAATCCTTATTATACGAGTATATCCTGTGATAGGCCACCACAATCCTACACGTTCGTCACGTAGACAACGTAGTAGAGATTAAATGTAGATACATCACCTCTCTATACGATAAGGGATTGTCTCTTAATACACGTACAAAACATGTAGGTATATAGTTGTGAATGTAGAATAAGGGAGAAGATCTTACTGGGAATTACAATGGTGTAAACGTATATAGTGTTTTCATATGTCTCTCCCCCTCCTTGACATTGTGCCTATTTCAATCCTTTCCTTAGTCTTTAAATTCGCTAGTCAAAGAGAATCTTTATAAACTTACCGAGGTATCTCCCTCCTGCTCCATCTCCCTCAGTTTCCTCCGATCAGCGATCCTCTCACTCATCTTGTTAGCGTCGACGATGGCTTTGAGCAGGCCTTCGCCTTCACCTCGTAGCGCCGGACCGAGGCACTCTGGCCGACGGATTAGAAGGCGGATTACTAGGTTCGCGTTTTCTTCTACGCTTTCACCGTTTACCTGAAAAAGATGTATAGTCATATACTTTCGCCAATATCCGCTATCTTAAGGATGTCTGGAAGAGATCGCTCTTCAGCGATAAGGACGCCTGTTGTCACCTATTTACATCTACAGTTTATCTGTGTTTCTGTTTAAGTTTTCGTTGTAGTGCACAATAAAGCATATTTATTATCACTACATAGTATAAAATAAAGTCACTTTTTCTGTTTCTATGTCCCTTTGTACGCTTAAATCTTTCAAACTACGCAACGGATTTTGATGAGATTTTTTTAATAGGTAGAGTAATTCAAGAGGAAGGTTTATATGTAGGTATAGTACCCGTTCGAAGCCGGGGCGGGTCGCTAGTTATTATTATAAAATATAATGGTTTAACTGACGACTTTTTGTCAGTATGCGGGATATGCCGCTTAGTGTATAGGAAATGGGAAGTAATTGTTTGGGAAGTGCACGTCAGTATACAGTGCCATTATACAGTGTGTATCACCTCGTAGAGCCAAGAAAGAAACCCAGATCATACTATACAACGTTTACTATGGGGCCAAACCCGAATTCCCGAAAATTTTTTTGACAGTTTTATACATTTTGATTGCGTGATCATGAACACGTTGTATGGGAGAGTAATTTTTTTTTCGCGAATTCGAGTTAATTTGGCCCCATAGTAAAAGTTGTTTAGTATGATCTAAATATTAATGGGTTTCTTTCTTGGCTCTACGAGGTGATATATACTGTATGTAATTTGTAAAAAAAGGTCCTGGCGGAATATTAGCGATGTGGCAGGCTGCTAAGCCAACATCTTCTCTTTGCCACGACATCCGGTTTTCTTATTAACTAACAAAATTGGCGATGCATATTCTGATGATGACTGCTGGACTATACCGGCTATGGCTTTAGAATTATAACTAACGTGAGACTCAAACATATCTAAATATTTATCACGGCTTTGGTCGCGGATACTCCATGATGAGGATCCTCTAAGTGGATCGAAACATGTCAAGCAATTATCAACCTTAAATTATGTGAGTAACCCGTTTGATAAATATTTAAACAGAAAACTTAACTTATTATAAGTAGTTGTTGCGTGTTTTAAGTAATTTATCTTTATAACATCGTCTTTGTACATACTGATTGCTAATGCTAACGAATGTATGTTGTGGACATCAATAAAGCCTTTTATCTATCTATCTCGTGGCAGCATTAAGAATACATCTATCACCACCCCAACACTTCCCGTGGGTGTCGTAAGAGTCGACTGAGGGATTTAAATGTCACTAGCCAATCATTTATTGAAGATTGATGATGGGTAGTGGTATCATCATAGCGGACACACTACAGCGATCGCCAATCCGCCTGCCGACCGTGGCCATTATGGGTATTAAGCACATAATAAAGCTTGCATCATCATCAGCCTATGATAGTCCACTACTGAACGTAGGCCTCTCCTATTAACTATGCGTTAGGAGATGCGTTAGACGCATTAGGAGGTAAATGCCCATAATCGCCACGCTGGCCAAGCGGATTGGCGATCGCAGTAATGTGTCCACTATGATGACGTTGATGACGCTGCTGCCCATCATCAATCTTTAATGAAATCACTAATAGTAAGTGACACTTCAATCCCTTAGTCGACTCTTACGACACCCGCAGGAGTTGGGTGATGACAAATGTATTCTTACTGCCGTCACCACACGGCTAAAAGCTCGCATACGCATTAGTAATTAGTCACTTGATGTGTGTAACACTAGAGAACTAACACCACAACGCGCTTGGGTCTCTGGGGTACGTTAGTTAAGTAAGGTCGATGTTTACCATGAAACAACTTATAAATTGTTTGCTGTATAGGAGCATTCCATGAAAACATCTACTTTTTGTCCCTTACGTATCGTTATGGTAGCTACCCTAATAAAATGTGTTAGCTGCTAGGAAACGCATCTCATGAAAAATATGCCTTCGTAAGCCCATATTTTGGACTTTACCATACACCAAACCGTATTAAATTCCATGTATCTCTCACCAGCCACACCCGAACTTAGAAATTCGTAACTTCCGAGGATTTCTCTCTTTACATTTTTTAGGTAAGTAGGTAGTATTATTAATGTAGTGCTTTTTATCAGGGCTCTGTAGTAAACTAGGAACCTTTATAGTTTTGCCATGTCTGTCTGTACGCAGCTTAGTGCTATGGCCGTCAGTACTAGAAATTTGCAATTTGGTACAGGTATACATATTAATCACACCGACAAAGTGGTAGAATAAATAGTAGAACATTTCTAGGCTACCTCCACTAGTAGTAAAGTTAACTAACTCTAACTTTTAATAAAAAAATATGAAAATAATCATGAATGAATCATATGGAACCCCTACCAACTTTAGAATAAAACAAGGCCCAGCCGTTTTAGAATAACTACGGAACCCTACACTGAACATGTCGCCACATGCTGTTGGCAGGTTTTGTATTCTGATAGAACTCACCCAAACACAGAACCGAAGGAAATCCAGATATCTCTCGCCTTCAACCGGATCCCAGCCTAGGTCAGGGTAGCCTTTCTCCACCAACTCCGAGTTGCTTTGAAGACCGCAGCGGGAGAGGTAGATAGCAATCTTCTCCAGATAGTGTTCTCTGAGGAGCAAACACATTATGATTAACTTTATGATGTTGCGCGTAGAACCGATGAACATTGGGGCGGGAAGGTTCTTGAGTGGCGGCCACGTACCGGAAGGCGTAGCGTGGGTAGGCCCCCCACAAGGTGGACTGATGACCTGGTGAAGGTCGCAGGAGTCCGCTGGATGCGGGTGGCGCAGGACCGGTCATTGTGGCAGTCTTTGGGGGAGGCCTATGTTCAGCAGTGGACGGCTTTCGGCTGATATGATGATGATGATTATGATGTTATTGAAAAAATCTCTTCGTCGCTATATGTATATGTGACGATAGAGGTCCTCAAGCCAGAGACTGGAAGCGGTATTTTAGAAAAACCTTTAAAAAGGCCAATATTAAAAAATGTTTTATACTCGTTATGTACATACTACTCGATACTTTATGTAAACAACATCGTATTGTTAAATTACTCTATTAACTAGAAACTGTCTTCTTTTTGTGTCTGTATCACGTGCATGTAAATTGTGGTCGAATAAAGTTTTCGATCTATCTTACCTCAAAGCCAGAGCGAGCTCAGTATTTTCCATCAAACTAGAATACGCGACGTCCAGAGGAGTGGACCCTCGTAGCGAAGGTCTAGATAGGAGGATATTGGAGTTCTCCAGCAGGAAGTCGAAATGGTCGAACATGGCCTTCTGGTTCTGGCGGCCGGTGCGGCAGAAGTAGCAGAGGAAACGGCAGCAAGCTACTACCATTTCGTGGGAAGTATCCTGGGTAATATACAAAGAGCCTTTTAATATAAAAATTCTGTCATTACAGTATTTACTACATTGAAGGCTAGGATGGGTAAATAATATGAGTGACGAAAGTGAGCAGGTTAGATTTTCGCCTTGATATCTGGTGGATTTGGCCTATTTTAAATAAATAAATAAATGAATTGAAGAAATTATTGGATGGATGATTGAATGAAGCGGCTAAATCAATGAATGATATAAATGTAGCAATAAATGAACGGAATTATATAATAAATGGACGAACGAATTAATAAATAACTAATTAAACGGAATGAAGGATGGACCAATAAACTGAAACTAAATTTATATAATATACTTTCTCTTACAGTTTACAGATAGAGAAACGTTATCATAAAGTTTCTGTCAAATTAACCAGTTTAGATAATTAAAAACCGGTTTATTTTAGCGAAGGTCAAATTGTCAACTTCATTCGACAGCTGTAACTTGGTAAATAAGACGATTTATTTTGGTTAGGATAAAGTTCTTAAAACGCTTGCATTCTTTCTAAAGGTGCACGCAGACCAAAAGAGCATTCGCTGTTCTATCCTCCTACTCTACGAAATTCGATCGTTACACGAAACGTGATTCGTTGATTTCGTAGAGTGGGGGATAGAACAGCGAATGCTCTTTTGGTCTGCATGCACCTTTATCAAATCGGAAACAGAAGGGGATTCGAAGACACAACATTTACCAAGAAAAGAATTGTTTATAGATGTATTGAGTGATTAATTCATCTATTGTTTGTAAGTTTCTTCGTTTAAACTATGAATATATGAATAAATATATCCTAGATAGACTTATACACTGTTGTGTCAACAGTACTTTCAAATCCCATTATAAAGTCCTTAGTTGTCTTATCTAGTAAACAACTTTCTAACCTAAAAGTACATGTTTTCTGTTGTAAACTGCTGTTGCCTTGATTAGAAATTAAGCAATTTACTAATCACTACGGACGGACTGCACAAATACGGATTCTGGTATTTTAGTATAGGCAAATATGGCAGTTTACAACAGAAAACGTGTACTCAAGATTCAAGATTCAAATTCTTTAATGTACACAAACACAAGTCAAAACAAAATTACACATTATAAACAATACATTAAATACTACTTTTAGGTAAGAAAGTTGTCTCCTAGATAAGACAGCTAAGGATGAATGGACTTTAGTCGCGGTTTAATAATGACACTTCGGAGTAAAACTAGAAATTAACCGATTTTAACCGCTATTCTTCCGAACTGGTTCTGGATGTTTAGCCAAGTTGCCAATCGCTAGCGCTTGGTAGCGTATCGTAGTTTTCCCTCTCTGTCACTCTATCATATTAGTGCGAAAAAAATAGTTAGCTGCCTTTCGTTTACGACTGACGATTAAGTGCCTAGCGATTGGCAACTTGGCTAAGCATCCAGAGCTTTGAACATCAAACCTTCTCCTTATCTTCAGCAGCAGGCGAAGCCATCACGTTACGTGCACGAGCGACCTGTATATTACACCTTCTTGTCTTTAGCAGCGGGCGACTGCGGCGCCCGAGGGTCTTCATCATCACCGCCATCACGTTCTCGTGCACGAGCGACCTGTATATTATACCTTCTTGTCTTCAGCAGCGGGCGGGCTGGCGGCGCCCGAGGGTCTTCATCATCACTAGACCCCGGATTGTTGTGGCAGTGACGTCACAATAGGGTAATTTGGGGAGTAAATGGAATGGTAGAAAAAAAATATGCGTAATTATAAGATAAGATAAAAATGTATATTCATTTCACCAGAGAAAAACATAATTTAATTTATTATACGTAATCGAATAAATTTGAATAAAATAAAAAAAAATCAGTGAATTGATTTTTTTTTAATTAATTTTACTTGTTTACGACGTAAAACTAACTGGTCGGATAATCATTTCGTTCCACTGTTCCAATATTAGAATGAACTTTATATGCATGATCAATGCATGCAAACTATACAGACCTACATAAAGTTTGACCTTAGATATAAACTGTTTGCTTTATTCGCAACTGCACGTCACATTCATTTACACAACATGTAATTTCTTATATTATCTTATCTTATAATTTATGTATCATTTTGTTTTACCGTTCCATTTACTCCCTAAATCACCCTATTGTGACGTCACTGCCACAAGTATCCGGGGTCTAATCATCACCGCCATCACGTTATCGTGCACGAGCGACCTGTATATTATACCTTCTTGTCTTCAGCAGCGGGCTGGCGGGCGCCCGAGGGTCTTCATCATCATTAGACCCCGGATTCTTGTGGCAGTGACGTCACAATAGGGTGATTTGGGGAGTAAATGGAACGGTAAAACAAAATGATACATACATTATAAGATAAGATAATATAAGAAATTACATGTTGTGTAAATGAATGTGACGTGCAGTTGCGAATAAAGCAAACAGTTTATATCTAAGGTCAAACTTTATGTAGGTCTGTATAGTTTGCATGCATTGATTATGCATATAAAGTTCATTCTATTATTGGAACAGTGGAACGAAATGATTATCCGACCAGTTAGTTTTACGTCGTAAACTAGTAAAATTAATTAAAAAAAAATCTATTCACTGATTTTTTTTATGTTATTCAAATTTATTCGATTACGTATAATAAATTAAATTATGTTTTTCTCTGGTGAAATGAATATACATTTTTATCTTATCTTATAATTTACGCATATTTTTTTTCTACCATTCCATTTACTCCCCAAATTACCCTATTGTGACGTCACTGCCACAAGAATCCGGGGTCTAATCATCACCGCCATCACGTTCTCGTGTGCGAGCGACCTGTATATTATACCTTCTCCTTGTCTTCAGCGGGCGGGCTGGCGGCGCCCGAGGGTCTTCATCATCACCGCCATCACGTTCTCGTGAACGAGCGACCTGCTATGCTATTCTCTTATTGACACATTCGACGCTGCGTTCGTCAACGAGCTCGATGTCGAGACAGCCTTGTCTAAAATCCTAGCTGTTTGATTTGACATTAGGAATCGAGGCTGTGAGCGAGGTTGTGGGCGAGTTCGTCGCTGTTTTTCGTTAGAGAATACGAAGTTCGACACAACTTTCGACGCAATATAGTTCCAGCTCACGCCGCATTCGTCGCCGAGCACTAGTGTCGTTTAAAGTACATTAGTGAATACCATTTTTAGGCTCGACGCTGCCGCAGCACTGACACAGCGCTGACAGCAAGGCGGTTTCGTTAGTGAATAACACTGCTGTATATTATACCTTCTCCTTGTCCTCAGCAGCGGGCGGGCTGGCGGGCGCAGCGTCGGACTGCGCTTGCGCGCGGCGCCCGAGCGTGTTCATCATCACCGCCATCACATTCTCGTGCACGCGGAGCACCCTGTATACAATGTGGATTCATTATTCACTAATACTATTTATTTATTTATCGTATGGCATATACACACTGGGCTACGTCAGTCACTTTCGTTCTTCTACGGATCTCGTCATTCCTGATGCGATCTCGCAGAGAAACCCCGAGCAATCGCCAGATTGAAGTGGCAGTAGGCTGGCCATATTGCCCGGAGGACCGATGACCGGTGGGGTCGGCGTGTTCTCGAGTGGCGACCACGCACTGGACGGCGCAGCGTGGGAAGGCCCCCCACAAGATGGAGCGACGACCTGGTAAAGGTTGCGGGTGTCCAATGGATGCGGACAGTTCACGACCGATCTTTGTGGAACTTTCTGGGGGAGGCCTATGTCCAGCAGTGGACGTCAATTGGCTGATGATGACGATGATGATGATATACACACTGGTTTTTACAATAATGATTACATCGATTTAAAATTTACAGTTTTGCAGATATACGCTCGCGTCCTTTGTCAGTTCTTTAAAATCTTCAACAGATCCGTTGTATCTAGTGATGGGGCAATCAAATACTATATGATGTATGGTCTGTTCCGGATCACCAAAGTCGCACGCTGCCTACTTAATCCACTCCCATTTGTGCCACAATTGCCCACACCGGTTCTCAGACGGTTGAGCCTGCACCATATTTGGCGGCTTTCTTTAAACGTTTTGGGCCGCTTCTATGTGCTGAGCTCAAAGAAGGGGTTTGCTGCGTTTTTGTGCTGCTAGGCTTCCCAATCCCTCACCCAAGCTTGACTGGCCTTCCATGTCGGGTCATGGGTACGAAAGGATTTCGCTGGCGCGTTTCGGGACTTGAGTCGGGTGTTTTTGAGGCTGTCCATATCTTCGTGTATTGGCAGTACTGTTGTCGGACATTTTAGTGAATTCCCGTGCTAGGCATTTTTCTCTGCGGATATTCGGAGCTGCAATGTTGCTGAGGACTGTTAACCAGTAAGTAGGCGTTGGCATGCAGCCCCATATTATACGGGACGATTGCAGAAAAAAATGTGCATAGTTAAAGCCTCAGGTCTTCAAGTGTGTGTTGCCAGTTGCCAGTGATGACATCGGTACTGAAACGTGGTTCATAAGAAGGATCCAAGTCACCCAAAGGACAATGGAGAAGACTAAGATGCTAAGAGTCTCTCTGCGAGATTGGATTTGAAATGACGCCATCCGCAGCAAAACCAAAATAACCAATATAACTCTCCGAATCGCTAAGCTGAAGTGGCAGTGGGCGGGGCACATTGCACGTAGAACCAATGGCCGTTGGGGCGGAAAGGTTTTCGAGTGGCGGCCAAAATACATTTGCTTTCTTTTTTTCTATGTATTTATTCATATTTTATGTGTATCTATCTAGGTACATTATACTTTATCGCTTGCTATCAACAAGACAAGCATTAATTAAGTTCACGTAGGATTACATTTCGCTGCCTCAATAATACGAGGTTCTATGTTATACTTTTAATCATCGTCATCATCATCACCCAATTGACGTCCACTGCTGGACATAGGCCTCCCCCAGAAAGTTCGCCCGGAAAAGACCTTTACCAGGTCGTCGCTCCATCTTGTGGGGGGCCTTCCCACGCTGCGGCGTCCAGTGCGTGGTCGCCATGAGAGAACACGCCGACCCCACCGGTCATCGGTCCTCCGGGCAATATGGCCAGCCCACTGCCACTTCAACCTGGCGATTCTTCGGGCTACGTCAGTCACTTTCGTTCTTTTGCGGATCTCGTCATTCCTGATGCGATCTCGCAGAGAAACCCCGAGCATTGCCCTCTCCATCGCTCGTTGAGTGACTCTGAGCCTCCTAATGAGTCCCATAGTGAACGACCACGTTTCAGATCCGTAAGTAATCACTGGCAACACACACTGGTCGAAGACTTTCGACTTGAGACACACTTTTATCTGCTGTAAATGTTAACATTGTCACACTGACTTAGACCCCGAAAATGTAATATAGAACCGTGTAATATTGGGGATTGGGGTAGTGGTTTGTGTAAAAATGCCCCCTGATATTTTTGTTAGAAAATGATTAGCTTTAACAAAACGTCTTTATTACATACGTCGGAATTAAATAAACACTTACCGAATCAAATCTGGGTGCTGGAAGAATGTATGGTTGTTTACTAGTTTCCTGTGAACAAAAAGGAGTTCATGTAATACATACGCACAACATGATTAGCAAGAAATTGTTACAATATACGAAGCAATATTTCTTTTGTTCGCCAGAATATACACCGTGTTTTTATTGATTTCCGTTAAATTAAAGGGAAGCCTATTTAGGTCAAAAATAATCAATTTGTCTAAGAAACTAGTACCTTAATTCTTACTGTTATTGAGTTATAAAAAAAATAAGTTTAATGACTGAACAAGTGTATTGCAACCTTTATTACATCCTAATGAAACTTATTTTGACATGTGCCGTCAGTCACCTGAGATCTTATTCTTAAGGTTATCTCACACTTGCTATTTCAATTATTATGTAGATAAACGAAAAAAAAAAAATTTTACGAATTAAACAAAAGCTGATATACTAGGCAACTTCTATTAATGTCCCAAATAACCTTTCCTATTTAACGGAAATCAATAAAAACACGGTGTATAAGAACAAATAGGTAAGTCGGGTGGTTACAAGTCGAACCAGAGAGTATCCCATCTTTGACTCTCTTCTGCTTACCTTGCATCTTCTCTCCTCTTTGCCTCATAAGTTCTGCGACTTCTTGATTCATCTGAATAGGCAACAGACAGAGCTCACATCTCAGTCACATCGAGATTAAATTGTCCTAGTTTTTGTACTTACCACTATGTCTCTCTCTTGACTCGTAAATATCTAAAAAGGAATCAAAGGAATTCGGGCTGGATTAGGGGGGCCAACTTAAAGTAGGCAGGGACCTACCTTTACTTTTCTGTTGCCTGCTCCGTGATCTTTAATATTTTTTATCAGGGTCCCATAAGACAAACATATTATGATCTGTCGCTCTCTTAAGTGGCTTCCTGGTAAAAGATGCGTACAATAGTGGGTATTTAATTCCCTCTTTTTCTCTCTTCCAACTTACCATAATCTCTTCCTCATAAGTTCTTCCTCTTCCTGACTCATCTGCACAGGTAAAAGAGCTCGAATCTGGCTGAGTCCCACTCACACCTCAGCCACATCGAGTTTATCCTATTTTTTCTACTTACCATAATCTCTTCCTCATAAGTTCTTCCGCTTCCTGACTCATCTGCACAAGTAAAAAAAATCGAATCTGGCTGAGTCCCACCCACATTTCAGCCACATCGAGTTTATCCTATTTTTCTACTTACCATAATTTCTTCCTCAAAAGTTCTTCCTCTTCCTGACTCATCTGCACAGGTAAAAGAGCTCGAATCTGGCTGAGTCCCACCCACATCTCAGCCACATCGAGTTTATCTTATTTTTTCTACTTACCATAATCTCTTCCTCATAAGTTCCTCCTCTTGCTGACTCATCTGCACAGGTAAAAGAGCTCGAATCTGGCTGAGTCCCACCCACATCTCAGCCACATCGAGTTTATCCTATTTTTCCTACTTACCATAATCTCTTCCTCATAAGTTCTTCCTCTTCCTGACTCATCTGCACAGGTAAAAGAGCTCGAATCTGGCTGAGTCCTACCCACATCTCAGCCACATCGAGTTTCGTCTTAGCGTTGATCACGTATGTCTTCTCTAAGGCACGTATTAATTCTCCTACCGAGTCGTATTGGCGAACTAGGAGGCTGTAAAAGATAAAAGGGTTCAGTAGAATTGCACTTCGAAGAGCAACCAGGTGTAATGCAATAGTACATTTCGATGCAAGTGCAGAATAGTACATTACGACACAAGTGCGAAAAGCATGAAATACAAAACGAGTGGCGATGTTTTAAAACACGACCGACAGGGAGTGTTTTAAATCGACACGAGTTACGAATTTCGTTTTTACACGTGTCTCGTACGATGTTTTTTAGTACAGATGGCCCTCCGAAGTTTCAAACTTGACGTAAAATGACACACTTCTCGCACTAGAGCCTAAAAACTGCACCATATGTACTAAAAATGTTTTTCATAACTAGTGCGCAAAAACGAACTTTGCGCACGCTTCGCGCGCGGTAATTTCTCTTTTTGACGCACTTGTTATGAAAAAAATCGTCCCTTACATGTACAAAACTTTTTTTTAACTCGGGTGATTGTCGCCCTCATTTCACTCGGGCTCCAACTTTCACCCTCGCCGAAAAAAAGGATCCTCTAAACGGATCGAAACATGTCGAGCAATTATCGACTTAATTACGTGAGTAATTTTGAGTTTGAGTTTCACGTTAGTTATAATCAGACATCGGATTTTTGTGCGACATCTCATACTAAATGTCATCAAAATGACGTAAGTCACTAAGAATGTCGCAAATCCATCCGATCTCTGGCTATAATTCTATATCATGGTCACATTGGGTCCCCATTTTCGTTATATTACCTGAACATCTCTCGAACCAGCTTGGGAGTCTCAATCTGTGCCTCCTCGGCCCAGTTCACGATGGTCTGAATCAACACTTTCCGGAACTTCTCTTCTGGAGTCTTGCGAGGAGGTTCTTCTATTGGCTGCAAACAGTCAATAATATTTTTCATTGCCAGTTCGTCTAAATTCGTATAATGTATCGTCTGCTGTCCAGCAAAACTCACTATAATATCACTATGGCCGGTTGGCCAAGAGCATGTCGGGCTATGCTCAGCGTAGGGTTCCGTCGTTATTCAAAAACGGCTGGGCCGATTACGTTCGAAATAGTTTTATTTTAAAGTATTCTGTAAGCCCACTATTCATGATTTTTTTCATATTTTTTGGACTTACGGATCAAAACTTAGAGGGGGGGACACATTTTTTTTCTTCTGGAGCGATTACCTCCGAAAATATGGACTTTAGAAAATAACTTTCTTTCAAGACCCTTACTCTTTTTAAGAGACCTATTCGATGATACCCAACACTAAAGGATTATAACAAATAAAAAAAATCATCCCCACCTCACCAGTTGGGGAGGTACCCAGGTAGGTATATGTGAATGTTAAGTTAAATTCTGGTATGAATCACGTACCTTAGGTTCTTCATCCAACTCTTTGACAGTGTTGATGATGTTGTATATTTTTCCGATGGTTCCAGGTTTCGTCTCTGGTTCAGTAGATTCCTGAACATGAAAATTATGTAATTTATTTCTAGTTCCATTTAAAACTCCCAAGGAAGTTTTTCTACGAGATAGTTTTTCTTCAGTTACCATGGATACTTATCCCTTTCGGACCGGCGATTAAACTACATTGAAATTTATAATGTTGAACTCGAATTTTGGGTAATTTGGGGGGGGTGGGCAATAATTTTCCGGATTTTCCGGCGCTGTCTTGGAAAATTCACATACCAACAATTGTATCAAGCTGGGCCCATCATATCACACGCACAATTGTGAGGGTCACAATTGTATCAAGCTGGGCCCATCATATCATACGCACAATTGTGAGGGTCACAATTGTATCATACTGGGCCCTTCCTCTCCTGCGTACAATTTACAGTTGCATCATGATATTAGAGCTAACACTTTAATTTTTAAGTTTTTTTGAATCAAATCGACAATAAATGAAAAAATAATAAAAGTTAGAATTTTTATTAAAGTTACAAACACAACATTGTTCTACTTTTACATTATTAATAATCAACAAATGCTTTGGAATCAGCTGTTACATGTAATGAGATCAATTTTCTCTTTGTTTAATAATAATAATTGTCTAAATTCAGTCTTTGTTGTGAAAATCAAAGAAACAGTTTCGGTCTTTGTTAAGGCACAAGTAAATGTCACACTTTGAGCAGCGACAGCGACTACGACTAGTGCAACCAGGAGCACGACAGCAACGAGGCTGCTTCAGAGTGTCGAAGACTGGCCAGTGGTTAAATCCGTCGTACTGTCGGTCGACTGTGGGAAGAGACTTCACTCTGTATTTGGAACTGGAAGGCATATCAGCAAAATCCAGGTCTTCCCTTGGTCTCTTTCTTGGAGGACCATTAAGAAGATGGTCACTTAAAGACAACCGGAACGCCAGCAAATCCATGATGTCTTTAGATTTACGTTTATTGGCTTTGCAGTCATCTCGATACTCAAACCAAGAGTTTACAATAGCCAGGTCGAACATGTGGATAATGACCTTCACAGTCCACTTTCTAGATTTACGCCATGTTCGATAAGTCTCCAGCATCTGGTCACAAATATCTACACCTCCCATGAAAGTGTTGTAATTTTTTACTATGGCGGGACATGAGACCTCTATGTATCGTTTCCTCTTTTTATCCCATCTTGAAACTTGAGTTCGGGGCTCTGCTCCAAAAGCTGTTGAGACCATGAGTACTCCTTTATTGTCCTTCCATTTTACGATGCTCAAGGTGTTATCCCTGTTGACAATCTCTTCATCTTCTCCTCTATTCATCCTGGTATCTTTCTTGAATTCATACAGCGTCTTCTTTTTAGTATTAAATCTGTTAGCCATCAGAGTTCCAGTTCCTTCTATTTTCCTTTTAACTAACTCTTCCATTAAAGGCAGTGAAGAAAAATACCGATCGAAGTAAAGGAAACTTCCTTCTGGGAGTGTAATGGCCAAGCGTAATACAACAGAAGCACCGACGCCAAATTTATCTGAATCAGGTAAGTTCGTAGTGGAGCCTTGATATATTTCAAAGTCTAGAACTTGTCCCTTGGAAGTAGTTACCACGAAATTCTTTAATCCTGCTGGACGAGGTTTGTTTTTAACGACTACTTTCAAATCGCATCGACCTTCAAACGGTATCATTTGTTCGTCGATGGAATAGTTACCAGCATCTCTTGGCAACTGCAGGCATCTGTTTCGGACGGCATCAATAACAGGTTGCACCCTCCACAACCTATTTTTGGCTTGTTCTTCAGCCTGATTCACCGCTCCAACGTCTACACAATGCAGGTTTGTTCTGAGGAGGAAAAACCGTTCCCTAGACATTGCATTCGCAATCGGGTCATACCTGTATTTTTCACTCCAAATCATCTTCAGTCTTGGAAATTTTATACACCCAACTATGGCATGTATTCCGAAAAACTTCTTAATATCCAGTAAAGAACAAGGAGGTTTCATTTGTATACCAGTATTGGCCATATAATACTGATTGGTGGTCAAAGAAATCTCTTCCATGAGCTCGACACTGAAATAGCGCTCGAAATATTCGTATGGGGTAATAATTTCAACTGGTTCACGAATGGCACCTTCTGGAAGAGTTTTACTATTTAAGGGCTTCTTCTGCCATGATGCTAGCGCACTCAGAGGCAAGTTATCTTCAGCACTGTCATCATCGTCATCAGAAGAAGAGGAACCTTCATAGTTGGGATTTTCATGAATAAAGTAGTCCGCGTCCAGTTCGTCATCATCATCGCCCTCATCCCCAGAGTCATTGAGCATCTCTACAATAGCAGCATCATTCATAATCACAGGCATCGTAAGGAAACTGCAAAAAAACTAATAATCATTAGGAACTCAAAAAACTCATGAGGTATGGTAGGGCCCACGTCGACACAATTGTGTCAGAAAAGTTCGTTAAGCCATTACGCCAAAGCCTTTGCTTGCCGCTAGTCACTGTCATCGCAAAAACATTGCATGTTTAACTATTTATCTAATTAATAACACATACATTGCTGCACTTACAAAATAAAGCAACAGTATGTACATACCTTCGCAAAGTCGGGGAGCGCAAACAGACACGAACTGAACAGGTTGAAACCTGCTCGCTGACTGAGTGTCTGACCAAAATTTCATTTCAAGGTCAAAATTGCTTCCCGCACAATCGTGCCATACTAGGCCCGTCCACTCCTAACGAAAAACTGCTGAGATAAACTCGATTTTGTGACCCGCACAATTGTATTAAAGCGGTCCGTAAGGGTTATATTTTACAGTCAAATGCAAAATAAGGTGTATATAAGAATTCTCAATTCGTCCCAGTGCACTTTAAAAATATAATATCTATTAGAGGATTATTTCGATACATATTTTTGCACTTGACTATACCAACAGAAACGAAAAAGAAAATGACAATGAAACCGATAAAGAAGAAATAATACTGGGCGATAAAAAGAAGAGAGAGAATAAGGGTTTCAGTGGAATGAAGAATAGAAAATAAATTGTTTTGATGAAGGTAAAGAGAGAGAAAGATAAGATAGATAGAAGAAAAGAGAAATAGAAATTAAAAGAGCGATTTAGTACAAAAATGATATGAAGTGAAATAAATAGGGTTAGTCAAAGTCAAAGTCAAACTATTCTTTATTCAAGTAAGCTTATTAATAAGCATTTTCGAATCGTCTGACATTATCAAGAGAGAGAAAAAAATCTACGTTAGAGGGTTTAAAAGAAAGATAAGTTTAAAAGGTGTTGGATGGATAGTAAAAAATAAGAGAAAGAAAGGGAAATTAGGTTTCTTCTCCCATGTCAGGGTAAAAAAGAGATTAGAGAGATAAGATGGAAAATAAACAGGGGGAGAAAGAAACTGAAAGTTTCTCTGGATAAGCCCAAGGAATAAAGTATAGTGAATATATGATGCCGTGTGGTGACGGCAGTAAGAATACGTTTGTACCCCAACTCCTCCTGCGGGTGTCGTAAGAGTCGACTAAGGGATTGAAATGTCACTGACCGTTATTTGATAAAATATTGATGATGGGCAGCAACGTCATCATAGTGGACACATTACAGCGATCGTCAATCCGCTTGCCCAGCGAGACGATTAAAGGCATTTACCTCCTAATGCGTCTATACGCATAGTTAATAGGAGAGGCCTACGTCCAGCAGTGGACTATTACAGGCTGATGATGTGAATATATGATTGGAAGAGATTGCAAATGGAAAGAGGAAAAGGAAAGAAAGGATGAAGAGGTATAGGGAAAATATTATGTTTTTTGTGTTTTATATTTTGTTGATTTTCTTATGTAACATTTTAAAATTGTGTTTGGATGCATTTAGTTATGTTCTATTGCAAATAAATAATGATTGATTGATTGAATAGTAAATAAAAAACCGGCCAAGTGCGAGTCAGACTCGCGCGCGAAGGGTTCCGTACCATTATTAATTTATTATTAAAAAAATACAGTTAAATCAACCTACCTCAAAAACTATAAGAGATAATTTAATCAAACCAAAAATCGTTGATAGAGTTTATTAATGCGCATAACATATATTTTTCTTAGAATTTTATATTGCGTAGTTTAAAAAATAGAGGTGGGGGGACACATTTTTCAGACTTTGAGAGCTGATATCTCGAAAACGATTTGCTTTAATAAAAATGAGATTTGTGAACCTTCATATAATTTTCAAAGACCTTTCTATTAATACCCCACACGCTTATATACAACTAAAAATTTTTTTCTATCCCTCAGTTACATGTATGGAGGGCCCCCACCCCAATGGTTTTTTTTACAATTTAGTATCATAATCCTGTAGCGGTTCATACAACACATATCCTTACCAAATTTCGTTACTGTAGCATTTATAGTTTCCGAGTAAATCAGCTGTGACAGACGGACAGACGGACAGACGGACAGACGGACATGACGAATCTATAAGGGTTCCGTTTTGCCATTTTGGCTACGGAACCCTAAAAAAGAAACAGAAAGATGGTACGAAGAAAGGAACAAAAACAGTAAATACCACACATATTTACATACAGCTGTCTCACTCACCGGCACTTCAGGCTCCTGCAGGGCAGAAAGAGACACATGCGACATCAGTCCCTCATGGAACTCGTTCATACGACTAATAAGGTCCTCTCCACAGGGAATGTTGTCTTTATCTGATTCATCTTCGAAGTCCATGTGCTTGAAGCCTGCAGAAATTGAGTGTAATAGTTGCAGATTTCTAAAGGTGCATTTAGACCAAACGAGCATTCGCTCATTCTATTCCCCACTCTACGAAATGAACGAATTTCGACGAATCACGTTTTGTGTAGCGAAAGAATTTCGTAGAGTGGGGAATAGAATGAGCGAATGCTCGTTTGGTCTAAGCTAAATGCACCTTAAGAATGAACTTTTCACCGTTTTATATTGATCCTTATAAATATGAATGTAAGAGTCACCATTTTTCCGATAGTCCGTCATATATATAAAGCTCATTTCTAAACTGTCAAATGTTCAGTCTTAGAAATCGGCAACTAGAGAGAAATAGAGATTTCATTTGATGGAGTTTTATTTATAATGTGAACTATGTCCAGAAGAGTGAAAGGGATAAACAATATTTAGCGAGTTTAACTAGAGAGAAATAGAGATTTCATTTGATGGAGTTTTATTTATAATGTGAACTATGTCCAGAAGAGTGAAAGGGATAAACAATATTTAGCGGCTTGTTAAGTTGAGAGGCGTTTACGAATAAGGGCGTAGGTAAGTAACTAACTAGCAAGCTGGTAAGTACAGTTTGTCCCTTTCCATTCTATTCAAGTATTGATAAGACTGAAAGAGGCAAACGATACGTATCAGGTTGTTAGATGATTGGTTGGCATAGCCAAGACGCCATTTTGCAATCGTATACAATAAGCGATAAGTAGTGATCGTTATCAACGTGCACTTTCCGTGGCCATGGCTATGGTTGATAGAAAAAGTAACAAATGTGATAATGCTAATTTGTTCTATTATTCTCTAAAAAATAGTACTCTCCTTAGGATACATACAAACTTTATCCTACTTTAAAAAAGAAAAAATCTGATGTCATTACTTTTTGACACATAATAGTACTATTAGTAGAGGTCCAAATGGAAAAAATTGTGCGCTGTGAGTTACAGTTTTGTAATTTTTACCAGAGCTAGAGCGTGTAAAAATAAATATTTTTAGATGTGGAGGGAAAACCAATTCCCCCCCTGAACGAGGGGGGAGGGGGGTGAATGTGCAAACGGAAGGGTTATGTTTAAAATTTTTTCGTCTAATATTTAGGCATACTATTCATTGTTTGGTATCATTTTCATATAAAACAGACACGGGGAATTCATTTTTGATAATAAACATGAGGATTTTCATACATAAAAAAATAATTATTGGTATAAAGGTAAAATAATCACCATTTTTATTTTGATTGTTGCATTATATAAGTATTACCAAATAAATATATGAAAATAAAAAAAAATACTACAAGATAGATTATTAATTGTAGTTTTTAAAAATATATACCTACTTTTTGGAACTTTCCATGCAAAAATAAGTTGTAAAAAAATTGCACCTGTCGCGTACCTCGAATAAAAAAGGGACGTTGCTTTGACTTATTGTTGACAGTACGTTTCTAATGCGGGAATTTAGCGATTTTGCGTAAACAAAATACAACATAATGTCTGTTAGGGCAAATTGCATCAACCTGGGTTAACCAAGCAACCCGGGCTAAACGTTTATTTCACACGGAATTTGATAATTGATTTTCTTATGAAGTAAGTGACGGACCCAGCACTATACAGAGGATATCCGAGACGAGAGGATATCCGAGATGTGATATTAGAATGGCTCTTGAACAGCTCAAAAATAACAGGGCGTCTGGGGAAGACGGAATTATAGCTGAGCATCTGAAGCCAGGTGGTAAACCAATCCTTATGGCCCTTCAGAAGTTGTTCAACTCCGGAACGGAGAACGCCTTAGGCATGGAACAGAAGAGTGGCAACGCCTTATTGAAAAACTAGCGATCCATCTCACTTCCGAGCCATATTTATAAGATGTTTTCAAGAGTCATTACAAATCGTCTTGCACGCAGGCTTGATGACTTCCAGCCTCCCGAACAATAGCCGGTTTCCGAATTGGCGTTTCGTAAATGTTATACAGAAGACCGAGGAATAGGTATAACCTGCCCCTCAGTTTAGCGTTTAGCGTTTGTGGACTACGATTAGGGGGGTTTCCATGACGTACTAATGCGGTTTAATTTAGGTCGAGAGAAAGGGACAAGGCTATACGAGTCGTGTATCACTGCCCCTTTCCCAGAACCTAAACTGAATCGCATTAGTACGTCATGGTAACCCCCAAGGCCTTCGATTTGATCACCAGTACCAAGTAGACTACCGCTACGTCGAAATGTTGAGGTGTTTGTACGAAAGCGCCACTATGTCAATCCGACTCCAAGACCAGAGCTTAAAGCATACTATACTGCAGCGTGGAGACAGGCAAGGAGGTGTCATCTCCCCTAATCTGTTTACCGGTGCACTGGAAGATGTCTTTAAGACTGGACTGGAAAAGGTGAGTATCAACATAAACAGCGAGTACCTCACTCACCTTCGATTCGCTGATGATACGGTGGTCTTGGCTGAGACCTTGGAAGATTTCAGTACGATGCTCGCTGACCTCAGTAGCGCCTTCGAGCGAGTTCGTCTTAGGATGAACATGGATAAGACGAAAACTCCCGTTACAATCGGAGACTAAACTCGAAGGTGTAGACGACTATAATACACCTACGACAAGCTACCCAGTTAGGTAGGTCCAACTTTGAGTAAGAGGTCAACCATCGAATCCGACTAGGTTGGGCAGCGTTTGGGAAGCTACGACACATCTTTTCGTCCAATATTCCGCAGTTCTTGAAGACAAAAGTATATGATCAGTCTGGCAACACACACTGATCAAAGATTTAAAAGTGTGATGACATACGGTACTGAAACGTTGTCGCTTAGAATAGGCCTCATAAGAAAGCTTAAAGTCACCTACATGGCAATGAAGAGGGCTATGGTTGGAGTCTCTCTGTGAGGTCGTATTAGAAATGAGACAGTCCGCAGCAGAACCAAAGTATAGCTCCATAGCTCTCCGAATCACTAAACTAAAGTGGCAGTGGGCGGGGCACATTGCACGTAGAACCGATGGCCAATGCCGCGGCCTCGCAGGTGGAAGGCACAGCGTGGGTAGGCCCCCCACAAGGTGAACAGTGAAGGTCTCAGGAGTCCGCTGGATGCGAGTGGCGCAGGACCGGTCATTGTGGCAATCTTTGGGGGAGGCCTATGTTCAGCAGTGGACGTCTTTCGGCTGATATGGTAATAATGATGATTTATGAAGTAAACGTTTAACAATTGATTGTCAAATTCCATATGAAATAAACTTTTAAAGTGGGTGAACTGCGTTAGTTGTTTGGCCCCGGTTAGTGAAAATTACCTTTATCGTCTTTGGTAGTGAGATCATTACCTAATGACACTTGTAAAAATGATTACCCATTCCGATTCATATGATCAGATACTATATATCATACATCTGATCAGATAGACCAGATATATAATATACACGCGGTATACAATAATCGATAAAATCTAAAAATAGAATCTGAACAAATAAAATTCTTAATAATCTTAGGTTATTTAAAAAAAGAAGATCAGAAAATATTCAATTTTTTTTCATATCAATAAATATTTACAATTGTAATATGAACAACAATATATGCAAGTACAAAAATATGTATAATCTATGAGCAGTTGCCGGCACAAGTCTCTTTTTTTGAGATTACGCGGTGGTTTTTGTTGGAGGTACGCGTCAGGTAAGTTTTTTTTTCAGTGATGTTTTGTATGAAAGACTACAAAATGTGTATATTTTTAAAAACTGCAATAAATATGCTATCTTACACTATTTTTTTAAATTGGATAAGTTTGTTTTTTAATACTTATATGACGCTTACATTAAAATAAAAACGGTAACTTTTTTACTTTTACTCCAAAAAATCTACATTTTTATATGAAATTGCTCATGTTTATAATAAAAAATGGATTTCCCATGTCCGTTTTACACGAAAATGATACCAAACAATGCATAGTAGGCCTTATTAATTAGTAAAAAAATATTAAACGCAACCCTTCCGCATGCACATTCACCCCCCTCCCCCCGCGCTCAGGGGGGGAATTGGTTTTCCCTCCACATCTAAAAACAACTATTTTGAGACCCTCTAGCTCTGGTTAAAATTACAAAACTGTAACTCGCAGCGCACAATTTTTCTCATTTTTGTATGGACCGTGACCCTTACTATATTAAATTACATTTTGCGTAGTCTATATTTTAATCAAAATGAATATTCAAGTAACTATTTCAAGTGGAATAAGATCACTGTTATATAATGAATTTTTAAATTTGACGTGAACGTTGGACAGCCGAATCTGTTTACATTTTAGTCGTTTACTCGTTTAATCTGTGTTTACTCGTTTAATCTATGTAATTTGAATAAGTGATTAAAATATGTAAAGGTAATTAATTATTATAATTAAAATGACTATAATTTCTGAAATTTTTGTAATTGATAAAATACGTGTTTTTTTTATTTTTCTGTCAATCATACTTTGCCACCAATACCGCACGTTGATAACGATCACTAGCAGTAAGTCATGTGACTTTTCGTCGATAATGTATGGAAATGGTCACGTGACTTTTCGTTAAAATCTTTCATTTTAATACATTTATTACTTATCGCTAATCGTATACGATTGCAGAAAGACACTTGGCTAAGCTTGCAGGCCCCTATTGTCACGGCATATTTCATTGTTATTTTTTAAGCTGGCAATATAATAAGTCAAAGTCAAAGTCAAACTATTCTTTATTCAAGTAAGCTTATAATATAAATAAGCATTTTCGAATCATCTGACATTATCAAGAGAGAAAAAATACATTTTTTTTTAGTCCTTGTGGACAGGCGAAAGCACTAAGCCATACTGCCTTAAAAAATCTACTCTAAAATCTACTAATAAGAATAATTACCTACATGGTCTAGAATAGCAAGTAAGAAAAGACCCGTTTTCCAATAGGTAGTATGAGAAAGTAACTTACTGAGTATGGCGTTCATTTGTTCTCTAGGTGGACAGCGAAATTCTCTGGTCTTTTTAGCGGCAACTGCGCTTGGTAGGTCTGATTGTTTGATCTCAACGTATCGTCTGAAAAAAAATAAAAATAGAGGGTAAATCGCTACGGTGTGAGGGTAGACTACAACTAAAACTCGCAGCACAGTAAAAATGTCATTTGCAATAGTGTCGTAAAGGTGGATTTACACTAAACCAGCGAATGCTCATTCTATCCCTCACTCTACGAAATCAACGAATTTAGACGAATTACGCTTTGTGTAGATTTCATAGATTGGGGATAGAATGATCGTTTGGTGTATCCACCTTTATACAAATGTATCTGTAGACCTACGTTTTATTTGGAATAAATATTAAAACATACATGGTATTGTGGATGTTGTATTACATCTACATTACTGGTTGCTTTCTGATGAATCCTGTATTTAAATGAATGACATAAAATCAACAAATAATGATGATGATGATGATGATAACATCCCACAGTATGGGCATTTTCACTTCTAGAGACACCCAATTAGCCTAACTCTCACAAAAAAGTTAACTTCGATGTCAGCTTTGTAACGACAATTAAGCATTAAATATTAACAAAATATTTTTTATCATTTAATTCAGAAAGAATACGCGTGTATGCAATATAAAAACACGAATAAAGTGGATTTACGTAAATATTTCATGCTTAATTGTCGTTACAAAGCTGACATCGAAGTTAACTTTTTGTGAGAGTTTAGCTAATTGGGTGTCCCTAGAAGTGAAAATGCCCGTATACATCATAAAACATACGTTGTGAAAATAATTTATTTGTATATTTTAATTTCATACGTGCGGGGTAATAACAGATAACTGGGTGCTTAGCTAACGCTCAATCGCAAACGAAACGCAACTGCCTTTCAACTAAAGTGAATTTAGACAAAACGAGCGAATGCTTATTCTATCCCCACTCTACGAAATTTGATCGTTACACAAAACGTGATTCGTTGATTTCGTAGAGTGGGGGATAGAATAGCGAATGCTCATTTTGTCGAAACAACTTTACATAGCAAAGGAGTCTTTCGCAGAAATTAAAGTATTGAGGCTAAGATAAAAATTACCTCAATTGATCAATCTGAAGATCGCCGACGAAGTCATGAGCGAAAGCTATGATAGCCTCAACTCTATGTCTAAGTTGTACATCGTTGAGGTGCTGAAGTAGGTAGCACATTTGCAGTTTCGCGCCTTCCGCCATTTTCATGTGGAGGAGGCCTTTGCGGTGTTCATCTTTGCCCTCTGTATATGGAAGTAAAAACAGTTTAGAATAAGTTTTTATAAAGATCGAAATTTCTTTCATGTTACACGCATCATCAATAATCCAATGTTGGCTAAGGCCAAGCATAAGCATTAGGAGGTGAATTTGCAAAAAATATTTTTGTTGTCGATTATGGGAAACAAGATTTTATAATATTTTTATATTTCGTTTTAATAATTAAATATTTACGTTACACCATTTATAAGCAGTAAACCTACATATAGCTTGAAGTTTGCCCAATGTCTAAGGTCAACCTGCATAATATAATATTTTACGTGCAGAGGCCTGTTTCTCAAAAGCTTGTAACTTGTAATACAAGTGAAAGTCTTTTTTTAACTAACATCATTAATAGGATGACTTCCGCTTGTATTACAACTATTACAAGTTACAAGCTTTCGAGAAATAGGCCCTGCCAGATTGACGTTAAATCTGCCAAGAATAATAAAGCAAAGTAAAAGCAATAGGGATGATGACTGTAGTTAAAATAAATTATTTAACATTGTGTACGACATAATACACGAAGAAATTATTACAAAGATGTAGATTGCAGTCATTTTTGTACTAAACTTCTATTTAATAAATTGAAAAGAACTTAAAAGAGTAGGTCATTTGGCATTACTCAAACGTGACGTCACTTTTGTGTATTTTATATAAAATTCCATAGTGGTGATCGTTTTGACAGTTCGAAAAAAGATGCTGATTTGACTTGCCAGTCATCATGCCTATTAATAAAGAACCTAACCTTTATCAAAGGTGGGATCCCACGTCTCAGGGTTGATCATGATGAGCAGCTTTTCCACGTCTTCATCCCGCATCATGCCGACCAGTAAGAGACGGTCCACCAGTTTGATGAGGGGTCTGAAAATAAAGGCCTATTTAATACCGTGCTTTCATTACTGTAAAACCATCCAACTATGGCCCATAATTGCAACTATAGTCCATAATTTCAACTCCTAAATATAAAGACCTATAAAGATCCGCTGAGTTAGAGTGAAATGGAGGTAGCCCTATACAGATCCGGCGAGTTAGAGTGAGATGGAGGTAGCCCCATAAAGACTTATCTTTTTTTTCTTACCACCATAATAATATACGGCGAGTTAGGGTGAAATAAAGATATCACTTTAAAGAAAGTCCTAGAATGTTCTACATTCATAAGAAAAGATTTTCATTGCTCCCACCTATAGGGACCCAGTCTAATTTATATTTCTTGTCCAGCTTAGTCAGAGTGAGTTAGAGTGAGATGGAGGTAATCCTATTAAGATCCGGCGAGTTAGTGAGATGGAGGAAGCCTTATAAATATCTGTCGAGTTAGAGTGCGATAGAGATATCCCTATACAGACCCGGCAAGTTAGAGTGAGATGGAGGAAGCCTTATAAAGATCCGTCGAGTTAGAGTGAGATGGAGGTACAGATCTGGCGAATTAGAGTGAGATGGAGGTAGCCCTATACAGATCCGTCGAGTTAGAGTGAGATGGAGGTAGCCCTATAAAGATCCGTCGAGTTAGAGTGAGATGGAGGTAGCCCTATAAAGATCCGGTAGTTAGAGGGAGATGGAGGAAGCCCTATAAAGAAAGTTGTAGAATGATTTAGATTTAGATTTAGATATTTATTCTCATAATATAAAATTACACTATAAATTGTCTTAAACTAATCTACATGAATTTATATTATGATCGTCAGGTAATAAAATAAAATAACATGAACTAATAAAAAATACAAAACAACGAGATACAATTTAAAACGTGCCAATGTTCTAGACAGTGAATTTAGTACATGTCGTCCGGTGAGTTAGAGTGAGACGGTGGTAGCCCTATACAGATCCGGCGAGTTAGAGTGAGATGGAGGTAGTCTTATAAAGATCTGTCGAGTAAGAGTGAGACGGAGGTAGCCCTATAAAGATCCAGCGAGATAGAGAGTCCTATAAAGACCCGGCGAGTTAGAGTGAGATGGAGGTAGCCCTATAAAGATCCGGCGATTTAAAACTAGATGGAGGTAACTCTATAAAGATCCGTCAAGTTAGAGTGAGATAGAGGAAGCCTTATAAAGATCCGCCGAATAAGAGTGAGATGGAGGTACAGATCTGGCAAATTAGAGTGAGATGGAGGAAGCCTTATTAAGATCCGCCGAGTTAAAGTGAGATGGAGGTACAGATATGGCTTTTTTTTTATAATTAGAGTGATGGAGGTTTATAAAGGTCTGGCGATTTAGAGTAAGATGTCAGTATGTAGGTAGGCATACTAGTTGTTTTGTAAAGTTCCAGGAGTCTGTTCTCGTTGCTCCCCCCGACGGGGTCCCGGTTGTGCACCTGGTTGGTCTCGACGGCTTCAGCGAGGGCCTCCATCACGAACTGCCGCACCACCTCCAGGGGGAAGTTGGGGGAGTAGAGGTTGCTGATGGCTGATTTCTATTTCGTCGTTCAGGAAGAGTGAGACGGTGGCTTTATTACAGAGATGGACGTAGCCCTATAAAGATCCGGTAGTTAGAGTGAGATGGAGATACAGATATGGCGAATTAGAGTGAGATGGAGATACAGATCTGGAGAATCAGAGTGAGATGGAGGTAGCCCTATAAAGATCCGGCGAGTTAGAGTGAGATGGAGATACAGATATGGCGAATTAGAGTGAGATAGAGATACAGATCTGGAGAATCAGAGTGAGATGGAGGTAGCCCTATAAAGATCCGGCGAGTTAGAGTGAGATGGAGATACAGATCTGGCGAATTAGAGTGAGATGGAGATACAGATCTGGAGAATCAGAGTGAGATGGAGGCAGCCCTATAAAGATCCGGTGCGTTAGAGTGAGATGGAGATAGCCCTATATAGATCCGGCAGTTAGAGAGAGATGGAGATAGCCCTATACAGATTCGTCTAGTTAGAGTGAGATGGAGGAACAGATCCGTCGAGTTAGAGGGAGATGGAGGTACAGATGTGTTTTTTTTTTTTTTTTTTTTTTTTTATATAATTAAGAGTGATGGAGGAAGCCTTATAAAGGTCCGGCGATTTAGAGTAAGATGTCAGTATGTAGGTAGGCATACTAGTTGTTTGTTGTAAAGTTCCAGGAGTCTGTTCTCGTTGCTCCCCCCGACGGGGTCCCGGTTGTGCACCTGGTTGGTCTCGACGGCTTCAGCGAGGGCCTCCATCACGAACTGCCGCACCACCTCCAGGGGGAAGTTGGGGGAGTAGAGGTTGCTGATGGCTGATTTCTATTTCGTCGTTCAGGAAGAGTGAGACTGTGGCTTTATGGAAGAGATGGAGGTAGCCTTATAAAGATCCGTCGAGTTAGAGTGAGACAGTGGCTTTATTACAGAGATGGAGGTAGCCCTATAAAGATCCGGCAGTTAGAGTGAGATGGAGGTAGCCCTATAAAGATCTAGTGTGTTAGAGTGAGATGGAGGTAGCTCTATACAGACCCGGCGAGTTAGAGTGAGATGGAAGTAGCGCTATAAAGATCCGGTGAGTTAGAGTGAGAGAGAGAGAGGAAGCCTTATAAAGATCCGCCAAGTAAGAGTGAGATGGAGGTACAGAAGAGTGAGATGGAGGAAGCCTTATAAAGATCCGTTGAGTTAGAGTGAGATGGAAATACAGATCTGGCAATTTTTTTTTTTTTTTTTTTTTTTTAATAATTAGAGTGATGGAGGTTTATAAAAGTCTGGCGATTTAGAGTAAGATGTCAGTATGTAGGTAGGCATACTAGTTGTTTGTTGTAAAGTTCCAGGAGTCTGTTCTCGTTGCTCCCCCCGACGGGGTCCCGGTTGTGCACCTGGTTGGTCTCGACGGCTTCAGCGAGGGCCTCCATCACGAACTGCCGCACCACCTCCAGGGGGAAGTTGGGGGAGTAGAGGTTGCTGATGGCTGATTTCTATTTCGTCGTTCAGGAAGAGTGAGACTGTGGCTTTATGGAAGAGTGAGATGGAGGTAGCTCTATAAAGATTCAGTGAATTAGAGTGAGATGGAGGTAGCCTTATAAAGATCCGGCGAGTTAGAGTGAGACAGTGGCTTTATTACAGAGTGAGATGGAGGAAGCCCTATAAAGATCCGGTGAGTTAGAGTGAGACAGTGGCTTTATTACAGAGTGAGATGGAGAAAGCCTTATAAAGATCCGTTGAGTAAGAGTGAGATGGAGGTACAGAAGAGTGAGATGGAGGAAGCCTTATAAAGATTCGTTGAGTTAGAGTGAGATGGAGGTACAGAAGAGTGAGATGGAGGGAGCCTTATAAAGATCCGTCTAGTTAGAGTGAGATGTAGGTACAGATCTGGCAATTTTTTTTTTTTTTTTTTTTTTTTTTTTTTTTTTTTTTTTTTTTTTTTTTTTTTTTTTATAATTAGAGTGATGGAGGTTTATAAAGGTCTGGCGATTTAGAGTAAGATGTCAGTATGTAGGTAGGCATACTAGTTGTTTGTAGTAAAGTTCCAGGAGTCTGTTCTCGTTGCTCCCCCCGACGGGGTCCCGGTTGTGCACCTGGTTGGTCTCGACGGCTTCAGCGAGGGCCTCCATCACGAACTGCCGCACCACCTCCAGGGGGAAGTTGGGGGAGTAGAGGTTGCTGATGGCTGATTTCTATTTCGTCGTTCAGGAAGAGTGAGACTGTGGCTTTATTACAGAGATGGAGGTAGCCTTATACAGATCCGGTGAGTTAGAGTGAGATGAAGGTAGCTCTATATAGATTGGTCAAGTTAGAGAGAGATAGAGGTAGCCCTATACAGATTTGGCGAGTTAGAGTGAGATGGAGGTAGCCTTATTAAAATCCGTCGAGTTAGAGTGAGATGGAGGTAGCCCTATAAAGAAAGTTGTAGAATGTTCTAGACAGTGACTTTATTACATGTTGTCAGGTGAGTTAGAGTGAGATGGATGTAGTCCTATAAAAATCCGGTGAGTTAGAGTGAAATGGAGGAAGCCCTATAAAGATCCGGCGAGTTAGAGTGAGACGGAAGAAGCCTTATAAAGATCCGGTAAGTTAGAGTGAGATGGAGGTAGCACTATACAGATCAGGTGAGTTAGAATGAGATATAAGTAGACCTATAAAGATTCGGCGAGTTAGAGTGAGATGGAGGTAGCCCTATACAGATATGGGGAGTTAGAGTGAGATGTAGGTACATAATTAGAGTGAGACGGAAGAAGCCTTATAAAGGTCTGGCGATAGAGTAAGATGTCAGTATGTAGGTAGGCATACTAGTTGTTTTTAGTAAAGTTCCAACAGTCTGTTCTCGTTGCTCCCCCCGACGGGGTCCCGGTTGTGCACCTGGTTGGTCTCGACGGCTTCAGCGAGGGCCTCCATCACGAACTGCCGCACCACCTCCAGGGGGAAGTTGGGGGAGTAGAGGTTGCTGATGGCTGATTTCTATTTCGTCGTTCAGGAAGAGTGAGACTGTGGCTTTATGGAAGAGTGAGATGGAGGTAGCGCTATAAAGATCTGGTGAGTTAGAGTGAGATGGAGGTAGTCCTGAAAAGATGCGGTAAGTTAGAGTGAGATAGAGGTAGCCCTATAAAGAAAGTTGTAGAATGTTCTAGACAGTGACTTTATTACACGTCGTCCGGTGAGTTAGAGTGAGATGGAGGTAGTCCTATATAGATCTCGCGAGTTTGAGTGAGATGGAGGTAGCCCTAAGTTGTAGAATGTTCTAGACAGTGTCTTTATTACATGTCGGCCGGTGAGTTAGAGTGAGATGGAGGAAGCCTATTAAAGATCCGTCGAGTTAGAGTGAGATGGGGGTACAGATTTGGCTTTTTTTTTTTGTTTTTTTTTTGTTTGTTTTTTTTTTTTTTTTTTTTTTTTTTTTTTTTTTTTTTTTTTTTTTATAATGAGAGTGATGGAGGTTTATAAAGGTCTGGCGATAGAGTAAGATGTCCGTACGTAGGTAGGCATACTAGTTGTTTTTAGTAAAGTTCCAGGAGTCTGTTCTCGTTGCTCCCCCCGACGGGGTCCCGGTTGTGCACCTGGTTGGTCTCGACGGCTTCAGCGAGGGCCTCCATCACGAACTGCCGCACCACCTCCAGGGGGAAGTTGGGGGAGTAGAGGTTGCTGATGGCTGATTTCTATTTCGTCGTTCAGGAAGAGTGAGACTGTGGCTTTATTACAGAGATGGAGGTAGCCTTATACAGATCCGGTGAGTTAGAGTGAGATGAAGGTAGCTCTATATAGATTGGTCAAGTTAGAGAGAGATAGAGGTAGCCCTATACAGATTTGGCGAGTTAGAGTGAGATGGAGGTAGCCTTATTAAAATCCGTCGAGTTAGAGTGAGATGGAGGTAGCCCTATAAAGAAAGTTGTAGAATGTTCTAGACAGTGACTTTATTACATGTTGTCAGGTGAGTTAGAGTGAGATGGATGTAGTCCTATAAAAATCCGGTGAGTTAGAGTGAAATGGAGGAAGCCCTATAAAGATCCGGCGAGTTAGAGTGAGACGGAAGAAGCCTTATAAAGATCCGGTAAGTTAGAGTGAGATGGAGGTAGCACTATACAGATCAGGTGAGTTAGAATGAGATATAAGTAGACCTATAAAGATTCGGCGAGTTAGAGTGAGATGGAGGTAGCCCTATACAGATATGGGGAGTTAGAGTGAGATGTAGGTACATAATTAGAGTGAGACGGAAGAAGCCTTATAAAGGTCTGGCGATAGAGTAAGATGTCAGTATGTAGGTAGGCATACTAGTTGTTTTTAGTAAAGTTCCAACAGTCTGTTCTCGTTGCTCCCCCCGACGGGGTCCCGGTTGTGCACCTGGTTGGTCTCGACGGCTTCAGCGAGGGCCTCCATCACGAACTGCCGCACCACCTCCAGGGGGAAGTTGGGGGAGTAGAGGTTGCTGATGGCTGATTTCTATTTCGTCGTTCAGGAAGAGTGAGACTGTGGCTTTATGGAAGAGTGAGATGGAGGTAGCGCTATAAAGATCTGGTGAGTTAGAGTGAGATGGAGGTAGTCCTGAAAAGATGCGGTAAGTTAGAGTGAGATAGAGGTAGCCCTATAAAGAAAGTTGTAGAATGTTCTAGACAGTGACTTTATTACACGTCGTCCGGTGAGTTAGAGTGAGATGGAGGTAGTCCTATATAGATCTCGCGAGTTTGAGTGAGATGGAGGTAGCCCTAAGTTGTAGAATGTTCTAGACAGTGTCTTTATTACATGTCGGCCGGTGAGTTAGAGTGAGATGGAGGAAGCCTATTAAAGATCCGTCGAGTTAGA
This sequence comes from Thaumatotibia leucotreta, assembly GCA_025490895.1. NCBI lineage: Eukaryota > Metazoa > Arthropoda > Insecta > Lepidoptera > Tortricidae > Thaumatotibia > Thaumatotibia leucotreta. The sequence continues at coordinate 224,991 of JALPQI010030374.1, read as the reverse complement.
GTGAGATGGGGGTACAGATTTGGCTTTTTTTTTTTGTTTTTTTTTTGTTTGTTTTTTTTTTTTTTTTTTTTTTTTTTTTTTTTTTTTTTTTTTTTTATAATGAGAGTGATGGAGGTTTATAAAGGTCTGGCGATAGAGTAAGATGTCCGTACGTAGGTAGGCATACTAGTTGTTTTTAGTAAAGTTCCAGGAGTCTGTTCTCGTTGCTCCCCCCGACGGGGTCCCGGTTGTGCACCTGGTTGGTCTCGACGGCTTCAGCGAGGGCCTCCATCACGAACTGCCGCACCACCTCCAGGGGGAAGTTGGGGGAGTAGAGGTTGCTGATGGCTGATTTCTATTTCGTCGTTCAGGAAGAGTGAGACTGTGGCTTTATGGAAGAGTGAGATGGAGGTAGCTCTTTAAAGATCCGTTGAGTTAGAGTGAGATGGAGGTACATATCTGGCAAATAAGAGTGATGGAGGAAGCCTTATAAAGATCCGTTGAGTTAGAGTGAGATGGAGGTAGATAGTGGCTTTATTAAAGAGTGAGATGGAGGTAGCCCTATAAAGATCCGGCGAGTTAGAGTGAGATGGAGGTAGCCCTATAAAGATGCGGTGAGTTAAAGTGAGATGGAGGTAGCCCTATAAAGATCCGGTAGTTAGAGTGAGATGGAGGTAGTCCTATAAAGATCTGGAGAGTTAGAGTGAGATGGAGGTAGTCCTATAAGATCCAATGAGTTAGAGTGAGATGGAGGTAGCCCTATACAGATCCGGCAATTTAAAGCGAGATGGAGCGACCTCCATCTCGTTTTATCCTTTCTATAAGGATCGCGCGCGTTAGAGTGAGATGGAGGTAGTTCTATAAAGATCCGGCGAGTTAGAGTGAGATGGAGCTAGCCTTATAAAGATCCGGCGAGTTAGAGTGAGATGGAGCTACAGATTTGGCAAATTAGAGTGAGATGGAGGTAGCCCTATAAAGATCCGTCGAGTTAGAGTGAGATGGAGGAACAGATCTTGTTTTTTTTTTTTTTTTTTTTTTTTTTTTTATAATTAGAGTGATGGAGGTTTATAAAGGTCGGGCGATTTGTAAGATGTCAGTATGTAGGTAGGCATACTAGTTGTTTAGTAAAGTTCCAGGAGTCTGTTCTCGTTGCTCCCCCCGACGGGGTCCCGGTTGTGCACCTGGTTGGTCTCGACGGCTTCAGCGAGGGCCTCCATCACGAACTGCCGCACCACCTCCAGGGGGAAGTTGGGGGAGTAGAGGTTGCTGATGGCTGATTTCTATTTCGTCGTTCAGGAAGAGTGGGACTGTGGCTTTATGGAAGAGTTAGATGGAGATAGCGCTGAGAGATGGAGGTAGTCCAATAAATATTCAGTAAGTTAGAGTGAGATGGAGGTAGCCCTATAAAGATCCGGTGAGTTAGAGTGAGATGGAGGTAGCCCTATAAAGATCCGGTGAGTTAGAGTGAGATGGAGGAAGCCTTATAAAGATCCGTCGAGTCAGAGTGAGATGGAGGATGCTTTATAAAGATCCGTCGAGTTAGAGTGAGATGTAAGTACAGAATTAGAGTGAGATGGAAGAAGCCTTATAAAGACCCGGCGAGTTAGAGTGAGATGGAGATACAGATCTCGCGAATTAGAGTGCGATGGAGGAAGCCCTATAAAGGTCTGGCGATTTGTAAGATGGAGGTATCTCGGTAGCCATACTTGTTTTTTTTGTAAACTTACAGGAAGAGGTTCTCGTTGCTGCCCCCGACGGGGTCCCGGTTGTGCACCTGGTTGGTCTCGACGGCTTCAGCGAGGGCCTCCATCACGAACTGCCGCACCACCTCCAGGGGGAAGTTGGGGGAGTAGAGGTTGCTGATGTCTGAGATGTTCTCTCTGAAAAAAAAAAGATTGTCAAGTTTCATCATCATAAGACGTCCACTGCTGAACATAGGCCTCCCCTCTGGACCTACACATGTACCGGTTAGATGCGACCTGCATCCAGCGTGTCCCGGCGACCTTCATAAGGTCGTCTGTCCATCTTGTGGGACGTCCTACGCTGCGTTTGCCTAGCCGTGGTCTCCACTCGAGCACTTTGCGACCCCATGCACACAATTAAATGTAGGGAGCGAAGATAATGCAGTCGGGATCTTCATAAAATGCGTTCAAATCCGAACCCAAGAACCGTACAAACAGACAGACAAGATGCCAGGACAGACGGAATAGACGATAAATGAACAATTTGTACGCTCCCTCCTAGAAGCATATATGCGGTTGACCATCACCTTCTCGTTGCTACTCTCACTCATCTTAAGGTCTCATCTAAGGTGATCGAGTGGTTCGCGTCCTATCTTTCCAATCATGTTCAGGCAGTCAGAGCAAGTCGTGCCTTATCTGCCTGGTGCGATCTGAACACTGGTGTTCCACAAGGTGGGATTCTCTCTCCTCTTCTTTTCTCTGTTTTTATTAATCTAATCACCTCCAATATTAGCTGTTCTTACCATTTGTATGCAGATGATTTGCAGCTGTATGCCCAAGCTTCTGTGGATAAAATTAGTCACGCTATTGATCTCATAAATGACGACCTAGATCGCATAGCGGAATGGTCCGACAGCTTTGGCATCAGCGTAAATCCGGAGAAGTGTAAGGCTATAATATTAGGTAGTCGGCGGCAACTAGCCAAAATTCATTCGGATTCTGTCGCCCCGATTTGTTTTGACGGCATCATCATTCCAGTTTCCAACCAAGTTACGGATCTTGGCCTTGTGTTGGATTCAGAACTTTCCTGGAATAGCCAAGTGTCTGAAATCAGTCGGAAGGTTTCAGGAACACTGCATAATCTCTACCAGTTTAAAAATTTTCTCCCTGTAGGTACCAAAAAGCTACTCGTGCAGGCTCTTGTATTGCCAGTTCTCGATTACGCTGATGTGTGTTGCACTAATATCTCGCAGGAGCACCTCGACAAGTTAGACCGTCTTTTAAACAATGGCATACGTTTCATATTTGGTCTCCGTAAATACGACCACGTCTCTTACTATCGTCGCCAACTAAACTGGCTTTCTATTCGTCGCCGCAGGTCCCTTCGAACACTGTGTTTGTTATTCTCCATCTTATTCGAACCTTCTGCTCCTGAATACCTAAAAAGTAGATTTTCTTTTGACACAACTCGTCCTGGGTGTGAACTTCGTTCCACCCGATCACTCAAACTCTCCTTCTCCACTAATTTTCACCAAACAGGTTTTATGGATAACTCTTTCGCCGTTCAGGCAATTAGTCTCTGGAACTCGCTACCTCTCCCCATTCGACAAGCCCCGAGCAAGGCCATTTTCAAACGACTTCTCCGCAACCATCTTTTGACAGAAGAATATACATAGTTCCTCCGTCCTTTAGATATATAAATCGTATGTATTAGTTTATTGTATTAATATATAAGTAGTAATATGTAATTATATTGTAGGTTTAGCCTTGTTTTGTATACATTACTTATTGGGATCTTTTTTTTTAATAACAGTTGTTTCTATAAAGTAATCATTTCCTGCACCAACTTAAATGTCTCTGTTTGGCCCTATGGTTGACTGGTAGAGAATGCCATTTGGCATTAAGTCCGCCATTAGTACAGCATTGTTTGTTTTGTGCAATAAAGTTCAAATAAATAAATAAATAAAGGCATAATATGCTATGCACTCACAAATTCAGTCGCAAAATTTATAATTTATAAGCAAGAAAACAGTGAGTCAAGAACATACAAGCACTCACGGTTACATATTGTATAGGACGATTTTTTTTATAGCAAGTGCGTCAACAAGAGAAATTACCGCACGCGAAGCGTGCGGATAGTTCGTTTTTTCGCACTAGTTAGGAAAATATTTTTTGATTTTGATTTGATTTTGATAAATGGAGAGAGACAGAAGGTACACACAGACAGGAAAAAAACAGGACTGGTGGAGGAATAGGTAGAACGGATCTATCCGTCTTTTTATCTGAAAAAAAAAGAATAGGCGGACTAATAGAACTTACGCTATATCAGTCATCTTCATCATCGGCCGCACGCTTTCACACTGCAACGATCGAAGACTGTGTTGCATATCGGGGTCTTCATATAATGACTTCAATTCTGGACCCAATGGAACCACGAATTCGTTTTTACACGTTTCCCTAGAAAATAATACAATAGTTCATTACAGCAGACGCCGAGAAACCAAATTTAACAGGCTAGGTACACAACACTTGCTAAGTTTGGTTTCCAGGCGAAGCAACTAGTATTTTTCTCAAACTTGCAATGAAATTAAAATCTGAAGTTAATTTCACAGAACACAAATAAATAAATCAATGACCGAAACGCATTTAAAAAAAAATTTTACCCGGTGACATTTACATTAGTTTTTTTTACGGTGAAATGCCAAGATGTTCTGTCACTTTGCAAGTTACTTTCAGTTTTTTACTTTTTAAAGGTTATTTCCGTTACTTTACAGTCCTAGGATAGCTAAGTAGTTATGCAATATCAAGTTCAGTCATCGAACAAGAGACTTCCTGGCCCAATTTGACGTACGTAATATCAACATTTTACTGCAAGTTTGACAAAAGATAATTGTATAATTGTGTGTAACAATCAGATAATCACTGTTACAGTAACAAAACTGTCAGCAGAAACCATTTGTTATTGATACATTAACATATCAAACCGCGATTAGAATAGGATTCAAAAGTACTGTTGACACAACAGTGTTTAAGTCAATCTAGGTCATATGCATAGTTATATTTATACAATTATAGTTTAAGCGCAGAGACTTACAGACAATAGATTAATTAATCACTCACTACATCTCAAAACAAAAAATCAAAAATATTTTATTCGATAGCTTTAGAAGTAATAACAATAATTATCTACACTGGTGCTTCTTTGTAAGTGTTAATACACATGTGCTAAGAGAGCACCGCTCATCCAAGGAGTAACTAAGTAATACATTACAATCTTAGGCTATGTTCTTAAGAATACAAAATTTAAAGTAACAAAAGTATCAAGTTTAACACAGTAAACATTATACATTGCAATATAATTTGAATCCTAGACTAACTCAGGGTATGTGTGTGTGTGTGTGTGTGTGTGTGTGTGTGTGTGTGTGTGTGTGTGTGTGTGTGTGTGTGTGTGTGTGTGTGTGTGTGTGTGTGTGTGTGTGTGTGTGTGTGTGGATGTGTGTGTGTTGTGTTCCGTATGCGTGCATATACATCGATAAACAACTCTTTTCTTGGTAAATGTTGTGTGTTTGTGATTCTGGTTTGATAATACTTACATGGTAGTAGCGTGGGATTCGAGATGCAACGCTATGAGCAGATCGTAGAACCCTTGTCTAAGAGGACCGGACATGTATTGCGACTGGATCGCGTATAGTAGTTGCTTTTGATCGACATGCTGACATAATGCGTGCGCCGCTCTGGTAATTAAAGAAATAATAAATCATTAAATATCAAATCTACCATGGAATAATCTTACACTAATCGACCTAGAGTGCGATTTTTGAATTTCACCGATGACATTGAGATCACTGGTGAGTAAAATTATCACATGCGATTTGATGTCACTGTTTCCCAAATGCCGTATTTTTGAATCTCTTTTTTTTACCAACATGCAGAAATTGGACAATGTCAGTCATAGACAATTATCCTGTTACGTTCCTTTTTACGCAGATGTAATAATGTTGCCCTTAGTATCGGTTTTTATTTTTCATACTATCTATAACTCATTAGGTTCTGTCAAAGCGGTCGAACGTAAAGCGGAGTGTCAATATAATTGAAAAGAAAACTAAAGTTTTGAAAGATGGCAGATGTCACTAAGTCAACTGTCAAAAATAGTCACACGGTGATTTCAAATCGAGTGGGTGGGGGACTCGTAAAGCGATATCATAGGTATGACAATTCTAGTCACCGATGACATTTCAAAAATACGAACTCAAGGGAAATCACTTGTTTTCGGTGAGAATAAGTCATTTGTGAAATTTAATAATCGCACACCTGGGGCCTATTTCTCGAAAGCTTGTAACTTGTAATACAAGTACTCCTTATCTTATTAATGATGTTAAGAAGAGACTTCCACTTGTATTACAAGTTACAAGCTGTTAAGAAACGGGCCTCAGGATGCTTAACTAAGTTGATAATCGCTAACGCTTAGTAGCGTATCGTAGTTTTCCCTTCCTGTCACTCTTTCATATTAGTGCGACAAAGACAGTTAGCTGCTTTTCGTTTACAATTGACGATTAAGCGTTAGCGATTGGCTACTTGTCCTAAGCACCCTGGTCCCCCGTCAATCTCAGTTTGTAAATAATAACTTGATAAATGTTGATACCAAAGTGAATCTGCAAAAAAGTTGGTTGCTAAATTTAATACAGGTTAAAAAAGTTAAAAGGCAGAACGCCAGACAAATAACATATTATTATAATTAAAAATATGCATAGAAAAAGATGAACAATTATCAACAACATACAACAATTTGCCAGCTCATTTTTTCAGCAAATAATTTTAAATGTGTGCTCAGCGTGTGTGCACAAGAGCTTCATGATCTTATACCGCCATCTCCATTTTACCATCGAAATTCTAGACGCACATTTATTTGCACGAAGCGCTTCGCGTCTTCTTTCCTTATGCGTACTGCCAAGGAGTGGAATTCCCTGCCGGCGTCTATAGTTCCGAGATCATATAACCCGTCAACCTTAAAGTCAAGAGTGAATTGGCACCACAGATGTCATATATACCATAGATCAAGCAAACGTATCGACTTAGCATGTCAAATGAACTCAGTAAAATCTACTGAGTTGTCCGTCTTTAATAGCAGCTTGCAGCTTTCGGGCGTCAAATTTTGTAAGTTGAAGTGAACAAAACATTAATAATGCCTCCTTAAGTAATATTAATTGCAACAACACAAAAAAATATGAATACTCAAGGGCCTGAGACATATTTAAAATCATAGGCAAGTAACAACTTCAGTACAAAATCTGACACGCTCGGCCGCCATACAAATGAATTAACTTGTTTCTTCTATCCAACTCTAATTCTGTGATCTGACACCTTCTGGGCAAACTCAATCCACCTTAGGCCGTGTCTCTACCCTCGGCTAGTTTGTGGCCATGAGTAAGCCCATTCACATAAAAAAATACACCGAAGCTTCAAGAATATTTGAATAAGGTTTTACCTGTAGTTACTTTGGTAGCACAAGGCAGCATATAGGGTGAGCGTATGGGAATGGAAGCTGAGAAGCTTATCCATTTCGATCAACTCCAGAATATCGATGCAGCGGTCTTCCTCTGAAAAAAAAACTCTTTTTTTTTATGTGACGAAGGTAGACAACTATGCTCTCAGCCAACTTGATGGAAAGCAGGAACTGAGGCCCATGGATATAGTGATAAAAAATCGCCTATGCGCTGCCTACCCTGAGGACTTAGATGGATTGCCTCTATCTACGCCAGTAATTACACCGGCTATCTTACCCCCAAACCGAAACACAGCAGTACAAACACTGCTATTCAATAAATACAGGATGACTTTTTATTTATCAGCCACACTTTAAGTGACTTCTATGAAATGTTAATGTGACTTTTTGACTAGTTGCACTTATCTAGTATAAACTGCGTAGGTATCTGATGTGTATAAAATCTAGTACCTTGTGTGATGAATATAGTATTATCTATGTATCTATCTATCTTTAGGGGGTTAATTCTGGGGTCGTTTTGATGAACTTTTACTATTATGGGACCTACAACCGGTTCACGAAAAAAAACTGATGTTCCATACATTTCTTTTTCTCGTGTAGGTACCACACAACTTTTTTGTTTTTTTGTTTTTGGTCCACTTTTATTATGGGGGTAAAGGTACACTTTTACTTTACTTTTCACTTTTACCCCCATAGTAAAAGTTATTCAAATTCATTAATAATTAATATATTCTGTAATAATTAAGTACCTGGTATATGTAAAGCTAGCATGGAGATGGCATCTTCACATAGCATGGACCAGCCTCTAATGTCTGATAGCTTGAGCGCGTGAACTTGTAGCGATTGGTTTGGTACCTGCAAAAAAAGAAAAAAATATGACGATATAAGTAAAAAACTTAAGTAAGTCACCTGTTGTATGTAGTTGTAATCTATTCAAATAGACAATACAGGTTTAAAATGCGAGGACAAACAAAACAAATGCCTATACCTACGGATAGATTACAACCACATACAACAGGGTGCTTAGACAAGTTGCCAATCGCTAACGCTTAATCGTCAATCGTAAGCGAAAGGCAGCTAACTGTCTTTGTCGCACTAATATGAAAGAGTGACAAAGAGGGAAAACTATGATATGCTACTAAGCGCTAGCGATTGGCACTTTGGCTAAGCATCCAGGAGCTTTTCTTAACTGTTTCACCTATACAAAAGTTACACACATCAGCTTATGTCAGTCCACTGCTAAACACCTCTCCTATTAACTATGCGTATACGAATAGACGCATTAGGAGGTGAATATCCATTATCACCACGCTGGGTAAGCGGATTGGCGATGGCAGTAATGTGTCCACTATGTTGACGCTGCTGCCCATCATCAATCTTTTATCAAATAATGGTCAGTGACACTTCAATCCCTTAGTCGGCTCTTACGACACCCGCAGGAGGAGTTGGGATGACAAATGTATTCTTACTGCCACCATGATCATGATCCTGATGGAGTCCGTATACTGATTTTTGATGTGATCTTATGTTTTTTAAAATGTCTTCTAATAATGACTTACCCTGGCCCACTGATGTGGCTTCAAGCATTGTATCTTCAATCTCGGCGGGAACTGCGGTATAACATGTTTGTCGCTAGTCGGCAACACAGCCGCACTGAGAGGTAAGCTGGTGGTGGAGCGACCCAGCTCGATCTGGAGGATCTCCTTGGATGTCGCTTCGACGAAGATGGCTGGGAACAGCTTGATTTCTGGCTCCATCTGTGGGGAATGGAAATTTGGAGTAAAAGTGTGAAACTATACACATTCTTTAAAGGCATGATTCCAATTTGGTAAACAGAGACATCATCATCATCATCATCATCATCGTCATCATCATCATCATCATCATATCAGCCGAAAAACGTCCACTGCTGAACATAGGCCTCCCTCAAAGATTGCCACAAAGGCCGGTCCTGCGCTACCCGCATCCAGCGGACTCCTGCGACCTTCACCAGGTCATCATTCCACCTTGTGGGGGGCCTACCCCCGCTACGCCTTCTGGTACGTGGCCGCCACTCAAGAACCTTCCCGCCCCAACGGCCATCGGTTCGACGCGCAATGTGCCCCGCCCACTGCCACTTCAGTTTAGCGATTCGGAGAGCTATTTCGGTTACTTTGGTTCTGCTGCGGATGGTCTCATTTTTAATTCGACCACGCAGAGGGACTCCTAGCATAGCCCTCTCCATTGTCCTTTGGGTCATGATCATGACAACATAATGATGATGATGTTGAGAGACATGGTTAGAAATTTTACATTTAAAGAAGGAAAGAAAGAAAAAACATTTATTTATGACACAACATATGTCTATGTTTCATGTCAACATATGTTTATGTTTATTTTGTAAAACAAAATAAACATAAATGCAAGTAAAAAACTAAGTGCCACAAAATGGTCTCCAATTCAGCTTATTGCTGGGCTGAAGCACAGCCTAGCGCTGGTCTTCCATTGGAGCCATTAGTGAGGTCACGTCACATTTACATTTGAAATCCCATATTTTTCATTAAGATACACCTGGCTACGCACTTGGTTCTAAACGAACATAAAGGTGCATTCAGACCAAACGAGCATTCGCTATTCTAACCCCCTACTCTACGAAATTAGATTGTTACGCAAAACGTGATTCGTTGATTTCGTAGAATGGGGGATAGTACAGCGAATGCTCTTTTGGTCTGAATGCACTCTAACCTATCTTTCTATAAAAGAATCGGCTTGTTGTTACAAGCCACATCCCCATTAAAACTGTGCAAAGAATAACCAAACCATTCACTTCTCCTGATCGGAAGTTCAGAAATAATTGTCCAATCTACTTTGTAAAGTTTATGTCTTTCCCCTCATAAACCCAGGATAGGATACCATTGAACATATCCATGGAACAACTATCAAAACGTTTGCTTTCCTTCACTGGAAGCTCTGGAGTGATGTTCAACTTACCTTGTATTTCTCCCACAAGCTACAATACCACTAAAAGTATCCAGTTATCCACTGAACAATTACTCTTCATTTCTCCTGGTTGGAAGGTTAGATATATTGCCAACTTACCTTGTATTTAAAGCTGGTCTGCCGTGTCATGCCTATCTCATCTACCTCGTGTTTTGAGGACATCTAGTTAGATGAGATAGGTGTGACACGGCAGTCTTTCCCCTCACAAGTACAGAAGACGATACTAGTGGAAGTGTCAAGCTATGATACAACTAAAAGTGTCCACGGAATAACTATCAAACTCGTCACCTCCCTGGTTCAGTAAAGGAATCAAAGTTCAGAAATGATTGCCCACGTACCTTGTATTTAAATCTGGTGTATTTCCCCTTACAAGTCCAGAAGACGATGCCAGTGGAAGTATCAAGCTATGATACCACTAAAAGTGTCCACGGAATAACTATCAAACTCGTTACCTCACCTGGTTCAGAAAAGAAATCAAAGTTCAGAAATGATTGCCCACGTACCTTGTATTTAAAGCTAGTGTCCTTCCCTTCACAAGTCCAGAAAACGATGCCAGTGGAAGTATCAAGCTATGATACCTACCACTAAAAGTGTCCACGGAATAACTAACTCGTCCTAATCCAAGTTTATAAATGATTGCCCACGTACCTTGTATTTAAAGCTGGTGTCCTTCCCTTCACAAGTCCAGGAAACGATGCCAGTGGAAGTGTCAACGGAACAGCCTATAAACATCCCCTGGGAGGCACCCTTGGCTCCAGCGGCTTCTGCCATCACTTCGTTGTAGAGTTCATCAGCTCGCACCATGTAGCAGGATTGACGCTCCACACTGAAAGAAAAAGTTTTTTTTATAGTTGTATCGTGCCCGTGTTGCTGTAGTTCATAGGGCATCCCGGTTGTGCAAAGGGTCTCTATAAGATCCTTTCACGCCTCTTGAGCAACCTTCTTGGCTTCGCTCCAGGTCAGGCTTACGGCTCGCAATTCACTCTCCGCGCTTCTTTTCCACGTGAAAGTAGACGTGTACAGTCTTATAAACATTTTATCATGATAACAGAAAAACTATGCATTATTATCAACTTCCTGTCCGACAATTTTTTTTCATAGTAATTTGTATGGGAATTTCAGATGAAAGTCGGTACGGGTTCCTGTTACAGGAATGGTCTGATTTTTTTAGAGTGTTTTAGGGTTAAAGAAGCCGATTTAGGGGGTATGCGTTATTAATTTGTAAAATTCGTAAAATATGGGACACCCTAGTGTACATGGTAACCACGAGCTCGCTTTCCTCCTTGAAGTACCTAGCTCAATAATAGTAAAATTTGGTTACCCTGTGTAACCCCACAACTAACCGTTTGATTGACAGAGAAAAAACATCTAAATGCATCAAAAACAAGATCGGGTTGCATTATAGTTCGGGTGTATTAGCCGATAGTTTTTTTTTGTCAGCCTCCGTAGCCTAGTTGGAAGAGACCTTGCCTACGAAGCTGGAGGTACCCGGTTCGAATCCCGGCGAGGGCATTCTTTGTGTATTTATTTATCACAAATAATTGTTCATGGCTGTCTATGTATTTAAGTATCTATTATATATTATATATATCGTCGCCTGGTACCCACATCACAAGCCTTAATTGAGCTTACCGTGGCACTAGGTCGATTTGAGTAAGATGTCCCAAGATATTTATTTATTTAATTGCTGAAAAACATGATGCCTGTTGCTGCAATGATGATGTCACAATTTGCGTGGAATGGAAATTATATAACAGTTATTTATAATAAAAGTAGGTTTTTGCGGACGAGTGTTAGAAATAAGCCTATATTTAAACATGTGTATCATACAACATTTTACAATGCTTATTTTTTTATGTGTAAAAACCAGACTAGATCGGCCAGTATTTGTTGAAGTTTAATTGCAAGTTTGAAAAAACATAATTGATACAAAATATACAGAAGACGTACCTCTCAATAACTCTGTCGTAATCGTCAGTGATGATGACGGATGACTTCATGACTTTGCTCTGATTAAAGTCTCGCGAGTGTAGGTGGTACTGCGTGGTGACCCAACCCACGTATAGATGCGTTGGGTCCTGGCCGGGATACACTCTGAAACAACAAAAGGAAACTTTTATAAGTATACAATACCCTATTTCAAATAATATTAGTAAGACAAATGACCCTTTGGCTTAACGGCAGAGTTGCTTCTCCCTGATACCTTAAAAGCACTCCGTCTCACACATCATCAGCCTATGATAGTCCACTGCTGGACGTAGGCCTCTCCTATTAAGCGTATTAAACGCATTAGGAGGTAAATGCCTATAATCGCCACGCTGGGCAAGCGGATTGGCGATCGCAGTATTGTGTCCACTATGATGACGCTGCTGCCCATCATCAATCTTTTATCAAATAATGGCCAGTGACACTTCAATCCCTTAGTCGACTCTTACGACACCCGCAGGAGGAGTTGGGGTAGTGACAAATGTATTCTTACTGCCGTCACGACACGTCACAACGGGTCTTAATCCCGTTAACTTACGTTTAATTATATCCTGACGTTTCAGGCATGATGTTACACCCGTGGTCGCAGGCAGACTACCTGCCACGGGTGCTGCTTCTACCACGGGCGCGGGGTACAAGACGTATCTATATTTTAACGACAAACTGGTCTCAATCGCGGAAACTTCCGCGGGTGTCGTAAGAGCCGACAATGGGATTGAAGTGTCACTTACTATTTTTTGATAGAAGATTGATGATGGGCAGCAGCGTCATCATAGTGGACACATTACTGCGATTGCCAATCTGCTTGCCCAGTGTAGTGATAACAGCCTATTGACATTTACCTCCGCGTCTATACGCATAGTTAATAGGAGAGGCCTACGTCCAGCAGTGGACTGAGATAGGCTGATATGTGTGATGTTGGAGTTTTACCATAGGCGGCCGGGGTAAAGGTATTAAACTTTTACAGTCTATTTCACATGACGAATGGCTGGCATGATATAAAATTCAACTTTAGAATGCTTGCCGTCTCTGTCATGTGGAAGAATCTAGATTTGGTGGGCACTTGAAAGTTGATAGGCTTCATGTTAACATCTATAATTGTATTGATATAGAAAAGAAGAAATTGATACCTATACATGTCATCATCATCATCATCATATCAGCCGAAAGACGTCCACTGCTGAACATAGGCCTCCCCAAAGATTGCCACAATGACCGATCCTGCGCCACCCGCATCCAGCGGACTCCTGCGACCTTCTCCAGGTCATCGGTCCATCTTGTGGGGGCCCTACCCACGCTACGCCTTCCGGTACGTGGCCGCCACTCAAGGACCTTCCCGCCCCAACGGCCATCGGTTCTACGCGCAATGTGCCCCGCCCACTGCCACTTTAGCGATTCGGAATATACATACATGTATAACATGTATCGGAATATACATGTACTAACGAGGAAGCGGTGTATTCTTATTGTTGTCTGAAGCTTCTACAGTATGTAAGGTTAAAACGTACCTGACGCCGTAGAAGTATTCATTAATCAGCTTCAAGCATTCAGAGTCGAAGATCTCATTGCCAACCATTTCAGTCTGAGCTGCCGCAAGCGTGCTCGTTGTCATTTCCTTTCGACCCTGCTGAGGTGTTGGCACTTGCAGATTGTTGAGGTTTGTCTGTGGAATGATAGATTTCTCAAAAGTGCCATTTTAGCATTGTGTGAGTTTGATTTTTTTTAATGTTTAAGTACTTAATACTGCCATAAGGCCCTGAAGCCATGGACGATCACGTTTCTACACTAATTCTAAATCTAAAAATGCCCCCCGCGCAATGTTACCAATGATGCTGGCAGCATTACCACACTGGATCGCAAGGCTGAATGCGGAGCAAGGTACCTGCCGGCTCTTTGATCTCCAGTGGTGTACCTACAATCTTTTTGAAATTTATTCAAATAGACCTAAAGTGCCAGAGTTCCACCGAGTCACCGTTTCGACGCCGAATGGCATAAAATTTATTAAGGAGATTGGTATGCGTAAATATTTGTAAAAGTACTTTGTGTACTTTCCTTTATTTAGCCATTTGATCTAGGGTCATTAGGGCACTAAAGGACCATGGGCAGCTTTATATGGAGAGTGGACCAAAAACCAACATAGCTAATAGTGGTGTCGGTATTTAGTAGGGTGGTCCACGACAGAATGAAGAGAGGCAGACCATAGAGATGGCGGGACGACATGGACGTGTATGACTGGAAGTCGAGGGAACTGGCACTTGATAGGGATGATTGGAGGAGAGAGGAGGCTTTTGTCCAGCAGTGGGACATCAAAATAAGCTATAAAAAATAGGGGAGATTCCCATTTCATACATTATATGACATTTGTACACGTCAGCCTCCGTAGCCCAGTTGGTAGTGACCCTGCCTACGAAGCGGGAGGTTCCGTGCTCGAATCCCGGCGAGAGCATTAGTTGTGTATTTATTTATCACAAATATTTGTTCCTTGGTCATTGCTGTCTATGTATTTAAGTATCTGTATGGATATATATGTATATTATGTATCTATTATATATATCGTCGCCTGGTACCCACACCACAAGCCTTAACTGAGCTTACCGTGGGACTAGGTTGATTTGCGTAAGACGTCCCAAGATATTTATTTATTTACAGCTACTGCCAGCTAGCTACAACAGGGCAATTTACTTTATTATTATGACTTAAAACGGGATATTTGCCATCTAAATTTCAATAATTGAGCACAGGGAAGATGGCATTTGGAGCGGTGCCGAAATATGCACTTACTACACTCAATTCAAATTTCCAATCTTTGGAGCTTATTTTCTTCTTTTTACCAACTGTCGCTTGATCGCTTATTCCATAACACTGTCCAATTTACATAGTACATATCCCATTTCTAAGTAATACTAATAATGTAAATAACTTACGTAAATAAGTTACAGAAAACATAAAAATATTCAATGCTACTCTTTTATTATTTTTTTATTCTTGTATGCCTAGCTGAATTTTGACGAAACTTATTATAAGACTCGAATTTTAAAAAGTCATCAGATTAAAAGAACTGATAGAATATTCCATAAAATAACAGTTAATAGAAAGATACAACAGCTATATTAGTCACACGTACGGTAGGCAACTTACGTTGACTTGGTCAAACAAGTACGGTTTACTTGGCCGGTTGTACGAAGCGTCATACCTTGTATTTGCCTTGGGATCAAACAAAATTAAAACTCACACTAACACAAAAAAACGGGTATGAGTTTGGTGGCGTTCAAACTTTGTTATTTCATGTTGGAATAATTTTAAATGAAAAAAGCAACATCTTACGCGAAATCGAGAAGTTTAAACACCACCAATTTTAAAAACGCATGGTTTTAATGTAAGAAATAAAAATTAATAAAGATTAATATTTTGTTCTCATCATATAAAAAAAAATTATGGGATGTTTAAGGGAATCAATTAAAAATGGCGGCCACTCAATCAAAACTCAATGTAATATCACAGGTAGGCAACATTATGATGTGGTATTTACAGAAGAGTCCCAAAAAGCTACCAATAACACATAATAAACAAGAAATGGAAGTTTCCATATAGAAATTATATAAAGCAGCTGTTCTAAGTAAGTACAATTTGTTTGATGAACATAGTTTTTTCTTTTGTCGTTTTTCTACTCAGAATATTTTTTCCACTTTTCATAAAATTTGTTTGATCGTAACTCAGAAGAAAGATCCAAAAAATATGGATAATTTGGGACACTATTAACAATTTGGGTCGAAAAAGTACAAAACAAAATATAATAAATAAGTGAATTCGACTCCTAAAACTAGCCCTTTTGGCAACCTTCTGTCTCCACATCACTTATATTATTAAGATACGAATACATGCCACTCACAAAGACACACTGATTCGTCAAAACTAAACCAACGAACGAAAAAACATGTCTTTGTGCGCAGCAGGTACTATCTATTTGTGTTAACGCAAATGGAAAGGTCACCTTGTCGCGGTGTTTAAAATGGATTTGTTCAGTACAGATGGTACCTTTTTTACGCGCTAGTGCGAGAAGTGGCTCATTATCCGTCAGGTCCAAAACTTCGGACGGCCATCTGTATTAAAAAACGTCGTACGAGACACGTGTAAAAAGGAAATTCGTAACTTTCGCACTTGTGTCGTAATGTACTATATTAAAGAACAGATAAAGTACATTTTATGAGTCGTTACTTACAACCTTTCCGTTTGTACTGACACATAATACAGTATGTATCACCTCGTAGAGCAAAGAAAGAAACCCATTTATACTAAACAACTTTTACTAAGGGGCCAAACTCGAATTCGCGAAAAAAAAATTACTCTCCCATACAACGTGTTCATGATCACACTATCAACATGTAGGTATAAAACTGTCAACATTTTCTTCGTGAATTCGGGTTTGGCCCCATAGTAAAAGTTGTTTAGTATGATCGAAACATTAATGGGTTTCTTTCTTTGCTCTACGAGATGATACATACACTGTATAGCGGATGGTTTCAAACTGTCAATCAACAAAACTTACTAAATTGGCTTTATAAGTTTCTTACAGTTTTATCAAAGGGGAAAACAAAACAAAATCACCAGCGTAAAACTTGTAGTATATTGAGATTGAGGTACCTGTGACACCCGTATTTGCGGGTTTGGTCTCCTCATCGCAGACCTCTCTGGTGACAGTTCTCCATCGCTGAAAGGGTCCGGAGTCTTGGATTTACGGGATTTGGAGCGGTCTCCGCTCTCGCCTCGTTTGCTTTTGAAGAACCTATGGTATAAACATAAAAACCGTTAAACGCGCGTAATGTTTCGGAGAGCCTAGGTCTCCATTACCATAATTACCATTTAACCATAATTATGGACTTTTATTTAAACTTCTGGATTTTAGTAGTGGTTCTTCTTCTTCTACCATATTGGGTCATTTAGGTAGTTTCCCAATGGGTCTTAACTGAATCACAATTTCGATACTATAATAAGCTGTGAATCTCGTGTCGATTTTTTTTATTCACGATTTCAAGTCAAAGACGGTTGAACACATCTTGGAAGATCGCACGATTTTGACGACTTTTAAGCGAATGCTTTTGGATATTGGATTGTTAAATATAAAACAGAAGAATCAATTTACAGTCCCATGGCAGGCTGTTAGAACAACATGGAACTGTTGTGTAACAGTAGAGACTGATTTTACGATGGCTACTTTATTTCATGGACAAGCTTTATTAGACTTTTAAAAACTTTACACGGTAGATAGTTAAAATATACATGAAGGTCTTGGAAGGCCTGATTTCACGTTTTTACTGAACCACAATTTTGACATTTATTGGAACATACCTAAGTTCAAAAATGTGCCATAACTTCGTACTGTTTTCTTTAAATCATATATTGAACATTGCTGTTTAGTGAATAGTGCTGAAATTCGATTGTTATTAAAATGCGCTTTGCGTCTTCTTTCCTTATGCGTACTGCCAAGGAGTGGAATTCCCTGCCAGCGTCTATATTTCCGAGATCATATAACCCGTCAACCTTCAAGTCCAGGGTGAATAGGCACCTTCTGGACAAACTCACTCCATCGTAGGCCACATTTCTGCCCTTGGCTAGTCTGTGGCCATGAGTAAGCCCATTTCAAATAAAAAAAAATCATTAAAACACGAAATGCTACTTTATATTTTTGAAAGATTTTAATTCTTTGAAGTGGAGTGTGCTTTCTAATTAACATCGGGCCTCACGAGAACTGACATTGCATTTTAAAAGCATGCAACGATATTTTACAATTAATGTTCTAAAGTTCTAATGTTCGTACCGGAAGGCGCAGCGTGGGTAGGCCCCCCACAAGGTGGACTGATGACTTAGTGAAGGTCGCAGGAGTCCGATAGTTGCAGGTGGCACAGGACCAGTCACTGTGGCAATCTTTGGGGGAGGCCTATGTCCAACAGTGGACGTCTTTCGGCTGATATGATGATGATGATGATGAATGTTCTTAACCGGCAAAGTATGAAAAGTTGTAAGTATAATAATAACACAGTCAGTACTCACTTGAAAGGCGACCGACCCCTTTTATCTTTCTTTTCGTCCGCTCCACTTTGTACCCCCAGCTCGTATTTAGACATCTCTGCCTCGCTCGTCGTACGATGCATCCCGTTTACTTGGCCTGGGAAACAACATTCTACATTTACCCACAATGTCGTAACAGATGTGCTTACCATGGAACAAATCAACTGCGAAAGACTCTGGTTGTCACGGGATTCGAACCCTCTTCCTCTGGATTGCCGGTCCAACGTGCTTCCAATTACACCAGACGACCTTCCGTCGATCACAGCGAATTCTGTCAATGGTATTGTGAAGCTAATCACTAGCGACATCTGTACTTAATGTTTCGAAGGTACTACAACCTTAAGCCACTCAAAGACGTGGGTCTACCACAATCGTCCGCAAACTCGACAACTCTCCGTTGCGTTGAATTTGCTATAGAGGGTGCTGTAATCACATCAATTTGTTTTTATAATTAAACAAATTGATTTTGCTGTTACTTTTTTACAATGCGGGTAATCCCACAATGTCGTAACAGATGTGCTTACCATAGAAAAAATCAACTGCGAAAGACTCTCTGGTTGTCACGGGATTCGGGATTGTACATTTAATATGAGGTATATTGTAAAAATAAGATGGCGGGTTACATGGACGTATGGAAAGTTAGGCTAGAAGACAAAGAAAATAAAAATGTACTTTAATTTCAGTTCCTGATAACGGTAGAAGCCTCACACAGTAGAACATCAGATTAAATTAATTTTAGTTTGATATCCGAAAAATGTAATGTGTTATGTAATCGTGATTTGAATAATGAAAACCAATGTCTGATTATGTTCACGAAACCACTATGTGACGTCCGGTATCAAAGTTTACTAAGCATTTTAATAACTTCAGTTATAGTTGTAGATACTTACTATTCTAAATTAAAACTATAAGTTACATTAGGTTAAAGTTGATACTTTTAAAGTATCGGCTTTATTTCAAAGTGTGAAAGTTTCACATAATAAAATAGATGAGTAATTTGGTAAAGAAACTCTACTTATTTTGTTCGAAAAAAGTATTCAAATGGTTTATATTCTGTTTTTTTATTCAAAAAGTATTCAAATTTTCATTCAATCAAGTGATTGACGTTTCATAGCGGTTGTGCGTATAGCATAGCCTGTCAAACGTAATATATCTTGTCATTAAAAAGCAGCAAAAGTTAAAACATGTTTTCACACCATGACACCACCTATTCGAATACGGGCCTTTTCTTCCCTGCTGGGAGGGATCAAAGTGGCACTTTTCTGTTCAAGGACTTTCTATTAAAATTATTAAAAATTACAATGAAATGGGTCTATATCGAATCGCATAAAAGTATTGTTCCGAATATTATGTCGCATAAGAATTTTACGCCGAAAATTGTTTCGCCGAATTATTGTTTCGCATATTTTTCATGTGTCGAAGTTTTTGCGCCTAAAGTCGTTTGTCCCAAGCATTATTCATCCTAATGCTTATTGTGTCTAAGATTCCTTTGCCGAAATTGTATTATGCATATGCTTGATGATCCTAATATTGTACATTCTAAAATTGCTGCTAAACACAACGCCTACTAAAATGAAATACGATCCGCCAACATGTCGACGGAGCCCCTAGCGGGGCTCCTATTTCCGCTCTAAGGGACAAAAGATACCTAACGAACCTATCCAGGTGAATTACATGATTTTGAAAGGTTTTCATTTTCATGCGGGGGGCTTCGCCCCCCGAGCCCCCCTTATTTGGTCTTTCTCCTAGCAGCTGGAGCAGACCTAGTATTTGTATTTATTGTAAAATGTCTAAGATTAATGTTTTAACCTAACTTAACCGTATCGGTCCTGCCCCTCTCGTTTTTCTGCAATCAGGTTATCTACAAATAGCTAATTCCATTTGATAGGCGTGACAACTTAATATTGATGTAGTTTAAGTTAGTTCAAAAGACTAGTGCTGTTATTTTAGCCACTCGAAGAAATATTTTTTATGACAATCAATATTAGTAATATTACATTTTAGATAATTTAAAAATCGGCATACGAATATTCGGAAAAACATATTTTAGGACTTTTATATGTGTATGTATAAAAATAATTCGGCGAAACGTTTATTATGCCATTCAACAATATGCCAAATGTTTCGGCCAAAACATTTTCTGCACAATGAACATTATGCGAAGAGACGGGCACCCCAATGGAATATGAAAATAAACAGTACGTTTATAATTGATAAAAATTTCTTCAGAATCGATTGTTTGCATAAATATTAAATATGTAATATATATTTTATTTTTCTCATAGGTGGTGTGAAAAGTAGTATGTGTCACACGGTATCAAAATGATTTCGTTTCGGGCGTTAACGCTTGAATACTTCATTACGCTCAGGATTCCACTTTAGAATACCTCCCTACGGTCGGGATTCAATTGTGGAATCCGTCGCTCCATTCAGGATTCAATATACGCCCACGACGGAAATATACCATTTTGATCCCTTATGACCAGAGCCCGTAATTTTCATGCCGATGACATCAATTTGACGTCACGCTCCATTTAGGGTGATCCGAAATTGTTTCATTGTTCATTATTAATCATTAGTCGTCAATCATTTTAATCATGTACAAATAACTTCAAAAGTAGTATATTTACTCGTCAAATAAATAATTCCTACTTGATACGTGCTGTATGTTAAAGAGGAATCCTGTTTTCTACGTAATTATTGAAATGTGTTAACAATATCATTTAAAAAATGTATGTATAAAAACGAATCAAATAGTTTTATTTATGTTTCACGTATCAAGTACGTGTTATTTATTTCACGTGCAAATATAAAACTTTTGAAGTTATTTGTACATGATGAAAATGATTGACGACTAATGATTAATAATAAACGACAAAACTATTTCGGATCACCCTAAATGGAGCGTGACGTCAAATTGATGTCATCGGCATGAAAACTACGGGCCCTGCTTATGACACAATCTTACTATTGGTAGCTTTTTTCGATGGGCTGTCACTATAGAAAATTTTAATGCCGCACCTTTTTTTAATGACAAGTCAAGTTGATTATGAACATGTTGACTATGGATGCGTTTATTAATTTGTAGTTCAAACTACACTTTCCAGTAATGGGCAATACGATAAATTTAGATACTATCATAGACCTGGCTGTAAATTGTAATTCTGTATAGTGACATTTCTTCCGACTGATCCCTTCCGCGGAGGACGTGATGGCTGCCGTTTGAGGTTCGACTTGGGCTCGTCGTTGTCATCGTAGTGGAGACCTTCGCAACACAGGGAATATAGGGTAACTTAGGGGAAAAATAAGGGTAACAGAGGAACATAAAATAAAAAAGTGACGTGCAGTTTTTAATGTGGGTAAGGTAACAAAAGGCTCACCATTAGAAAAGGTTTTTTTAATTAGGTTCAAATCAATTCGTGACGTAGTTACGCAAAAACGATCCAATCTTCATGAATTTGTTATTTTAAAGATGAATTGTATGCTTTGCAATAAGGTTTTAACCCTTAGGTGCACATGGTGACACAAATTTTATTTCTGAAATGACATAAATAAACAATCGATGTTAATTAGAACTCTGGTGCTTAGTATGAGAGTCTCAATTGATTAGTTGTATCTACACTTGTAATTTCGGTCCTGCGACTATAATATAACATGGACGTCTAACGCGAGCTCAAAAATGCCCCTAAAACCAATTGTTCAATTGTGCCAAGATGGGCAGGACATAGCGCTTTTCGTGGCACTGAGCATATTTCGGCGCAATATCTTTGACAAAGGTTTATTGAATATCGCCAATCAAAACTTTGATGGACCAATCACAACTATTTTTAAATGGCGGTTTAAGTTTTTATAGGTTGACATTCAAATTCATTGCCGCGATGCATTGATCAGGGGGTGAAACTTTGTCAACTAAAATCCAGGACCGTTTTTGAAAGGCAATTTAGTATGCCGTGCGGCTTCCATGTTTTATTTGTTCGTAGTTTCAGTCGTATTGTAAGCACCTAAGTGTTGATTAGAATAAAAGATTCATATGGGTTGGATTCTTTTTGCAAAACTACGTCAATTTGGAAGGGTTCGAATACTACCAATTCTATAGGAAAAATATGCTATTACATTTTGTATGAAAATCATGGAAAGCTGTTGTAGGTACATTGAGCCTTGCGAGGAGGTTTATACAAAAATAAATTGAAATACTACTTAGGAATAAAGCTCATAAAAATTGATTTAGAAAAAAAAGGAAAAATTATTTTTGTAAAGTAAATTAATGGGTATAATTGCAAACAACTTAAAATTGCCTGTTATCCAAGAAATATCTGTATTAGTCTATACTTACTACCTTACCTTCTACTTTATCCGTAGCCTAGTTAGTAGTGACCCTGCCTACGAAGCTGCAGGTTCCGGGCTCGAATCCCGGCGAGGGCATTATTTGCGTTTTTATTTATCACGAATATGTGTTCCGTTTCCATCCTGTATAATGGCGACTAGACTAGATCAGTTTGTATAACATTTGATTTACCTTTTATATCGTTGATCGTGAAACCACTGCGCATGATTTGGTCTATATGAGCGGGCATTTGCGCCTCTGCCGCCTCTTTCATCAGCATCTGTTGTCTCTCTTTGATTTCCACCCATCGACGAGCTTTTTCTTGCTCGCTGCAAAATAATAAAAAATGGCGATAGGTAATTAATTAAGAAGATCGCTAATTTGTGAGACTTTTCAATAAAACATCCCAGTCGTTGAGCATATGAACAGGATTAGCTTTTGTCTTTATTTGAATCATCCGTTTTTAAACATTACGGGTATTCCAACAAAACATTTGGTCGCGATTAAACGTCCTATTTTTAGGACACTCGGTTATTATATTACCTCTCCTTAAAGCAATGACAACAAAACGTTTGCTGTAAAGAGACGCGATTTAGTGTCCTATATCTAGAATGGGGGGTGATTATTTCACCTGTCCTAATATAGAATGGGCATTACTAGTTTAAACCAGTGACTATCAGAAAGTAACATAATATACGATGGTATAAAATAATTATATCCGCTTGTAAATAGTGATGATGACTATAGTTACAATAAATTATTCCACATTATGGGCGACATAATACACGAAGAAATTATTACTAAATTGTATATTGCAGTAATTTTTGTACAGAACATCTCTTTAATACATTGGAAAGAACTTAAAACAGTAGGTAGTTTGGCAGTTTACAAACATGACGTCACTTTTATGTATTTCATATAAACTTCGTAGTAGCAACAGTTTTGACGGTTCAAAAACAGATGTTTATTTGCCTTGCCAGTCATCATGCCTATTATAATTGAAAGTTTTACATATAATAGCCATAGAACTTACTCGATAAACTGCGCGTGGCAGATGACTGGCAGTGACAGTCTTAAGAACTCCCAGTTGGCTTTCTCCATCGTCTCGAATGTGTTGTGCGATATTTTCAAACATGGCGGCGTGTCTGCAAGAAATAAAATTAAGTAACGTAAAGTCGGGTTACATTAGCTCTAGGGGGTAGCATTGCCCA
Organism: Thaumatotibia leucotreta; assembly: GCA_025490895.1. Classification (NCBI taxonomy): domain Eukaryota; kingdom Metazoa; phylum Arthropoda; class Insecta; order Lepidoptera; family Tortricidae; genus Thaumatotibia; species Thaumatotibia leucotreta. The sequence continues at coordinate 201,261 of JALPQI010030374.1, read as the reverse complement.
CCCAAAAAATCTATAATATATAGGAAAAATAATAATTGAGTTAAAACAAGATTATTTTGTTCACGTCGTTTAGTTAAATGTTAGATGCCATCTTTATATTTATTGAAGTCAATCAAAGCGGTTTTTTAGTGTGGGAAATCTTACCCCCTAAGGCTAATGTAATCCGACTTTAACGGTAACTATCTATTTCGCCTCGTCCTTGTTACGAGTTAAGCATTGCGCAGAAAAACGGTCTCTGGAGTTGTCTAATTCAGTGAACATTTTGACATCAGCGTTTTCGTATAAGATATTATTTTTCATGAAGTATTTATTAAAAAGGTACCTAGATAACAATAACTGAAATAATACCTGAGCCCGCTGGTATTCTAGTGACGTCTATGCGAGTATCGATCATCTCATCGGTATTTTCGAAGATGGGCTGATCTTTTGTATACCAGTGGGTGACGTCACGCTTCATATTTCTGTAACAATAAATTATTTTAATTTCATTTGCTCTTAGAAGAACTTCATCGAATAATACAGATCAACCTCTCTGCTTTGCCATAAGGTTAGAGAATGATTGCTGTCTAAAATGATAAAAACCTCTAAAACTTTTTGTGTGACATATATATTTACTTACACGCAGAAAGGTTCGTAGCCTTCCTGAAGACCACACATTGTGAAGAACTTCAAAGAGTTGACATCCTGCCCGTATGTTAATCTGAAAATACGTAGATAAATAAGGACGAATATCATAATACATAATGATTATGATTTGCTATTTAAACAAAAATGCTATTTATACAATTAGTCATGAATAAAATGTTCCTTAACACTGTATATGCTCCAATAACACTTGGTGTCCTTTATAAATGACGTCGGGTGTTACATTGCCAAAATTATATGTAAATACAGATAAATGGGATGCTAGTTTAAATTAGAATGTAAGGAATCAATCACAGTAATCATGTTAGAAATTCTTATATCGCTACAACTATGCATATTATGTAATATTCTATTCATGAAATACTAATGGAGAGGACGGACTTATTGAGCAAGTAATCTTTTTATGGCATACCTAGCTTTCTGTCCCACTCCGAGCGTGCAAGCTGGAACGAAGTTATCGCCCTGCACGTCGGCAAACGTAGTTTCACCACCCAGGGCGTCCATTAACAGCTCACCATTTAGCGAAAAGCCTGTTTTAATACAAGGTTATATGTTAACACCAACTTCTTTTTTGTAAACTTTTCAAATCTGGCATTTTTCAGTATTTTTAATGATATTACTATCTGTCCTTTACATTGACACTGAAATTTTGGTAATGTGTTGTTTAATATTACGTTTTTTTCATGTGGAAATAATGATTTTGTTGTAATGATGACATAAATGTAAGTAGCAGTCAAGAATTGGTAAATGTAATTATAAGTAAATCTGTATTATAATGCTTGAATTTTCACATACCTATCAAAAACATAATCATAACCTCGAGTCACTTAAACAAGAAATCAATTGCTAAAATGTAAGCACTGTTCAATCAAATTCATTAATTAGTGACAAACAATATCAAGCAGGGCGGTATACATTAGTGTTATTGAATTAGCACACGATGAGATTAGAATGATTAGTTACAATGTTAAGGCTTGTTATGCTGGATAACTATGCAAAATGTTTTAAACCGATGATTTATAAGTCATAAGAAACGAACTCAAAATTAATGATACTAATAAAACTGTTAATTCCCTAAAAGGGGTACTCTCTACTAATACCGAATAGCGAAATGATTATTTACAATTCTGTATATTCTCTAGTCTATTTCTACTGAGCACTGTTTTGAAAGAGCTTTAGCGATGATTATCTACTCGTGCCGTGGTACGGATGTCATTGGATTTCTACATGACTATGCACAGCTAGCAACAAACAAAGACAAGGTGCTAGTACACTCTTTATAAAAAATAACACAGATTTATGAAATTTGTAAAAACTCCTGTTATTTTAAGCAAAGCAATGCGGTGGCTTCATTAGAAAAAAGCGAATCAAAATTAAATTTGGAAGCGAGTTTTGAAGCTGCGTATTACGAGTCTGGTGTGAAAACTTTCAGAATTTTCAAAAGCATTGACAGCCTAATATTTTAATTGCTTTTGTCGTGTAAAACACAAACATAAATAAATAATTCAGTTCTGATTATACGTTATATATTTTTAAACTAACTGTTAATTACCAATATAAACAAAGCATATCAAAACAAATAAAAGTGACACATTAACAAAATTTAAAAGTAACGCGAGTCTTTTTAACAAATCTCCAATTTGTCGCTTACCGTAAGAACGTAACTTACTTGTTTCTTTTTATCATTGATTATCTTCTATCGTTCTTATGGTAAGCAACAAAAATTACTTTTTACAAAAAATACTAACAATGTCCTATATAAGGGACGTCTGAAAACTTTTCACATCAGCACCGCACTACCGCTAGGCTTAAACGTACTTATCGTCTTATCGATCAGATCTAGGAACACGCCGACTACATCGCCCACCGCCCATTGCTTGCCAAACGATTCCGTACTACCGCTGTACACTTTTTCCTCCTTGAAATAATAAATAACATCAAAATAACTCATGATAACCAAGGTCACATCAGCCTACACTACTATGTCCTCCTGTCTGGGCGGAAGACAATAAAATTTTCCAATGAATTTTCAATACATAGTGTACGAACTAGAATATAATTTCTTTTGTTTGAGTAGATCTTTTTATAGGTCACTAGGTGGCTAGAGGTTAATAGTTCTGGTGTATTGCGATTTAATAAATTTATGTCTAATAAAATTATTGTGTGGTTGCCTATGTCTTATCTGGTCCATATATCCAACTTCACTCTTCAGGGTCAGAATTATGACAATTTCCATTTTGCATAAAACCTACAAGTGGATACATTTGAACAATAATGTACAAGCCAGGGATAATGTTACTTCACAATTCACCTACAAACTAATCTATAAGGTTTCTAGCACTGCCATTACTTAGTGATTAATGACAGTGACTAAAGGACAAATACATACTGCAGGATAGAAAACGACACAAAATACATATTATAATTATGAAACAAGAGGGACGTTTAACATTTTACGTTTATTAAATACCAGTATTGTTACCACAAGTTACACATTTACTCATAAAAGATGTTTCTCTGATGGCAAATATTGTTTTTGACGTTCATGTCCTTTATAAAGGATATCCGGATTTTATGAATTTAGCACAAAAGTTCTATCTAATGTTGCCTCAAGCAATCCGGACTCGATTTAAACAAATTAAAGGACCCCGGACCTAAAGTATGGAATATGTGGTTTCAGTCAAATCTTCTGAAATTTTGATATGTTATAGATTTCAGTGCCCTGAACAAAAAACTCTACGGGTGCTACCACGGTTTCCGGATCCCTTTCCATGTTCTGCTCGATTTTGTACCAGATAACAAAGTAGTACTTAGTTCTACTTCGAGTCTATTTATTTAAACAATTGACAATAGTTTGAACATTTTTTGTGATAATGCTGGTTAGTTAAAAACATAAAACGTCTACAATATCAACTTCATACGCAATGTCAATTGTTTAAATAAATAGACCCGAAGTAGAACTAAAGTACCTACTACTTTGTTATTTGGCATAAAATCGAGCAGAACATGGCAAGGGACCCGGAAACCTTGGTAGCACCTATAGAGTTTTTTGTTTAGGGCACTGAAATCTATAACATATCAAAATTTCAGAAGATTTGACTGAAACCACATTTTCCATACTTTAGGTCCGGGGTCCTTTATATTGTTCAATACTTTTCTTTTAATTTTAACGAAATCAGAGAAACACCGTCGGCTTTATAAGCCACTCACTAATGGTTTGGTCGAGAACATCAAGGAAGCATCCGACGATATCGCCGACTTTGAACTGCTGACCGAAACTGTCGTTCGACCCGCCGTGCACTTTAACGCACTGCGTTTAACATTAAATATTGTCAATTTAATAACATTTAAACGTTAATGTTTTGTCAGCCTCCGTAGCCTAGTTGGTAGCCCTGCCTACGAAGCTGGAGATTCCGGGTTCGAATCCCGGCGAGGGCATTATTTGTGTATTTATTTATCACAAATATTTGTTCCTTGGTCATGGCTGTCTATGTATTTAAGTATCTATATGTATCTATCTATTATATATATCGTCGTCTGGTACCCACATCACAAGCCTTAATTGAGCTTACCGTGGGACTAGGTCGATTTGTGTAAGATGTCCCAAGATATTTATTTATTTATTTAAACATTCCTGATTTATTATATAGCTACCATTTTTATACCCTGACAAATGATACTTTATTTCAATTAGATGTTAGATGTCAAATCCCTGTGATTTCTAATTTTTTTACGTATTAACAAACAATGTTGAAAAAGTAAGATCGAAAAGTACCATAATCGAAACCATAAAAAAACATAAGAATGAAATTCTGAAACCAAAGCAAAAAGATTTAACCAACCATATTGAAAACTGTAAATTAGTTTTGTATAGTTCGTATAACATTATACATTGCATCGTCGAGAACACCCTGAATTGCATTTCTAAGGCTCGATTTTACGAAATTTTCATTCGAAAAATAATGCCTACTTTCGGATAATAATGTCAAAACTTCACAGTAATATGTTATTCTTCGAATGAAAGTTTGGTTTGGGTTTTATTGAAAAAATCCTTAGTCAAGGCATATTTCAGTACCATATTCATTCGTATAAATATGTATGTCCTATAAAAAGGACATCTGGAACTTACATTGTAACCGTCGAAAGCCCAGGAGTTTTCATCTTGGCCCAGCATCATACCAGGAGCCATGTCAGCGTGAGCCCAACCAACCTGTTTGAAAAATATGCTAGTGAGTAATTTTTTTGTGCCGTGTGGTGACGGTAGTAAGAAAACATTTGTCACCGCCTCAACTCTTTCCGCGGATGTCGTAAGCGCCGGCTAAGGGATTGAAGTGTCACTGACCATTCTTTGATAGAAGATTGATGATGGGCAGCAGCGTCATCATAGTGGACACAAAACTGCGGCGATTATGGGCATTTACCTTAATAGGACAAACCTACGTCCACGATAATAGCGATATTTATCCATTTTAATCATGTACAAATAACTTCAAAAGTAGTATATTTACACGTGAAATAAAGAATACCTACTTGATACGTGAAACGTAAATAAAACTATTTGATTTGTTATTATAAATAGATTTTATTAAATGAAATTGTAACACATTTCAATAATTTCGTAAAAAACATAATTCCTCGTTAACATACAACACGTATCAAGTAGGTATTATGAATTTCACGAGTAAATTTACTACTTTTGAAGTCATTTGTACATGATTAAAATGATTGACGACTAATGATTAATAACAATCAATAAAACTATTTCGGATCACCCTAAATGGAGCGTGACGTCAAATTGATGTCATCGGCATGAAAATTACGGGCCCTGTACATTATATTCCCCACTTGACTGTGTTTGGATTAAACTTATGAATATAAATCACTACAAAACCTTTTAAACGAGATAGTTACATGAGTACTATAATGTAGTCCTCTTCATAAACATTTTTCTCAAACACGCAATGAAATGTTGTTATTACGCTCAAAGACATTTCGGGCCTATCAAGCAGAAGAGGAATGTAATGGATTTGAATACAATCATTACAGGCCTATTTGTAAGGCCTGTAATGTAAACTATAACGAAGTTTACTAATTGAATCACTTACTCGCATAGGCCCAGCTGTGAGTATCTCAAACTCGAAGTACCACTTTCCGGAGCTGACTGCGTAGTTCTTTTCCGCTCTGTATGTACGGAAGTCCGCTTGCTTTTGCTTCGACGCTTCTAGTAGTAGCGCTGTTGACATTTTAATAGGTATTAAAAAAAGAATGGTTGTTAGCATTAAAAGTAGCTATACTAATCATCAGTAGCATCTAAAAAATATAAACAAACCTAAAAACTTGCATCATTCGATAATCACGCACTATTATTACGAACTTAAAATTTTAAACCTTGAGTTCATATATATTTTTAGTTTAAATTAGTCATATTTATTAATATTAACGTAAAAATACATCAGCGAACGTTCACGTCACAGACGTCAAATGCTATGGAAAGTCAGTCTTTTTTTTTTTCGACTTTACTGGCAATTGGTATACGCATACTTATGAAAAACTCGAGGCTGTATTGTAAAGTAATAAACACTTTTGAGCCCTCCATATGCATAACTATGTCAACATTCTAAAATCTTGCAAGATATCTGTATCACGGCCTCCATATCTAAATTGATAGTGACCCTACCTACGAAGCTGGACTTTCCGGGTTCGAATTCCGACGAGGGCATTTATTTGTGTTTATCACATATATTTTTTTCTTGGTCGTGATTATTTTCTATGTATTCAAGCATCTGTAACTATATGTATCTATTCCATATTATTGTAAAATGTCGCTTAGTATTCGCAACACGAACCTAAATTGAGCCTACCGTGGGATTAAATCGATTTGTGTAAGATGGTTCCATGATATTTATTTATTTATATATATAGCTTTTCACATAAAAGTCTAAATAAAGATTTAAAGATTTAAAGATTTAAAGATTTTTATTGAGCATAACAAATAAGTACATTAGAACCATTTTAGTCGTAACTAGCTGCATTAGTATAAACTGTGTCGCAGCTATTTACGCCCACCTCGGGACATATGGGACATATGTTATACAGTAGAAGTAGAACACTATTTTAAAAAACTAAACATAATTATATCTAAATAGTTAAGTTAGTTGAAGATCTAAGGATACAGTAAGACAGGGTAAGAGTGTTTACATTACAATATTACATTTATCACATTTTGTTTTTTACAACATATCATCATATAAGTAGTAGGTGATTCATTAAACTAGTATACTTAATATCTTAATTACTAATTATTATTTTCATTAACTGTGATTCTTTATTTATCATTAACAAATAATTCAGTCTCATCGTAGTTGAGGTTTAGCAGAAATTTTGTTATTTTATTCTTGCATTCCCAGTTTGACAGTGCATGAAAGTTGATGCGGTCGTTCAATTTATTGTAGATTCTAGCCGAGAGGTAGTTGTAATGATGTCTTACAAGGGCAATACGTGTAGGTTTGAGTGTACAGATGCGACCAGCTCGTCGCTTTGTAGCACTTAGAACCAACGGTAAGTCGAGGTGTTTTCGAGAAACAATTTTTAGTATATATAACTGTCTGACGGTTAAGACCTTAGTCAATATATATAGTTCAGAAGTCGGAAAACGAATTGGTTTGTTATACATTACTTTGAGTATAGCTCTTTGGGCTCTTTCTAGTCTTAGCAATCTAGTTTTTCCTGTGCCACCCCAAGCCGTTAAACAATAAGTTACCACAGACTGTGCTAGAGAGAAGTATATTATTTTCAGGGTTTGCTGATCTACAACAGATCTAAGAGTCCTGAAAATATAAAGCAACTTTCTAAGCCGGCCAACAGCTGCCTCAACCTGATTTTTCCAGGTCATTGTTGAGTCTATCAGAGTACCCAGATATTTGACATAACTCGAGTTCGCTAATTCAGTACAGCAGCACGAACCAGCAGTAGGACTACAACTGTGAGCGCGGATGGACAGGGGAGAGTGAGGCAAAGATGATGATCTGGGGCCAAAATTGATAAAAGTTGTTTTGGTCACGTTCAGCGTTAACAAGTTGTTTTCCAGCCATTGCATGACAATTCTCAGCGTAGCTTCAGCTAGAATACGTGCCTCTTGCCATGACGTTGCACGTATGAGAAGTGCCGTATCATCAGCATAGGAAACAACTTGAACACCTTCGAGAGATAGATTGCACAAGTCATTTACATATATTAAAAATAAGGTAGGGCCGAGCACGCTACCTTGTGGTACACCAAACGAGAGATTTACTTCATCACTAATGTGATTCCCTATACGCACCTGCTGCGTGCGACCACTGAGGTAGCTTTTAAAAATATCAAGTACAAGTCCCCTTACTCCCATTCCCTCTAGTTTTCCCAAGAGGATTGGGACAGAGACAGTGTCAAATGCTTTAGACAGATCAAGAAAAATGCCAATAGTTTTAAATTTTGAGTCAAAATTTTGTATAATCGAATTCGTCAGTGCCAGTACAGCATCTTCTGTAGATTTCCCACTGCGAAAGCCAAATTGGTTATTAGAGAGTATTGAAAAGGTGTCAAGAAATTTAGTCAAACGAGAGTTTATAATTTTTTCCAGAATTTTTGAAAATGTTGTTAATATCGAAATAGGCCTATAGTTGCCGACACTGCCACTGTCTCCACTTTTATGAATGGGATGTACGAGGGCTTTCTTAAATACCTGTGGGAATACGCCCGAAGACAGACAGAGGTTAAAAATATGTGTCATTATTGGCACCAGAACAGAACGAGTGGCCTTAAGCAATGTTGCTGGTATGCCGTCCCAGCCCACCGCACAATTCCGAAGACCCAGCGTAAGTCGTTCAACCTCGTTGTCGTCAGTCTCCATCAATGCCATAGAATTAACTTGGTTAAAACTTTGCCGATGTGGGTTAGCATTAGCACCGCTATGTCCAGCAAATTTCGAAGCAAGGTCTGCCCCGATGCCACCAAAATACTCATTAACCATATTGACTGCCGTTTCCGGCTTTCTATTTAACGACAACAGGTTTTCTGCGGGCGTGTTTTTACAATCTAGGTTTGCAAAATTTTTTATTAGTTTCCAAGTTGCCTTAGGATTATTTTTCGCTTTTTGAAACTCGGTACGCTCATAACATTGTTTGACCTTTTTAAGCAAGTTTGTGCAAAACATTCTGTAACGGGTATATGTCAGTTTCGCCATAGGGTTATTGGGGTCTTTTTTACTTTTTTTATATAGCCGATCGCGATTCCTAATGCAGCGTAACAATCCCGGTGTCATCCATGGCTTGATGGGCCTCATTTTGCTACTTATTTTTACATTTCTAGAATGCTTTTTTATAATCTTAATTAATGTGGAAACAAGTGAGTAAGCAGCTTTCTCAGCATCATTTATGGACAAAATAAACGAAAAATCACAATCTTTAATCGCTTCCGCACAAGCACATTCATCGAAAACAATTTTGTTCCTCGCGGTTTTGTTCAAAGTTTTTTTGCAACTACAGCACAATATAACAGGGGTATGGTCGGTAATAAATGAATCTATAACTAGAGTAACAGCATTTGTTTTTGTTTTAAGAAGTACATGATCCAAACAGTTGTTTTTTCTTGTTGGAAATACATGTGCTGGTAACATGGCGTTGGCTGCGGCAATAAATGTAAATTAGACGTTCAAAATGGAAAAATAATCTGGTATTATAGTGTGTTCAATGCTAACAAACCTGTGTTCAATACTACTCTAAATTATCATTACTTCATAATAAAAACATTGTATTGTTCCATAAAAAGTACCTTCATGTTGTTCACCAGTAGGCGGATCGAGCATGTACCCATACACCAATAGGGTCCTCACTGTTTCTGAAGCGGTGTCACGATTCGCTTTCTTAATGGCGTCGTCCACTTTGGGATACGGTACCAAGTGCGGGGAGCGGTGCATATCGGGATCCTGGGGAATGGAATTAGTTGTGCTTTATAAAGGATATACGGTTATTTTAATCAAAACAGCATAGAGTCGTTGCGCTTTCCTAAAATTGAAATAGTAGCCTAGCAAAGAAAACATAAAATAATATTAAACTTTACTTCCTTACACATAAAAATACCATATCACTGTAAAAATTGCACGGAATTAGAACCCATAAAATAAATAAAAAATGTTCTTTCTAGATTTCGAACGAAGCACCTAAACATGGTAGGCAGCTGTCGTGGGACATAGAAAGAAAAATTCTCGATGAATCTTCATTCTTCAGTCGATATCTACAAACTCAATGTGCTGTGACCCTCACACCTAGTAGTACTCAGTCGATACTAAGTGTGACTGTCCCAGCCACCGAATTTCAGATTGTTTCAGTTTCTTCGATCTTCTAGGAGTAGTCATCAATATGCACAAATAAAGTATAACATAATAAAATACCCAATCTTGAAAATACAGTCGTTTTTCCGATAATCATCTCAAACACTTGGATTGTACCGTAAAACCAACTAACTACCTATAGTCCCAACAATGGTCCTATCGAATAGGAGGAATAGGTGTAATTGTTATATTAATCGTGGTATTCATAGCCAAAAATCGTCACAAATAAAAAAAATGATAAAGCCAAAAATAAGACGGGGACTGATGCTTATTTAGGAGTTTCAATTGTGGACTATTGCAGTATTGGATCATAGTTGGGTGGTTTTACGGTACTTATTACGGGGATTAACAAATATATCCAAATTTTAAACTATCCTTCCTGGCTTTTTGCCACGGCTCGCTAAAGAGTCTGGAGTTTAATCGGCAACAAAAATCCCAAGAATTGACTTAGCACTGGATTTTAAAGAATAGCGATGGCCATAAACTTTTATGAAATTGAGGACGGGTATCTAATGCTAAAATAACGATTTAACGAAAAAATTAAGGTCCTGATTTGTGATTGTTTCACTGTGAAAAAGCTCATCAATATTTTAACGACAAATGCGCAAATCGCGTTAACTTACGTAATATTATACTGACGTTACACCCATATTTGTAAGTCTGGTAAGTTTACGCGATCAAAACCCATTTGTCGTCAAAATATGACTGATAATCGTGAAAGTTTGACCCTATAACGGGCAAGACTGAAAAAAAACCTAGGTTCAAGCTTCAAAGCCATTATATAGTACGGAAAATTCTGTACAAGAAAAAAATACAAGGCGATAGTGCTATAGAGTGCTATGCGACCGGCGCCCTATAAAGGTTATCAATGTTTTCATCACACCTGTTCGGTAAGTGCGCCAATACGCTGCGGTGATGCGCGCCGTAGGTGCGTCATTACGTCCTACCTAGTAGGCCGTTAAGGATTTTCATACAACATTACGTCGCACTAGCGGGGTCCGGCGCACGCCGCGCGCCGCGCCGAGATTTCTTTTATGAAAATGATGAAATTAAGTCATCCCTGATTTAGACCATTTTAGAGTAGTTTTGTGAAAATATATTGTTTTATTTACTTTTTTGCATCACATGTGTGATGAAAAACATTGTGTGTACCACGGGCGGTACAAGAATTACGCAAATTCTTACTTACCGCCCTAAATACACAATGTACTATTGTCAGGGCACAAACCTCATTGAGCCCATAAGTCCACCCCTGCTGAATGCGCTCCCTGGCCCAAAGATTGTGTGTGTTCTCAGCCAGCTGGTCGACCAGTTCGTCCATCTTCGGTGTCAGGGTGACAGCGCTCAGGTCTAGAGGTGCTGGTTTGTAGCCGTTTGACTGTGAAAAGATATCAATATTCAACACTACTTCCATGTTTATTCTCCTGCCGCCCAGAGGTCTATTAAAAGGTCTCCTCAAACAAAAGAAATCCTATTCTATTTTCTACACTATTCATTCAGAATTCACTGGCAAATGTTATATTCTGGGCGGCAGAAAGCTAAGAATGTGTTGAGTTCGACTATCCACAAAATTTTAGAAAAACAACCGTGTGAACGTTATAATACTATGATAGCAGTTCCACCGTTTTTTGGTGCCAAATGTAGATGAATGTGACCAGGAAAAATCAGTTTTTTGGATTAAAATTCATCTGTTTAGAGTAATATGAAATCGTGTTTTAGAATTCAACCCTAATGCAAGATTTATCATATGTATATGTGATATACATAAGGCTGCAAATTTGGGAAATTACTAAACAAAACATAAATAAAAATATATGTATTCGGACACGTCAATTTTTTTATAAAATAGTATAATTATGTATCTTATCTTATCTTATCTTATTTGCGGGGCCCTTACGGATACACTTCGACCCATTGGGATCTTTTGTGTAATTGCCCCCTGTTTCGCCTACCCCAGGGATTGTTCTATCAACGGCAATCCAGTCTTGGATCCGTCAGTGTACCAGATAAGGTCGTTCCCATCAGAAATTGGTGGCTGTAGACCCCCCGCCCATTCGGCTCTATTATGAATTTTAGTTTTAAAATTCTTTTGGAAAACGGGCAGCATTTTATAATTATGTAGGTGTGTTTTCTATTAATTAATTTAGTACAAGTAAACTGTTAAGTCCGATTAATTTTCCAAATACGATGCGTTTGCGTCGATCCTCGAATAAACGATATCTTATTTTTTTTAAGTCTTTCAATTACCTGCATGAAGGGTTCATTCGGCAGTCTGACGTTACGGATGCGCGCCGGGGGCTTGTCCAAGCTGATGTAGTAGCCGAGCGCCAGAATTGTCCTACACAAAGGACGTAGGGTCATTATTGACAGACGTATTGGGTAAAATAATAAAAAATGTAATATAATAAAATTCATGGTTAAAAATGGAATCAAGCAGGGATTTTGTGTAATAGACTATACTATGTGTAATTCACTCTTTACTATTGTAATTAATAACTAACAATCGTTTGATAATACGCCTGTACAGCCGGTAATTAATCAAAAGTGACTATAAAAAGGCCCGCCACTATTCAATTCATTGAACAATAGAGAAGGCATTTGTGCATCTGATTTTTTAATAAACCAAGCAATAAACCTACTATGATAATAATATTGATAGCTAATCGAAAATGACAAAGTAAGATAATTTTTTAACATTTAGCCGCCGTAAGGCCTATTAAAAGGATGTAAGGAAGCTACTGAATAATGAACCAAATTGAGATCATTGTCACTGAAACACTTATTAAAAGGCCTGCTTTTCATTAAATTGGAAGGACAATAAAATGAAATAGAATAATACGTTCGTTAAACTCAAATTACAAACAAACAATCGTTACATAATGTTGTATTAAAGTTCTTTAAAACGCCATTTTTTTGTACAGAGGAGGCAATATTAAACCTTCATCTCTTCTTCTACTTAAGAGCTATGCTCTTGTCGGTGTAGCAATCGCCAGCCGTCTCTCTCCTGGGCTTTTTCCTTCACTTCTTAGTAAGACATGACTTTGACCTTTTCCTTTATTTGCTTAAAGTAATTTCGTCCAGTAATAAACCTTAAAGACTTTATAATAAAAGCTTACTTGAGCGTCTGTACAGCCAGTTGTATGTCATATCGCTTCTCCGCGGCCGGTAGCCGCTCGAAGGGTACTAAGCAAGGATGGATCTTGTGTAAGTCTTCGCGTTGATCACCGTACATCCAGCCTGCTTCGATCTAGAAGGACAAAGTCAAACGATTGTTTATTAATGTAGGCCTAAACAAGCGTTTTAGAATTGTTACACACAATACCCAGACTACAAAATAAAACCTGTCTTCGGTTCTAACCATTCACCACAGATTCGTAATTATTTCTTTTTTTTTTCTAAAAGTAGCATCGGTGTAGCTTTATTATGAATTGGGCGTTTCTCAGAGATATCCAAAAAAATCACGGCGAAGTCACGGTGGATGAAACGCTCGGAGAAATGCCCAATTACAAGAAATTTTTTTTTAGTACGGATGGAGTGCGAGAAGTGGGTAATTTTACGTCAATTCCAAAGCTTCGGAGGGCTATCTGTACTAAAAAACGTCGTACGAGACACGCGCAAAAACGAAATTTGTAACTCGTGTCGATTTAAAACACTCCCCTATCGGTCGTGTTTTAAAACATCGCCACTCGTTTAGAATTTCATGTTTTTCGCACTTGTGTCGTACCTAATGTACTATTTCCTAACTAGTGCGGAAAAGTAAACTTCGCGCACGTTTCGCATGCGTAAATTTATTTTTTTCAGGTACTTGTTATGAAAAAAGTCGTTCGATACACGTAAAAACTTCTTTTTAACTCGGGTGATTCTCGCCCTCGTTTCACTCGGGCTCCAACTTTCACCCTCGTCGAAAAACATTTTTTTTGCACTTACATCGAAATGTACTATTTCATCAAGTTCACTAAAGACGATTAATACAATGCACTTACTATAAAGTAAAACAATGCACATTTACCTTTTTTGATGCGTGATACAGGCTATGTAGATTTGCCAAATTAAACGTTACTTCGGATATTGTATAATTAGTGCTCAGAAGTTTAGATTTACCTTATTCATGGCCCACATTTCGTGGATATTCTCTGCCAGTTTGTCTCTGATTTGTTCTACGTAAGATGGTAGAGTGATCTGAAAAATAAAAATAAAAACATTTTAAAAACATTTTTTTTTTCAATGACGCATCGTCGTTGACTAAGGGATTGAGGTGTCACTGACCATTGTACAAGCTTGATGATGGGCAGCAGCGTCATTATAGTGGACACATTACTGCGATCGCTAAACCGCTTGCCCAGCGTGACGATTTTGGGCATTTACCTCCTTATGCGTCTATACGCATAGTTAATAGGAGAGGCCTACGTCCAGCAGTGGACTAACATAGGCTGATAATGATGATGATGATAGACGCATAGAGCATCTGCAAAGCCGCTATTATGGTAACTCTCGATGGGTGGTCAAACACGATAAGTCGAGCAAAACGGTTTTAAAAATACGAACTACATGAAATTGAAAGAGGAATGTGTTTTCAATGATAAGATTTGACCACGGAACCCTCGATATATGCTACTCCGTAGATTTGACTGGACGGAGAATCAGCGAGCGCGTTTAGCCAAGTTTCCAAAGTATAGATAAAATTAACACGTTCCATGTGCAGCTAAAATCGATAGTGTCACCTCTCATAACCTGGCAACAGTATTAAAAGTCCGCCAATACCTCATTTTATCATATTGTCACTTTTTACAGCTGATACGTGCGGGTAAGTTAACGTAGCTTAGCCGTACGTGCAAATTTCAAATTATCCCTATATTTAAATAGGGTCGTGCATCATATGCTGCATTCACGATGTGATGCATGCACAGGGAACGTTTTAAGGCTCCAGACTCAACATTAGTTCTGGGTTGACTCAACCAAAAGTGAACAGTAATCTTGTGAGGGTATCTATAGCGCGTTTAGCTAAGATTCTGAAGTCGACTTATACTTCTACGCTTAACACTTGTTGTGACGACTCAACATTTGTTGAGGATGAGTCGTTCTACATGATATAAAAGTATTTTCTGTAATGAATTACGAGTATGACCCCATTCTATTTAACTTACCAATATTGTATCAACCGATGTAGGAACAAAGGCTGTATCGTCTTGTAACAACGGAAGGCCGGCTAAAGCCCGTTTAGTCAAGTTGCCAAAGTAGAAGCAAGGCTCCAGACTCAACACTTCTTGTTGAGGGTTGAGTGACTCAACCAATGGTGGGTAACCTTCTTACTTTTATTTTAGCTAGATATCAAAATGATACGTCATGTAGATATAATGTAACTCTTAAACTTGGATCATAAGTAAATAAACAGAAGATGAAATGGTCACTTTCATTACAGTAACATGGATTTATCCTTATAAAGATTGACGAGAGACGCTGAATACAGGTCGCTTTCAAACGGTATATTTGGAGTTCCAAAGCTCAGCAGTAGACGTCTTATAGCTGCAATCATGATGATGATTTCCTGAAAGGGATTACGAGTATAACCTAGTATATTTTACTTACCAAAGTCGTATCAACAGGAGTAGGCACGAAAGCAGTGTCATCTTGTAATAACGGTGGACCAGCGAGCGCTCGTTTAGCCAAGTTGCCAAAGTAGAAGCAAGGCTCCAGACTCAGTACTTGTTGAGGGTTGAGTGACTCAACTAACGAGAGAACGAATTCTTATGTTGAACTCTTAATGAACGTGGCATTTAGTCTTTTACGAGATGAAGAATATATAGTAGTATCCAACTCGAAATAAGTACACACTCATAGTCTAAGATCACACTCATTTTACTTAACAAAGTCGTATCAACAGGAGTAGGCTCCAGACTCAACACTTGTTGAGGGTTGAGTGACTCAACTAACAACGAGTAGCCTTCTTATGTTGAACTCTTAATGAACGTGGTTTTAAGTCTTACGAGATGAAGAATACATAGTAGTATCCAACTCGAAATACACACTCATAGTCCACTATCACTAATTTTACTTACCAAAGTCGTATCAACAGGAGTAGGCACGAAAGCAGTGTCATCTTGTAACAACGGTGGACCAGCGAGCGCTCGTTTAGCCAAATTTCTAAAGTAGAAGCAAGGCTTCAGACTCAACACTAGTTGAGGGTTGAGTGACTCAACTAACGATGAGTAGCCTTCTTATGTTGAACTCTTAATGAATGTGGTTTTTAGTCTTTTACGAGATAAAGAATAGATAGTAGTATCCAACTCAAAATACACACTCATATTACACTATCACACTCATTTTACTTACCAAAGTCGTATCAACAGGAGTAGGCACGAAAGCAGTGTCATCTTGTAACAAAGGAGGGCCAGCGAGCGCTCGTTTAGCTAAATTTCCAAAGTAGAAGCAAGGCTCCAGACTCAACACTTGTTGAGGGTTGAGTGACTCAACTAACAACGAGTAGCCTTCTTATGTTGAACTCTTAACTCATTCGCGGACACACTGACGTCATAGCTGTCATAGGCCAAAGGAAACAAATGACTACGCTACGGCTACAGCCGTTCTGTCCGGGAACGTGTTAATGAACGTGGCTTTTAGTCTTTTACGAGATGAAGAATACATAGTAGTATCCAACTGTAAATACACACTCATAGTCCATTACACTAATTTTACTTACCAAAGTCGTATCAACAGGAGTAGGCACGAAAGCAGTGTCATCTTGTAACAACGGAGGGCCAGCGAGCGCCAGTTTAGCCAAGTTGCCAAAGTAGAAGCAAGACTCCAGACTCAACACTTGTTGAGGGTTGAGTGACTCAACTAACGATGAGTAGCCTTCTTATGTTGAACTTTTAATGAACGTGGCTTTTAGTTTTTTACGAGATGAAGAATATATAGTAGTATCCAACTTAAAATACACACTCATATTACTTACCAAAGTCGTATCAACAGGAGTAGGCACGAAAGCATTGTCATCTTGTAATAACGGTGGACCAGCGAGCGCTCGTTTAGCCAAATTCCCAATGTAGAAGCAAGGCTCCAGACTCAACACTTGTTGAGGGTTGAGTGACTCAACTAACGATGAGTAGCCTTCTTATGTTGAACTCTTAATGAACGTGGCATTTAGTCTTTTACGAGATGACGAATACATAGTAGTATCCAACTCGAAATACACACTCATAGTCTAAAATCACACTCATTTTACTTACCAAAGTCGTATCAACAGGAGTAAGCTCCAGACTCAACACTTGTTGAGGGTTGAGTGACTCAACTAACGAAAAGTAGCCTGCTTATGTTGAACTCTTAATGAACGTGGCTTTAGTCTTTTATGAGATGAAGAATACATAGTAGTATCCAACTCAAACTACACACTCATATTATACTCATTTTACTCACCAAAGTCGTATCAACAGGAGTAGGCACGAAAGCAGTGTCATCTTGTAACAACGGAGGGCCAGCGAGCGCTCGTTTAGCCAAGTTGCCAAAGTAGAAGCAAGGCTCCAGACTCAACACTTGTTGAGGGTTGAGTGACTCAACCAAGGGTGAGTAGCCTTCTGGAGCGGCGTAGCGAAGTCGGCCGTGCTCGCCGCCGAGGAGGAAGCGGCAGCTGAAGAGGAAACACATTTTATGATACAAAGGAGCATTCCATGAAAAAATCTACTTTTTGTCGCTTACGACTCACTATGGTAGCTACCCTAATAAAATATGCTAGCTGGTAGGAAATACTGTCAATCTTAAAGCCTTGATATGTTATTATTATGCCGTGACTCAGCTTACTAATTTCATTTTTCAAAAGAATTGAAAAGACAGTGTCGCTTACGACATGTTTTCATGGAATGCTCCCAAAGTGGGTGTTATAAATAAATAAATATCTTGGGACATCTTTAACAAATCGACCTAGTCCCACGGTAAGCTCAATTGAGGCTTGTTATATACGAACCAAGCGACGATATACATAATAGATACATATAGATACTTAAATACACAGACAGCCATGACCAAGGAACAAATATTTGTGATTATAAATATTAGATGTTACCAAAGAAAAACAACCAAGATCACCTATGTCCGAGGTGGGGATCGAACCCACGTACTCAGCTTTCGCGGCTGTTGCCTGTGCCCCTCGGCCACTCGGTCTTCCGGAAAGGTCGGAAGACCGAGAAGGAAGGAAGACCGAATTAAAAGTACAAATCAAAATATTTAGTTAATAAATAATTTGATTTGTGTTTTCGCAATATTTGTGATGTTTAAATACAAAAATAATGCCCTCGCCGGGATTCGAACGCGGAACCTCCAGCTTCGTAGGGTCACTACCAACTGGGCTACGGAGGCTGAAAATCATTTTATGATACAAAGTGGGTGTTACTTATTTATTTAATCTTTATCGCACAAAAAAACAGAAATGGAAACAGAACCATTGGGCAAAAATAAAAGTTTGTTGCAGGCTCTTGTTTTCGAAGAAAAGAAAATGTCTAAATAAAAGGAGGCAAACAAGCAGACGGATCGTCTGATGGTAAGCGACAACCGCCGCCCATGAACGCTTCCAAACTAGGGTCACAATTGCGTTGCGAATCTTTCAGATTAGAGAACAAATTTGAATCGATTCCATATTATTTAAACATGAATGTATGCAACAATATTTACAGCTAAACAACATAACGTTACTTATCGTAATTATCATAAACAACACTGTATTCCAAAATAGTACAAGCCTGCAAATTTAATTATAGTGCTTCTTTGTTAAAATGCAAAATTTATTAACGTAAGTTATTTAATAACGGCAAGTTAGTGTTTTGAGATGCAGCGTTGCTCATGATACGCGTCGATAATTACCTCAATTTGCTGGAACAACTGATGACGGGAAAGAACATTCCCTCGAGGTTGAAATTGGTGAAGGATCCAGTGACCCTTACGCCGTTGAACATAAAGTTGATAATCGGCACCGTCAGGTCCAGAGCGCAGCCGATCACATCACCTGAAACATGGATCGTATTAGTATAATGCCCGCCTTCTAGTGCGTGCGGAACGGACTCATTAAATAAATAAATAAATATCTTGGGACATCTTACACAAATCGACCTAGTCCCACGGTAAGCTCAATTAAGGCTTGTAATGTGGGTACTAGGGGATGATA
Organism: Thaumatotibia leucotreta; assembly: GCA_025490895.1. NCBI lineage: Eukaryota > Metazoa > Arthropoda > Insecta > Lepidoptera > Tortricidae > Thaumatotibia > Thaumatotibia leucotreta. Next base: position 182,098 of record JALPQI010030374.1, on the reverse strand, counting down.
TAATATATACACAGCCATGTCCAAGGGACAAATATATTATACAATACAATAACTCTTTATTGCACTTGCACCTCAAAGATAAATACTAAACAAATAATAAAAGTACATGTTTTAAAGAGGTAAATATTTGTGATAAATAAATACAGAAATAATACTCTCGCCGGGATTCGAACTTGGTTTTTTTACGTTATACAACATAGTGTGGCAGTCTTTTTTTCGTTTAAAAGTTGAATTAATATCCAATTTTTTTTTCCATTTATAATCAACTTTTGGAATGAGTATGAGTTGAATTTTATGTTAAGATCGAATCAGTGGTTCTCTAACGTTTTAAGATGCGTTCGAACCGAAAGAGCATTCGCTGTTCTAACCTCCCACTCTACGAAATTCGATCGGTACACAAAACGTGATTGGTTGATTTCTTAGAACGGGCGCTAGAACAGCGAATGCTCTTTTGGTTTAAACGCACCTTTACCGTGCTACGAGATATCCGAACGCTGAATATGACACTATAAGGTTGACGTTAAATTTAGTTTATAACAGCTTTTATTCCTTCTAAAAAAACTTTTAAACCATCTTTCAGCAGTTCATACCTTTCCTAATGAACGGCTCATCAGCGTAGTTCCTATTAACAGGTGTCTTCCTGCCACCCGACCAAAGATGGGCGCCGTCGAAACCGAAGGAGTAGAGGTCGTCACCCACGCCGTTGCCACCCCACTTCTCGCCACCCCCTGGGTAGGGGACGTAGCTGGAAAGATAAATGGTTGGTAAACAATGACATTAAATAATAAATGGACGCACAGAGCCAAACAAAAAAACCAAGAAAAGTGGCACTAAAAGTCATTTCTATCATGTTTCAGTTGAAGCTAATAACGCTCACTTACAATAAACTATAATAAAAAAAACTCAAAGAATAAAAAACTTTGTGAAGTGAGCAATAAGTGTCAAATTTGCGAACAACACCGCAAAATAGTAGAAACTTTTTATGTTTAAGGAATAATGATGCTATACCGTAAGGTGACCAAATGTCAACTGTCAGAACTGAATAGCGGAGCAAAAGGACCGCAATATTTACTTCTGCAGTCCATTTTTTTGAGCTGTTTGGGGATCCACTTATATATTCTAAATCAATGTTGGTAAATAAAAAAGTTTATAGACTCGTAGAATACGACACAAGTGCAAAAAACATGAAACTCGAAACGAGTGGCGATGTTTTAAAACACGACCGAAGGAATGTTTTAAAGCGACACGAGTTTCGAATTTCCTTTTTGCACGTGTCTCGTACGACGTTTTTTAGTACAAATGGTCCTCCGAAGTTTAGAACCTGACGTAAAATGAGCCACTTCTCGCACTAACGCGTAAAAAGGCACCGTCTGTACTAAAAAAAAATTAACACAATAGTTTTATAATCAAAGGTCTCCATCATAACACAATTGTGTTAAATATAGGTATTATTATGTTTTAGACTTCAAGACTTTTTTTAAATATGTTACTTTACTTGCAAGATGCATGATTATTTGAAAAAATAACCCGACGAGATTCTTACCCGATCTTCTCGGGTTAGTGGTGTAAGGTTAGAACCTTAGTCAAGTCAAGTCAAACTATTCTTTATTCAAATAAGCTTATTAATAAGCATTTTCGAATGGTCTGACATTATCAAGAGAGAGAAAAAAAATCTACTACTGGTTCTAACCCTACACCGTTCCTGAGAAGAACCAGTAAGCAACTCAGGTGGACTTATTAAAATAAAATGCATTAACGAATTTATTACATAAAAAAATGACTTTTATAGACATTTTTATAAAAAAGCTAACTTAAAAAGAGAGATGAATAATGGATAACATAATAATAATAAACAAAAATAAATCTTATTGTACCAGAACCAGAAGTAGTTTTTATTTTATAAACTTCCAATTGTATGACGATTAAATGCTTGTTGCTATGCCTTATTGAATAAAGAATCGTATTACAGCACGTCGCCAAAAAGATTGATTTAATTAATTATCATTATAATTTTCCGTTGGTTTTCTCACCATTTACTAATATAAAAGTCACATTTTGTTTAAATAGTATTTATACGATTGTTCATGTCACTCGCGGGTGGAATCTTGAATAGGTTGCAATTGCAACCTACTTTTATTTTATGTTTAAAATAATACGATAGAAACAATTATAAGAAGCTGTTGTTAATTTTATTGAATAATTTGGATTGTTAGTTAAATTAGATTATTTGTAACTTAATTTAATATTTGAGTAGTTTGCTTGATTTTATGTTTAGTGACGGCCAGCGCCACTGGTGGCGGTTTTTAAAAGTTTAGAGATTCAATCACGTGAGAGAGAGATGTAAACAGATTATAACTTTTACGATGAACAGAAGATATTGTAAAAATATAAAAACAAATTGGAAGACTGAAAATGTGTTTCTCTGGAATTTCCGTGGTGGGGGCCTATGCCTCCAACAATCGTTTGACTTTAACACTCACCCAGCAGTGTTGGCCCACCCTATCCTCAAATGGGGCATCATGTGTGTGGTCTTCTCAATATGGTCCATGGTCACCTCGAAGTACCACTTCTGGTACACTGCCGACCCTTCCACTCGACCCACGAAGATGTTTGGCCGAACACTGTATACAAGGAACGTTCAAATTAATAATCACCAAATCCAAATTAAAAATAACCGACTTCAACCGATTTCTCCAAGATACTATTATCACGGTTTAGTTTGAAGTCGTTTAAAAAAAATTAACGAAATCGGTGGACGTGGTATCGAGTGACGATCATTTGTCGTACACATGATTAATGCAAATGTAAGACTTGTATGGTTCTAACATGGATGCCACCACAGATGTCATTATATACCATAGATCAAGCGAACGTATCTACTTAGCGTGTCAAATGAACTCAGTGAAATCCACTGAGTTGTCAGTCTTTAATCGCAGCTTGCAGCTTTCGGGCGTCAAATTTTGTAAGTTGAAGTGAACAAAAATATTAATAATGCCTCCTTAAGTAATATTAATTGCAACAACACAAAAAAATATGAACACTCAAGGGCCTAAGACATATTTTAAATCATAGGCAAGTAACAACTTCAGTACAAAGTCTGACACGCTCGGCCGCCATACAAATGAATGAACTTGTTTCTTCTATACAAATCTAATTCTGTGGATGCCACTGTCAGAACTGGACCAAATTATGAATGCCCGACTATTACCAATTTAATCAATGTAATAATCAATTAGCCGTGTGGTGACGGCAGTAAGAATACATTTGTCACCACCCCAACTCCTCCTGCGGGTGTCGTAAGAGTCGACTAAGGGATTGAAGTGTGACTGACCATTATTTGACAAAATATTGATGATGGGCAGCAGCGTCATCATAGTGGACACATTACTGCGGTCGCCAATCCGCTTGCCCAGCGTGGCGATTATGGGCATTTACCTCCTAATGTGTCTATACGAATACCCCCTTATACATAAGCGTTTGTTGACTTAACAAGCCGCTGATGGTTGTTTGTCCCTTTCGGTCTCAACAATGTGTCCATGAGAGCAAAAGGGACAAACAATTGTTGGCTTGTTAAGTTAACAAACGTTTATGAATATGGGGATAGTTAATAGGAGAGGCCTACGTCCAGCAGTGGACTATCATAGGCTGATGATGATAATAAATAAATAAATAAATAAATATCTTGGGACATCTTACACAAATCGACCTAGTCCCACGGTAAGCTCAATGAAGGCTTGTGTTGTGGGGTCGTCACCAGGTGACGGTATATATAATAGATAGATACATATACATACTTAAATACATAGACAGCCATGACCAAGGAACAAACATTTGTAATAAATAAATACACAAAGAATGCCCTCGCCGGGATTCGAACCCGGAACCTCCAGCTTCGTAGGCAGGGTCACTACCAACTAGGCTACGGAGGCAGCCAATGATGACGATGATGATGAAGTATATTACGAGTAGTTAGATTTAATGTATGTATAGTATACAATGTCTTACCTGGAGACATGGTCAACTAAAGATGTCTTACCTGGAAACATGATCAACTAAAGCCGTCTGCAGCAGCAAATTCTTCCCCGGCAGCAAATAGTCACAAATATTGTTCTGCGAAGACCGCACAGCCACGCCGTTACCGACGCAAAGAGAGCACAACACGTCGAGTACCTTTGGGTCGCGACCGTGCTTCTCTAGTAGGGAGATGATCACTTTTATATGCTCGTCCTGGGGAAGAAAATTATTGTGAGGAAATCGTCATTGTCAGACATTGGATTCCTTGGGGAAAATCTTGTTGATAGCTAGGGACTTCCTATATCGATAAATTGATCTATCGATATTAGTTTTAAATAATTATTGTGTGGAAATCGTCATTGTCAGACATTGGATTCCTTAGGCCAAATCTTCTTGACGGCTAGGGACTTCCTATATCGATAAATTGATCTATCGATATTAGTTTTAAATACTAGTGATCACAGAAAGGTTTGCTAATAAAGTTTTTTTTTTATTAAAAGAGTACAAGCAATAAAATAACAATTATTTTTTCTCATTCTTATTGGAAACGTTTTTAAAAATTTACTCGTCACAATTAATTTCTTCATAACTGTCCCATCTTTTATTGTTGAAACTCAGACCCGTGTTAAATTACTTCACTACGTAACTTACACTACGTACTTTCTAAGCAAGTCTTCTTTCATGTAATTTTTTTAATTCGCATTATTTATTTTCACTCAAAAATATAAAATGATCAAAGATTTTCACTCAAAAAGATAAAATGAGAAAGAAGAGAAGATCAAAGATTTAGAATGATCTAAGTGTGACTTTCATACTTGTCTTCAGAGCAATACATAGTTACAAAAAATACATACAATGTTGGGGGCGGTCACTAGTATGTAGAACGAGTATCGATAAATGAGTTAATCAGTAAAGGAAGTCCCTAGCTGTCAAGAGAATTCGCTCCACGGAATCCGATGTCTGGTCATTGTGTTATGGAAAATGATCGTTGGAAAAACCGGGCAAGTTAGAGTCGAACTCGCGGACTGAGGGTTCCGTTCCATTGTCAATTTATTATTAATATCACGTTTGTTGTATGGAAGTCCCCCTAAATATCTAATTTATTATATTTTTTATTATTTGTTATAATAGCAGCAACAGAAATACAGCATCTGGGAATTTCTCAACTATCTGACTAACACGGTCCACGAGATACAACGTGGTGATAGACAGACAGACAGCCAGCAACGCCTTAGTCAAAGGGTCCCGTTTTACCTTTTGGGTGTGAAATCTAACAATGATTATAAAAATATGAAGTGAGTTCAGAAATATATGTGAGCTCATTTTTAATTAAAAACATTACTTTCCTTTGGAAAAAAGCTTATTGCATAGATAATTTAAAAAGATTATTCGCTCTAAATTGCTCCAAATAGTAGCAGAGCAAAATTATTAGCTTCCTTGCTTCGTCTTCTAGATTAGTAATAAACACTTTGTAGTAACACAATATCAGATCGCCAAGACACACTGAATTTCAGAGAATTTAAAAAGAAAATAAATTCTGGATATATTGACATGTGACAATTACATCATTCACTTTTATTAATATTACTTCTAAAAAAATCGTATTAAACATAATAAATGTTATGTGACGCCAAACTCATTTTCCTATGTTGATTACCTCAGGAGTGGAAATTACGATGTTTAAAAGCACAATGCATTTATCATGCCATTCAGCGCATAGTGAATATTTCTAAAATATCTCACTATCGTCATATTCAGCGCTTCAGGCGAGTCAATAAGCACGCAATGGAACACGTCAAACATTCCCTTTCTCTCATCTGAAGCTTATTCTACATATCACCTACTCCGATCGAAATGCCTTTACAATTTTACGAAAAGTTCATTATACAATACTCACTCTCATCATATTCAGCGCTTCAGGCGAGTCAATAAGCACGCAATGCGACACGTCCAACATTCCCTTTCTCTCATCTGAAGCGTATTCTACATATCATCTACTCCGATCAAAACACCTTTACAATTATTACGCAAAGTTCATTATACAATACTCACTCTCATCATATTCAGCGCTTCAGGCGAGTCAATAAGCACGCAATGCAGCACATCCAACATTCCCTTTCTCTCATCTGAAGCATATTCTACATATCACCTACTCCGATCGAAATGCCTTTACAATTATTACGCAATGTTCATTATACAATACTCACTCTCATCATATTCAGCGCTTCAGGCGAGTCAATAAGCACGCAATGCAGCACATCCAACATTCCCTTTCTCTCATCTGAAGCTTATTCTACATATCACTTACTCCGATCGAAATGCCTTTACGATTATTACGCAAAGTTCGTTATACAATACTCACTCTCATCATATTCAGCGCTTCAGGCGAGTCAATAAGCACGCAATGCGACACTTCCAACATTCCCTTTCTCTCATCTGAAGCTTATTCTTTATATCACCTACTCCGATCGAAATGCCTTTACAATTTTTACGCAAAGTTCATTATACAATACTCACTCTCATCATATTCAGCGCTTCAGGCGAGTCAATAAGCACGCAATGCAATACGTCCAACATTCCCGTTCCCTCTCCTGAAGCTTGTGAGCCGAGTCGAGAGAACAGCCAATTCAGTCGGTTGGAGTTCGCGAATTGAGCGCAGTTTGTATGGTTACCCTTTATAATCGCCGCTGTGGAAGAGAGAAGATAATTTTAGTTCACACTGATGAATCGTATAGACTGTTTTTATTAACAGACATCGGATTCCTTGAGGGCAAATTTTCTTGACAGTTAGGGACTTCCTATATCGATAAACTCATTTATCGATACTATTTCTACATACTAGTGACCGCTCCCAACATTGTATGTATTTTTCGTAACTATGTATTGGTCTGAAGACAAGTATGAAAGTCACACTTACCATCTTTAATCATTTTAAATATTTTTGAGTAAAAATAAATAATGCGCATTCAAAAAATATAAGACTTGCTTCGAAAGCAACCTGAAGTAATTTAGCACGGGTCTAAGTTTCAGCAATAAAAGATGGGACAGTTAGAAAGAAATTAATTGTGACGATAAAAATTTTAAAAACGACTCCAATAAGAATGAGAAAATAGAATTGTTATTTTATTGCTTTTACTCTTTAAATAAAAAAATACTTTATAAACAAACCTTTGTGTGATCACTAGTATTTAAAACGAATATCGATAGATGAATTTATCGATATAGGAAGTCCCTAGCTGTCGACAAGATTTGAACCAAGGAATCCGATGTCTGATTAGTTATTGCATGATTTGTTATACATGGTGAAATTCCGTTGAAGGGTTTTACACAGTTTAAGGGCTTTCTGGATCAACTTGAAGATTCTTTCATAGTGGAAAAGCTTATAACAGTCAAAAACTAAAGAAGGTCCTTAGACTTACCAAATAATTGGTACATCTTCTAACTCATACAAGAGATAGAGAGAAAAACAAAGGATGGAAGAGATGGTGAAAAAAAGATAATGTTCATCTTCAATGGCGCCCAAAATCACATTCAAGATACCTTTATAGTAGGAAAGAAAAAAAGAGAACTTCTTAAAACCCACCAAGCAATTGGCATACAGAAATCGTTTCCCAGCTTTGTCCAGACTCATCACCAGCTAGATATCCAGCCAAAAACCCTTGAGAGGGGATGATATTGACCTTTTCTATGGCTCCTTAGATATATCTTCATTCTGGGACAGCTGTTTATGGTAAAAAGTCAGAGAATATTTTAAAACTTACCAAGCAACTGATACAGGTATCCAGAAATCATTTCCCAGCTCTGTCCAGACTCGTCACCAGCCAGAAATCCAGCAAGGAATCCTTGAGAGGTGATGACGTTGATCTTATCGATGGCTTCGAGGATTAGGTTGAGGATGCCTTCCTCTTGGAACAGATCCTGACGGTTGCGGAGAGCTCTGAACTTGTTTTGTTTCTCTTCGTGCTCTGTGAAAAGAAAAAATAATATTTTTTTATATCAAAAGATACAGTTCCGTAAACGACATTTGATAAATATTTTGTTATGAGAATGTTTTAAAAGGCTGTATCCTCGTGTTATGCCCTTCGACGTAAGTGGGATTTACTGCCCGTTTAGCGAGGAGAAAATCTCACTTCCCTGCAAAAACAAGACGTAAAATTGGATCCTGACCGCGAGTAGATGAGGAAAATATGCCAGCAAAATAGACTAAAGGTATATTTTGGAAGGACTAAGATACTCTATTTTCACCAATTTTATGTAGGTATTATCTGGTTGTCCCTGTCTTAAGTGGATCGGAGATCTAGGATGTGCAACAGGCGATGAAGCAACAGGTTCAATAAATTGTTAGAATTTAGACAATGATAATACATTCGACCTATTTAAGTTCTTGTCTATTGCTAGACTCAGTCACGTATTTGAAGGAAGTGTTCTTTTGTTACTTTTGAAAATGTATCATGTTAATGAGTAGGTACTAAAAATTTCCTACGTTTAATAAAAGGCTACATCTTGAATCCTGTGGTTATTTATTAAAATCACCACATAAATAATTAGAAGATACCTTCTGCTCCGTCTTCGAAATTCGAATCGAATGCCTTGATGTGTCTTCTGGTCCCTCTCAATCTTAAAGACAATGCTCGAATCACTGATATTTGAACTTTTACTTATAAAACCAGAAGATTATTTTAGAGTATGCCTATATCCCTTTTGGATGCTGTTTTTCATTTATCATTCATTTATTAAATTGCACTCATAGACAACATATTACACGTGAAACACTGATGGGCGTAGCAAAGACTAACATTTTAATATTTTTTTTAATAAATACTATGGTGATAAATACCTAGGTGCTTAGTGACAATCTTAAATTATTAGTACCTATCTACTCTTGTTTATTGTTTTTTTTTCAGGTAGCTCGTATCTTCAGTTCCTACGGCTCCATCACAAAATACAACTAAAGGACCCAATGAGGCTCTTACGTCTTCGTTCCATGAAGTCAAATTGTGATGGAGCAGATCTGCTCCTAAGCATACGAAAGGCTAAGCCAAGATACTGAAGATGAAATGACTTACCCATCTCTTCATCAGGCTGTGCGAAGTAGTTGATCAGATCTTCTAGACACATAACCATTTCTCCAAGGTTCACAGAAGCGAAGAACATTGAGTGTCGTCGGTTCTGTTGCAGTGTTTCAAGGCCGCTGCAAATGGGTTTTATTATATTTAAGTTTTTCGACAATAAGGGTGAGGTATTGAGCAGTTAAGTTTACAAGTTTATAATTATGTAGCCCTAAATACCAAGTTCCAAATAGCTCGCTAGAACATACTAAAGATAAGATATACTAAACAATTTGGCTACTTGAGTTACCACAATTTACAACGCATTATGCGAAGATACAACATTTTACAATGCATTATGCGAGGAAAACCACACTATCTCGGCAGTACCAACCACCAGCATGCCGTGGGGAAAAGTACTACAAAAATTCATTCCTGCAGACGTGCGGAAAAATATCACTTTCTGTGCATAATGTTACCCTTAAAAAAGCATATTTAAAATCGATTTGTAATATTTTATAATTTGTTTTCCTGGCATTAGTGACATGAACAATTATGTGTTTCGCATAAATTTGCGTTTCATACCTTGTTAGTTATTGTTACGCAGGTAACTAGTTAACAAAAACGATTTTCTTTATTTTTAGGCAACGTTTAATTCAAGTGATCTCTTATTGTAAATGGATTGATGTCAACAAAATATTAAAATTTTCCAAATCGCCATCTGAAGGTGCATTCAGACCAAACGAGCATTCGCTGTTCTATCCTCCACTCTACGAAATCAACGAATCACGTTTTGCGCAACGATCGAATTTCGTAGAGTAGGGGGTTAGAATAGCGAACGCTCGTTTGGTCTGAATGCACCTTGAATTATCAATCAATTCTCCTAATTATCTCAGACCTTACTAATCACTAAGCAATTACATTCATAACTAAGCAATTACTTCATTAGCTTAAGAAATAAAGTTAAGTCCAAATTAAATTCACGCCAGATACCACTACATTACAAAGGGCGAAACTCACGTAATAAATTTGGTGAAGAGTGACGAACACTTCCTAATAACTCTGGCAGTGCGTGATTCTTCTTCCTGTGATCGGGAGAAGTCAAGTCCGTCGTCCATTTTTCCTTCTTCGTGGAGTATTGCTTGCTTCTCTTCTACTTTGCCTACACCTTTCTTCTTTGTCTCGTATGACTGAAAAATAATAGTACATTGTGCATCAAGGGAGGTAAGTACGGAATTACTAACGAGAGTGTTAGAAGCCCAACGCCGTAGGTAAAAGGCTTTTAATGACTCGAATTAGTATTTCGCTTATCGACCGTGATGCATGCAATATTTTTCATCACACTTGCCGACCAAAAAATAAGTTTTAAGACAAAATATTATTAAATGACGTACTGACATTTGTATTACTCCCTAGGGAATTTCACTTTTATATTACTCCCGCTACGCATACAAGCAATGGCGCACTTAGACAGCAAGTGGGATGAAAAGTTATTATAAATAGCAAGTATGATTTATTTACTTGCAATTATGGCACATGTTAAACTCTAGAATGAAACTGAAATTTCAGGCTCAATTTTAGTGTCAATGATCCAATTTTGAACTAAAACAGAACGTCATCTTCTTTAGTTAGAAAAACAGGATATTTTATAAAAAGCATTAGACAATGAAACTCTCAATTTACCCTAATAAATATTTATTAGGGTAAATTGCTAGTAACTGGCCACTCTTCAGTAACTGGACACCATATAAAAATGAACTCTATGTGTTTATAACTCTATGTGTCACGTCAATGTCAATCGCACTTCCTCTTCCAAAACGAATTCTTATTATAAGTAAGTACATAGTTCATTTTTATATAAGGTGGCCAATTACTGGAGGGTGGCCAGTTACTAACAATTTACCCTGTATTCACTTAAATAGTTTAAGCTTAATTAGAATGAAATGAATAATAATTCCATCTTTTCAAACTTGCTAAACGGTGTTATAAATTGTATTGATCTCTATACTCTGTTTTAGTTTGGTGTTTAAAAAAAGGTAAACAATCTTGCAGCATCTTTTTATTGAAAAATGCATATAAAAATCCAAACTAGGTACTTAATGAATTAAAAACAATGTAAATCACTGTATTTCCTTGTTATATTATGTATATTTGATAAAACTTATTTTCTACTAGTAGTTTTCAATAAAAAGATACTGCAAGATTGTTTACCTTTTTTTAAACACCAAGCCAAACAGAGTATAGTGACATGTCAATTGTATTGACATGTCAGGTGTCACCGTATCCAAACAATTTATTGTCTATATGTGGATCAATTTATGGCCGTGTGGTGACGGCAGTAAGAATACATTTGTCACCACCCCAACTCCTCCTGCGGGTGTCGTAAGAGTCGACTAAGGGATTGAAGTGTCACTGACAGTTCTGTTATTTGATAAAATATTGATGATGGGCAGCAGCGTTGTCATAGTGGACACATTACTGCGATCGCCGATCCGCTTGCCCAGCGTAGCGATTATGGACATTTACCTCCTAATGCGTCTATACGCATAGTTAATAGGAGAGGCCTACGTCCAGCAGTGGACTATCACAGGCTGATGATGTGAATCAACTAACCTTATAAGAAAGCCACAGGCCTGTTTCAGAGTGCTGCACAATGACCGTAGAATCACCATACTTGATGATCGGAGAGCCTATCACTTCCAAATCCTTGTCTTCTAACACCACCTTCTGATCGTCCTTCTCTTGACGAAGGTAGAACGCGCATGATGCTGTGGTGGCTTCATCTCTGTTGAAAATACAATGTCTTATGTACTCTAAAACGTATCATTACTTCCAAATACCGACAGAACAGCTTTTTAACGCGTGCCAGTCGTAACTTGAATGAGTTGACTAAAGAACTTGACATTGATGTATTCAACTGTAGCATTCCTAAAGTGAGACGTATTCTAGTGCAGCGATATTTCGAGTCCTTTGAGTGAGCGTGTGGTCCTTATAGTACTTTGCTATTACTCTGCGACCATATATAACATGGACGTCTAACGCCAGCTCTAAAATGCCCCCAAAATCAATTGTTCAATTGTGCCAAGATGGGCAGGACATAGCGCTTTTCTTAACACCGCACATATTTCGGCGTAACATCTTTGACAAATGGTTATAGAATATAGCCAATCACAAGTTTGATGGACCAATCACAACTATTTTTAAATGGCGGTTTAAGTTTTTATAGGTTGACATTGAAATTCATTGCCGTGATGCATTAAAGAAGGGGTGACATTTGTCAACTAAAATTCAGGACCGTTTTTGAAAGGCAATTTACTATGGCGTGCGGCTTCCATGTTTTATTTGTTCGTAGCTATTACTAGAGTATCTTATATGTTGTTATGGTGTATTAATATAAGAAGATCAATATTATTTTTGGTATGTGTGGTTGCATTAGTGCGTGCCATACCTTTTAGTTAGACATAAAATGGATTTATCTGTGAGTTCCTATAATTGGCTCCATGTAATTACTTTATGTCTAATGTCTATGTAACAGCTGTTGGATCTCCAAATAAAATAAAATAAACGTCTCATATCGTCCATTAAATACAAAAGCGACACAACTCAAAAACCGTGAAAAATGATTTTATTGCAAAAACGACATTATAAGCACTAATATTTTACGTGACACTAAGACACCTGTCGATTTGACGTTAGTAAGTATCAAAATTATGCAGGTGCCCTTTTTGCACTATCGCTCTTTCGAGACTAGTTTCAGTGCTAAACTGCCATTTTGTCAGTTGTGACTCGACTGTCGACCAAAACGCACGACATTTTTGTGAAAAAGTGCCATGAAACGAAAAAATAAGTGATTACGTTAAAAAGTATGTAAGCAAAAGTGCCATATTTTTAGATGTGGCCGTTTTGAATAAAATAAATACGTAAATATTATGTTTCTTTATATAAAAAGAAGTCGCAAAACGGAATGTGGCAGCTTTAAATTTAAAATATCCTCTTAAATTTGATTTTTCATTCATCAAAACTGCCGTATTAGGATTTGCAACCTTTTTGCATTAAAAATATATTCGAATGCATCAATCACAGGAGCCATATTTATACATGATGCTGTTTTGAATAAAGTAAATATGTATGGTTTAGATTTCTTTATAAACAAAGGAGCCGCAATACGGAATGTTGACTTCAAAAAACATTGTTGCATTTACTTTACAACCGTTTTTAATTCAGTATAATATTAAAATCCATAAATGTACCAGATTGAATAATTAGATTATATTAGATAGATGAGTATTTTTTGCATGAAATCTTAAAAAATACAATACATCTTATAGAAAAAGTAATTGTAAAACGTGGTACTTTGTATTGTGTTCGTTTTACTTAACCCACTTGTTACGGATGTACCTTTTTATGAACGATTTCTGTAATTTTTGGAATACAACCTAGTTTTAGTATTTTTATCACAGGAAAAATATTTAAAAAAATGTAAGAGTCACGGAAAAGCCGGAAAATGGTGTTTGATATAAGGAACACTAGTAACATGTACTACTATAATTTGCATGTCAAGCAAAAAATATCGAATTCTATATTTTGATTATAATTTGAACATAAAAACACTTTTTTCAACAAATGATTTAATATAATTAAAATCAACATTTTAGTTCGAATAAGTATGATATGACTCGAAGCAGTTTTTTGGATGAAAACTAACATTACACTTTTTGCAAAAAAACATTGCATTTTTATGGCATACAGCACAACGCAATTGTACTGATCTATATTTTATCATATGACCGATGTCGTCATAGCGGTAAGAATAATGGAAGCTTTGTGACAATCGGCCTGTTTTTCGAATAGTGCCCTTGCCGTAAGTTTCCAATGGACCAGTTGCGATACTCCTTCTAAATTTGAGATGGTCATATTCTTCAACAGTGAAAAGGGGTCATAATAAATGTAAATCTGTCTCTTGACATTGCGTTATATATTATTGGCATACCACAGTATGAAGTATTTTCCCAGAACATATACCTTCTTGAAACTACAACATATCCACTGAACAAAAGTATTCCGATGAAACATATCATTTCTTTAGTTGAAACATTTCCATCTTTGTTTTTAAGATTTGCATACAGAAAATAAATGGACATTCAAAAAATAAATGGATCTCTGTTTCAATTTAACACTTTGAATATCCTTCCATTGTTTAGAACCAGGTTGGAAATATTACGAGCGCCAAGTGTAAACTTTGTTTTTCGATATAGTTACATTTGGGGGAGGGATTTCTATACCTCGAGGTCTAGGACTTGACTGCCTTGGGCGCTTGGCCAGCTGAGCTAACGAGAAATCATACTCTTCGTCACTAGATGAGGAGTCCTGGGTAGTTATTTCAGTCTGAGTTGTGAGCCCGGTAAATTATGAAGTTCCACAATACTTTCATCACCCGAGTCCTCGTCAGTTACGACACCATTACAATTTTCAGGTGGAAAAATTGTAATTGAGTCTTCAATAATTTCGTTCAAAGTGAAGGGTCTTTTAGTCCGTGACCTAGAACAACATAACACGGCGGTACATATTACTATCGTTTGATATACGGAACGTTAATTTTATCAATGATTTACCAATAAAAAAAAGACTTATGTACATGCCTATGTCCAAGCGTTATAAGAACAAAACAACAAGATTTCACATTCTTATACGAATTACAACAAATATGCAACGTATTTGTTTTTACGTACCTTTGAACCCGCATCATTAAAATCAGAAAACTCACAGCACGTAAATAATATGGGAGACTGGCACAATGAAGCACGAATTACGACTAAACGACAAAGTAACCATACAGCAACCGCTTAACGTAAACAAAGAAATTTGAAACTATCTGCATTCTTCATAATATTTTTTTTATCATAGTGTTCCGTATATCAAACGCTAGTAACAAGTGGGTTAAAAGTATATTAGAGATTGATAAATTGCTTATAAGATCAAATTATGTACACATGAAATGCAATAAACTCATTTGATTTGATTTGATTGTGTGGAAGATGACTGTGAATTTTGTGTACCTATAATTGCGACTACGAAGAAACAATAATGGCATAAACTTCGGATTATTAAGTATTTGTCATACTTTCCTATTATATTATTTGTATACAATACAAGTAAAACAAACAAAGATCTAACCCCGGTGTATGTTTTAACGAATCTAAAAACTTATATTAGTAGTATTTATTTTTTCACTTTTGGGAATGCCAACATAGGGATGATGACTGTATTTAAAATAAATTATTAGACATTAAGCACGGCATCATACACGAATAAATTATTACTAAAATATAGACTGCAGTCATTATTGTACAGAACTTTTATTTAATATAAGTGTAGTATACAAACGTAACGTTACTTTTGTGTATTTCATGTAAATCTTTCAAAGATCGAAAAAAGATGTTGACTTGACTTGACAGTCATCATGCCTATTGCTTCACTACATAGGTAGTACCCAAGTACTAGCGCTAAACTGTCATGTCGTCTAGGAAAAAAAATTGTTACATTATTACTAATCATAAGTAGATTTTTAGGAAAGACTTATTATCTCTACAATTAAATATTGAAATTTTATATAATTACAAATTAGAGAACTACAAAAAATTATAACTTAGAAATTACACAAATTACTAAAATTAAATTAACATTAAAAGATATACTTATACAATATTGAAAGATATACTTTTGTATCGGCAAAAATTAAGTTCTTGCATCAATTCTAATGAAAAAACTAGTAAACCGTCAAAACATATCAATTTGGATCATTTAGTATGGGATCATAGTAACCACCACACAAATACAATACACATAGAAAAAACAAATAACTAAAGATGTACTTAACCGATTTTTATTATTTACGTGCTTTTAGGTGGACTATTTCCAGTTTATAGTAAAAATAAGTGGTATCAAAGTATTAATTCCATTTTCAACAATATAACTTTGATCGCGTTGTATTTATTTTATATTTATTAACTAAAGGTACCACTTTTTTTATATAGCAGGTTGATTCTTGATTAAAACCGATAATTATATCTGAATTTTAAACTAATACGTCCGTTAAATTCATCAAAATTTATGTAACCAAAGTTAAAATTAATCAAAGTAACCCCGGTTTTGCGGTACCTATAAACATGTTCTGACAATATGTACGTAAAGAAAAAGTAAGAAAAAGTTTTGTCTGGTTCAGTTTTGTTAAAAAAACAGTATTTCAATGTTTAAGACATGATTTTATATGTGATTTAAATGAAATAACTGCTTATTTTTTTGTACTTGTGGCCTTTGATGGAAAAAAAAAAATCAGAGTTAATGTTATTTTTTTTATGCAAAACGGACGTATACGCTCATAAAAGCTTGCACAGCACATATTACTTTCTAATAACCAAACACATCAAAAGAGGTTTAAAATACCTACAAATTGATATATAACACATATAATATTAATGCTGTAAAAAAAATTTGTGAACAAAAAGCGAATACAAAATCTTTAAACAGCTCCCCTGTAAAAAGTAATTTTTTGACTTGTGTCGCTTTTGTATTTAATGGACGATATCTTAGCAAGCCGCTAAATATGTATCATTTATTTTGTCCGTTTCGGTCTTATGATGTGTCGTATACCCATGTGATACAACCAGTTGATGAACTCACTTTATGCGAGTCTTCAAAGGCTTTTCTCTCAATTTCTGCCTCACCCAAAACACGTTTAATATAGTAATTATGGTGTGCTCGCCTAAGTATAAGATGGAGCTCGTACTGGTCATTAACTGCATGACTAACCCAGATATCTGCCGGTGGTAATGTGTTGTGAAGGGTGTACCGATAAAAAACTGGCAAATTTAAATGAAAAAATCGGGTCAATTTAGTTAAAAAGTTGTCATTTCTGGCTGTTGTAATTAACTATAAGTTTTTAAATTAGCACTTATGCGCCTCTTCCAATTCTCAAATATTTTCTCACCAGTGGTAATATTTTTTTTTTTTTTTTTTTTTATACCACGTCGGTGGCAAACAAGCATACGGCCCGCCTGATGGAAAGCAGTCACCGTAGCCTATGGGCGCCTGCAATCCCAGGGGTGTCACATGCGCGTTGCCGACCCAATAAGAACTTGTACACTCCTCTTTTGAAGAACCCCATACTGTAGTCCAACGGGAAAACCTCGGCAGGGAGCTCATTCCACAGACGGACCGTCCGCGGGAGGAAGTTCCTCCCGCGCATATGTCGTATGCGCATGAGATGAGACCAGTTGATAGGTGGGTTTATCAACTGGTCTCATCTCATACGAGTCTTCAAAGGCTTTCCTCTCGATTTTTTCCCTCACTCCAAAACAAGTTTAATAAACATTTTTGTACATGCTCACCTCTGTATAAGATACAGCTCGTTCTGGTCATTGACCCCCAGATATCTGCCAGTGGTTATGTGCCGTATCCTCATGGGATGTAACCAGTTTATGAAACCGCCTGCCCACTTGGTCCGCGCGAGTTCGAGCCGCCATAGCGAACGTGCTTGTGACATCACCGAACCGCCTTCGTATACTACAATGCTGCAAACAAGAGAGAATAGTAATAGTACATTACATCAGAGGCCGGGAAAATAGAAAGAAAGAAAGGAAAAACGTTTATTCGAGACACAGTAGAAACAAAACAAAACAGTAAACACGAAATTTTGTCTCGAAATGGCCAAAACTCAGCATTTTGCCAGCAGAGCCAGCGCTGGTCTTCCGTTTTGGCCATTTGGGCTTGTCACTTACAACAAAAAAAATACCAATAAATGTATACACAAATTACAAATTTATACACAAGAACTTAAAAATAAATAGAACATAAAACAAGCGGCTGAGCTTGTAACGCCCGATTATACCACCAGTGTGTACAGGGCCCTGACAACCAAACGACACGGCGTCGAAACAAAACGCCGCACGGGCACGCCATATTGTTTGGTTGGTGGCACAGCACAGTGACAGTGTGTCAGTAGGTTACATTACAGAAAATAAGGATTTCCGGCCAAGTTGGTATATAGAGGTAACGAGTCCGGGAATCCGTTTTCACGACGAGGCATGTATAGTGCTTTTCTCAAATATACAAAGAAATACAAAAAATTACAATGTTGTCGAAATTAATAAAAAGTTACTTTGCAGGCCTTGGCCTGAAAAGTGTTATGGAATTCCATTTCCATCCCAGTGAGTTACTGCGCCCTAAAAGCGATACTTCCGAGTCTATTTTAAGGAACGTAAAGACAATATTTCCTTGCATGTTTGAGAATAAGTTTTTTTTACCTAACAAAAAATCTTCTCGGGAAAAAGATGGCGGGACGACCCGGAAGCATGGTATTCAAATTGGCGGGAGAACTGTGACGACCAACCGAGTGACAGAGCGGTATAAGCATCAGACACGAAAGCTGAGTACGTGGGTTTGATTCCCACCTGGGACGTTGGTCATCTTGGTCTATTTTTCTTTGGTACATGCCATCCATAATACTATTTATACTCACTTCTGTCCTCCCTCCGTACCTACTCCAAGTGTTCGGTATGGTGAGACGTGGGTGAGACACTCGTCACCTCCATGGAAGAACCTTAGAACGCCACTACCGAACGCGTAGTCGACGTATTTCATACGAAAGTAAGATATTCGTCACCTCCGTGGAAAAATCAACGTTGGAGTCAAGCAGTCAAGCACTTACCTGGCATTCATTATACTGTGAAACATCTTTATGTAACTAATAGTATTTATACTCACTTCTGTCCTCCCTCTGTACTCCAAGTGCTCGGTATAGTGAGACACTCGTCACCTCCATGGAAAAATCTCAACACGTCACCACCGAACACGTAACCCACGTATTTCATGCGAGAGATGCCGGTTCCGTAGGGTTGTACCGACCAATGGGTGACGTGGAATGAAGCGTTCACTATGGATACTTCGTTCTCTTTTGTTGTGTGCTGAAAGAAAAGGAATACATTAATTTAACCACTGGTACAAAATTTTCTATTTTATTCCGTTAAAAAATGCACAAAAACGGCCGTGTGGTGACGGCAGTAAGAATACATTTGTCACCACCCCAACTCCTCCTTCGGGTGTCGTAAGAGTCGACTAAGGGATTGAAGTGTCACTGACCATTATTTGACAAGATATTGATGATGGGCAGCAGCGACATCATAGTGGACACATTGCTCCGCTTGCCCAGCGTGGCGATTATGGGCATTTGCCTCCTAATGCGTCTATCTATACGCATAGTAATAGAAGAGGTCTACGTCCAGCAGTGGACTAAGATAAGGCTGATGATGTATGCACAAAAACCTACAAGGTGTAAAGGTGAGTTTACACCAAACGAGCGAATACTCATTCTATCCCCACTCTATGAAATTCGTTTTGTGAACGAATTTTATATGTTATTATTAAACTTACCAAATATCTTTCCGTAGCAACTGATACCAGAATAAGGTCATCACCCACTCGCACCTTCTCACCCTCGGATCTGAGAACATGTAAACGAGTCATTATAAATTGCAAAGTAGAAAGATAAAAAATCCGGTGAGTGTTTGTTACAAATAAAAAGAAAAAGTTTATTGCCACAAGTTGTTAAACTACATATAGAATCCTTTCAGGCTTAAACATAGCGTAATCATAAAAAATAAATAAGGTGAAGAACAAAGTAACCATATAATATAATTCAACAATTAGAAACAACATGAAGGGCATTGGGTACCCGTCTCAGCTATTTGCTAGATACGTGGTAGTATACCCTGCGCTGATTTTCTGACGTGAAATTACGTGTTAAATAAAAGTTTTTATCGTCGACTGCACTTTCAGTTATTTCTCTAGTAATAACTGAATCTGCCTACAACATATAACAATAATTTAGGTGAACTTATTGAAGAATTACAATATTGAAGTGAAAATATAGATTCTTTGAAATAAACTATGAAGTAGAATATAAATAAATATAAACATTTCGTGAATAGTATGTACGAGAAATAAACTAGTATGCATTTCTATTTTTGAGATCTTATGTGCCTACCTTAAAAAAATACAATATTATCCGTGTCTATGACTCAAGTAACTATTTACAAAGTATAAAGGAAATAAGGCTTCAGGTCACATTATAATTTGAGAAAGTATTAGCATTTAAATGAGAAAAAAGTTTCCAACAGGGATGTTGTTGACGTGAATTTGAAACTTAGGAGAAAGTTTTAGTAATTTGCAATGAATTGTCAGGTCAATTGCTAGTAACTAGCCACTCTCCAGTAACTGGACACCTTATATAAAAATGAACTCTATGTGCTTATAGTTAGAATTCATTTTAAAACGATGTGCAATGGCAATGTCAATCACTCTCCCTCTTCCAAAATGAATTTTAATTATAAGTACAGAGAGTTTATTTTTATATAAGATGGTCAGTTACTGGAGGGTGGCCAGTTACTAGCAAATTTACCCTACTTAGCCTCAAAATTATAGAACTGTCTTGTAACAAGATAAAGCCTCATAGAAGACGTCTAAAAAGCAACTCAATTTAGGTTCGACTTCGTTCGTCGGTTTTGGAACACCTCATGGTAAATAACACATGTAGTTGGGTCAAAATTCTTTTCGTGTCTTATTTTGTGTCCCTAAGATTTTTTTTTCTTTTCATGTTGGCACAACAAAGTGGCTCTACTCCACCTGATCGTAAGTGAAAAGTGGAGCCCAAATCGCGGCGGCAACAAACAGGAGACAATCAGTAACCTGTTAGTTGCCACCGCCTTGCTGGCCCGCTAGATGCTTCTTCACGCTTCGTTTAAAGGGTCCCAACTTATAGGTATGCGGAAACACATGTGCCGGTAAAGAATTCCACTTTTTAATAGTCCGGCATACGAAGGAATTACCGAATTTCTTAGTACGTGTGGGAATATTTTCCACGGTTAAAGAGTGACACCGCAAACCGACAGAAATGTCTTGTTTTCAATTTCTGATAATTAATTTTAATCCATAGATTAAAATCTAGCGTGAAAAAGAAATACAAGTGCACCGGATTTTTTTTTATTTACTTAGTCGAAACAGCAACTAAAAGCGTGACATAGTGGTATAAAACAAGATAACGAAAAGAATGTTGACCCAGTTAATGCGTACCTTTGCTTGCTAGCTGGATGGAGAGTCCACCAGCAGGCCTCTCCCTGAGAGTGCTCTTGGAGGCCGACGTCAAAAGCTAGCTTGTCTTGTGACGACGACGTTGATAGACATGCCAGGTACTAGAATCATATACAATGGGCAGATTTGTTGAGTCCTTACAAAATAAACAGTCGTCAAGTGATTCGTAAGTCATGGAAACTAAAATCTAAAGGACGTGTTTGGAAAGCTTGGATCACATTTTCATCTATGTAATTAGTAATAAATAAAGAATAAATATCTTGGGACATCTTACACAAATCGACCTAGTCCCACGGTAAGCACAATTAAGGCTTGTGTTGTGGGTACCAAGCGACGATATATATAATAGACGGATACATATATATATATATACTTAAATACATACACAGCCATGACCAAGGAACAAATATTTGAGATAAATAAATACACAAATAATGCCCTCGCCGGGATTTGAACCCGGAACCTCCAACTTCGTAGGCAGGGTCACTACCAACTGGGCTACGGAGGCTGACAACTAACAGTATTTTACAGTATGGTTGGAAGGAGCGAAATTCGAATCTTCGAGAAAAGTGGTGCACTCTCGCACCGGAGTCCAAGGACTACTTGCACTTATTTCTTTACTCAGTTGGCTCTGAGATATAAATTTGATTATACAGGGTGGAAAAAGATTTTGAGTCAGTGAGGGCAGCTACCAGATCCCGTGTAGCTACGCGAAAATGGTTTTAGAAGACCTTCCCGCGATTTTCAATTAAAGAAGATTAGCGTTTTCAGATTTTGGAAAAAGTATACAGGGTGCGAGGAAATGGTCATTTTTGAGAAACTTTTTTTTTGATGCCAATCGATCCTATTTCTGTTCAGGATCAAAAGCTTGTAAGGGACCAAAAAAAATTTTTCGGCTAGTAAAGCCACAAATCGAGATTTTAAATTCTCATACAAATTGTATGAAAATTAATAATTTTTTTTTGCCGTTATTTTTTTATGCCTATCGATTCCATTCCTACCCAGTACCAATAGTTTCCTACGGGTCAACTTATGGCAATGTACAAAAAATTCAAAATTTCAAGAAAACCGTTTTCATACATTTACTATGGAAAAAAAAGTGAAACCTTAATTACTTTATCTGTCACGATAATTAGTCATCCTATGCTAAATGATAATAATAATACTGTATGAAATCATTAGCAACATTAATTAGCGTCACAGATAATGTAATTAATTTTCACTTTTTCCCCATAGTCATTTTGTATGAAAACAGTTTTTTTTTTACTTTGCCGTAAGTTGACCTCTAGGAAACTATTGGTACTGGATAGGAATGGAATCAATTGGCATAAAAAAATTAGGCGTGAAAAAATGATTTTAATTTTCATACAATTTGTATGGGAATTTTAAATCCCGATTTGCGGCTTTTCTAGCCGAATTTTTTTTTTTTGGTCCCATACAAGCTTTTGATCCTGAACAGAAACAGAATCGATTGGCATCAAAAAAAAAGTTTGTCAAAAATTACCATTTCCTCGCACTCTGTATACTTTTTCCAAAATCTGAAAACGCTAATCTTCTTTAATTGAAAATCGCGGGAAGGTCTTCTAAGACCATTTTCACGTAGCTACACGGGATCTGATAGCTACCCTCACTGACCCAAAATCTTTTTCCACCCTGTATAAAAGTTTAACCCTTGGAGTGGCCTGAAAATCCGAATGACGGCCCTCCAGCAAGCCTAGCCAAGATGCCATTCTGCAATCGTATACGATAAGCGATAAGTAATAATTGTATGAGAATGACAGAAATGCACGAAAAGTCACGTGACCATTTCCATACATTGTTATGGTCAATTATCGCTTATCTTATACAATTAAAGAATGACATCTTGACGCTTGCAGGTGATCCGTCACAAGACATTTGGACTAAAATTTAAAATAATTAAAGTCATTCATTAGTCATTATAGCCCAATCTTTTGCCCAGCAGTGAAACATTATAGAGGCTAAAATATTATTATTATATTATCATTAATCGACGAGCTAATTTGGGACAACGGAGTTCATGGATTTCACTCACATTAAAGTTTTTACAAATATCGCAGCGATATAACTGTTGCTGCCACAGAATTAGATTTGGACAGAAGAAACAAGTTCATTCATTTGTATGGCGGCCGAGCGTGTCAGATTTTGTACTGAAGTTGTTACTTGCCTATCATTTTAAATATGTCTCAGGCCCTTGAGTATTCATATTTTTTGTGTTGTTGCAATTAGTATTACTTAAGGAGGCATTATCAATGTTTTTGTTCACTTCAACTTATAAAATTTGACGCCCGAAAGCTGGAAGCTGCGATTAAAGACGGGCAACTCAGTGGATTTCACTGAGTTCATTTAACACGCTAAGTAGATACGTTTGCTTGATCTATGGTATATATGACATCTCTGTGGTTGCTGCTATACGAGTATTATACTTGTAACACATAGGCCATAGGTACCTCATAATTGACTTACCATGTCACTGTTAAGATGCCTGAGTAGAATAGCATTGCCGTAAAGCAAGGTTCTGTGCCCAGACCCTGTGCCTTTACCCTGGAATCAAGGATACACAAGTACATATTATTCATATTCAAACACCATAAGGTATACTCTGTTTGGTTTGGTGTTTAAAAAAGGTAAACAATCTTGCAGTATCTTTTTATTGAAAACTACGACTAGAAAATAAGTTTTAGCAAATATACATAATATAACAAGGAAATACAGTGATTTACATTGTTTTTGATTCATAAAGTACCTAGTTTGGATTATTATATGGATTTTTTTTTTTATGTTGGCACAACAAAGTGGCTCCACTCCACCTGATCGTAAGTGAAAAGTAGAGCCCAAATCGCGGCGGCAACGAACAGGAGACAATCAGTAACCTGTTAGTTGCCACCGCCTTGCTGGCCCGCTAGATGCTGGTAAATACACCGGCTGACCCCGAAACACGGCAAGCACGAAGGTAAGTCATTTCACGGGCGTTTACACCGAATGTACGGTGGTAGCCAACCAATGCATTTTTCAAAAAAAAAGATACTGCAAGATTGTTTACCTTTTTTTAAACACCAAACCAAACAGAGTATAGTTTAGGCGGTTTTCAGCCAGGTAAATCTAATTCTAAGCAACTGTTTTTATTGAATAAAAAAGTTTTAGTACAATAAGTTTAACAAGATCTATCGTCGGCAAAACCTCAACGCTTTGTACTTTTATTTTATTTTGAAGAGGCCGAAAACCAACGCGGCTGGTGATACAGTTTAAGCAATTTTTATATCATTAGCTGTTACAAATATATACGATATATAAATATTTACAGTAAGCAGGGTAGCTAATTGTAGATTTTACAAAGAAAAGAAGACTAAGTAGGTAAATATTTAAAAATATAGTCATTCCGATGTATCTATATAATTATGTAAGAAAATAGTTATTCAAAAAATGTTAAGGGATTTTAGACAGACCAATGAACAACACAAGTAACAGTTCATTCCATGAAACACTTTAATTAGAGCCCTCGTACACCTGTAAGTTCTTACGTAAGTTATAGGGACGGAAGCGTTAATAGACGTTCGAACATGGTCCACTCCGCACCGCGAACTTGGTCCGCTCCGTACCAAATTCGATGGTGTGTTCAGCGGTCCGCCGACATTATTATTATTATTGACGGTGCGGTCGGTTCGATGGTTTTCCCACAGGATTTGGTGCGGTCCGCACCAAGTTCGCTCGTGTGGACGGCGCCACCGCACCGTTCAGCGCTTACTTGTAGGTAATTAATTAAAAGTAAAGAAACAATTGGTAAATTTTCGGGTATTTGGGAATTTTCACTTCTAGGGACACCCAATTAGCTTAACTCTCACAAAAAAGTTAATTTCGATGTCAGCTTTGTATCGACAATTAAGCATTAAATATTAACAAAAATATTTTTTTATCATTTAATCCAGAAAGAATACGCGTTTATGCAAGCAATTCAGCAAATGCATCAGAATTCACGATTATATACGAAAATCTTCGTCATCGAGGTCTCTAATAAGTCGCATATGACTACATGACTCTCTGTCCTTTAAATAAAATTTTGCCCATTCTTTTCTTTTTTTTCTGCTTATGAATTGGTGTTGTAGCGACGATGGTTGCCACAACTAACAGAGGCATATCGACGTGATCACTGTCTAGCAGCACGAAAAGCACTGGACCGTTTTTGAACGGTGCGATGGTGTGGCGAGTCGAGCGCACGTACGGACCGGACCAAGTTCGCGGTGCGGAGTGGACCATATTCGAACGTCTATTAACGCTTTAAGGAATGAGAGGTGAATAACACTATCTCATTCCTTAGTATAGCCCCGTCCCTATAACTTACGTAAGAACTTACAGGTGTACAGCTTGCCTTAGAATGACGGAGTGAGGTGACGACTTTATGTGATTATGAAAGATGTCATGTTAGAAAACACTAAAATAAGACTGAAAATGTATTGTTTGTTATTTAAATAGAGTTAGAACAAATAACAGCAATGTGAGCTTTTATGGACATTGAAACATGAAGAAATAATCAACAATACAAATATTTATTTTATTACATAAACAATTAAACATCCTCGGTACAATGCCACAAGGGCCAATCTTAGATAAAGGTTAGGTTAAGTAGATTAGTTAAATTTAATCTATGTATACAGGGTGTAATCGTTAAGTGTGGCCAGGCCATAATTTCGTAAATATAACAGATATCAGAAACTTCCAACTGATATCGAAAGTGCGTTATCCAACGAGTAAAATTGCATTAATAACTTTTTCTAAATAGATGGAGTAATATTAAAAATACTAAGTTAAAACGCTCTCATACATTTAGCATGACGACTAGCCTTAAAAAATGTCGGGTGGCATAACAGATAAAACTGTTAGAGATTCGTTATTTGTACGAATACATTTTAATAAAATAATAATACTTACGTTTATGAAATAATTAATCTAACATCTATTCTTAAATAAAAAAATATTCGTATTAAACTAGTCTTTGAATGACCGGTTACGTAGGTACTAAATGTATTGGAGGATTTGAAGTTAATATTTGAGATATTTCTGATTTCATTTCAAAAAAGTTATTAGTGTAATTTTACTCGTTGGGTAACGTACTTTCGATATCAGTTAGAAGTTTCCTGGTATCAGCTATATTTACACTCTGTATAAATTGTAATTTTGAAAATAAATATGATAAAAAAATGAAATAAAGTAATTTATTTTAAAAATATATATCCAAGCGACTAGTGTAGTCGGTAAAGTTGTCATGGATATTTATGATCATTGTTCGCTGATTTTCTTGATTATTCTATGTATTATGCAACATTTTCGGGGTCGGCTGAGAACGATTTCTACTTACTATAACTGATACATTACAATAAAATACCATTTATTGCATACCTCGTAACATAAAAAAAATAGAATCTGATACTTATTTTGATATTTAAGGGGGAGGGGGGTGATTCAAAAATACAAATAAAAATTGGTTTTGTGTTGGATTCACTTAAGTGTTATGATTTTAAAAATCAAATTTATTTTGAGATCCTTAAAATTGGCTCAATCATATTTATTTCGACACCAATAATATTAAAAAGACGTTTTCTTAACCAACTCAAGCCAATCAATCCGAGTCTGTTTTCCGGTCTGGTATTTGGAGGCGCCATGTTGATTTTTGCGTTGCAGCTGGTTAATGGCGGACGTACGGTGGAAAAAGGTTGTAATACTGTGTGTTGATAATTAAATAGTAAGGAAAAGTGAAATTAAAAGAGTATTAAGCTATCTCTGAGTTTGAATCGTGAAATCTCAGAAGAGGGAACGAACAGAAAACAAGGTACGTTTTTTTTTGGCATATTGCCTGCGAGCTTTGTTGTAATTTTGAAGACTAAATTAAAGAATTAAACTGTATTATGTTACTATACAAAAGTTATTGATTTAATTAGCTTACCATGTGCATCAAGAGTATTCATTTCTAAAGTAATTAGCGACCATGCCTACTTGAGGGCCACGTGTGCCTACTACATACATAGTTTAATTAGGAGGCTTAGTAAGACAAGTGACATTGTGTGCTACTGCAAGATGGCCATGTGTGCCTACAGTAGATAATTTACTTAGTGACCATGTGTGTTGTTTTTAGGGGGCCATGTGTGCCTACAGAAGATGATTTAGTTGGAGTGACCATGTGTGTTGCTGGTAGATGGCCATGTGTGCCTACTTAAGATGTTTTAATTAGGAAACTAGTAAGTGACCATGTGTGTTACTGCTAGATGGCCATGTGTGCCTATAGAAGTTGATTTAGTTGGAGTGGCCATGTGTGTTGCTGGTAGATGGCCATGTGTGCCTACTTAAGATGTTTTAATTAGGAAGCTAGTAAGTGACCATGTGTGTTACTACTAGATGGCCATGTGTGCCTATAGTAGATGATTTAGTTGGAGTGACCATGTGTGTTGCTGGTAGATGGCCATGTGTGCCTACTTAAGATGTTTTAATTAGGAAGCTAGTAAGTGACCATGTGTGTTACTACTAGATGGCCATGTGTGCCTATAGTAGATGATTTAGTTGGAGTGACCATGTGTGTTGCTGGTAGATGGCCATGTGTGCCTACTTAAGATGTTTTAATTAGGAAGCTAGTAAGTGACCATGTGTGTTACTACTAGATGGCCATGTGTGCCTATAGTAGATGATTTAGTTGGAGTGACCATGTGTGTTGCTGGTAGATGGCCATGTGTGCCTACTTAAGATGTTTTAATTAGGAAGCTAGTAAGTGACCATGTGTGTTACTACTAGATGGCCATGTGTGCCTATAGTAGATGATTTAGTTGGAGTGACCATGTGTGTTGCTGGTAGATGGCCATGTGTGCCTACTTAAGATGTTTTAATTAGGAAGCTAGTAAGTGACCATGTGTGTTACTACTAGATGGCCATGTGTGCCTATAGTAGATGATTTAGTTGGAGTGACCATGTGTGTTGCTGGTAGATGGCCATGTGTGCCTACTTAAGATGTTTTAATTAGAATGCTAATTTAATAGATGACCACGTGTGCATACTTTAGCTCTTGTTACAATCCACGAGTGCCAGAATTTCGAGTTTAACGAGTGATCTAGTTTCGAGTCTCGAGCGATCGAGTCTCAAGTGTTACATCTTCAAGTGTTCCGAGTCTCGAGTTCTTGGGTCTTAAGTGTTCGGGTCTCGAGTGTTTGGGTTTCGCGTCTTAAGGGATATGTGTGTTCGAATCTCACTTCTTCGAGTCTTAAGATATTGAGTTACAAATTTAATCGAAATTTTAAATTTTGAATATTATGAGTGTTGAGCCTTGAGTTTCAATTTAAATGTTTCGTTTTTTATACATCTAGTTTCTAACCACATAAATGAGTAGCCTAAATCATAAACTGACATCAACAGTAAATCTGTCCCTTACATTTATTAACATTGTTTCGAGGTTATGGCATCCGACACAGAAGATGAGACCTCGGCAGGTCTACGGCCGGTACAACCTCGTCATGTACGAAAGAGGAGCAGACCTAAATCACTGATTACCGCTCAAGGACAAAGAAAGAAGATTCGTAAGACTGTTTCAGCGCCGATTTGGACTGTCGAAGAAGTGCAACCTCCTGTAGGTCCAGTCACTTCAGAGCTCGAACATCCGCTAGAGGTACCGCCTGAACAGACAAGTGTGGTTCCAGTACATGGAGTAACGATAAGCGAAGTACTACAGCTAATCAATTCTTTGCATGGAGGGAACAAAGATAAGACACATCAATTGAGTAACAGTCAGCTAAATAACGTTGTACCGGAATTTGATCCCTCCAGTAAGACGCAAAGCATTGGTTGCTGGATCCGTAAGGTTAACGAATGCGTTAAAATTTACGATTGGGACGAGAAGCAGACCATACATTTTGCACTCCAGAAACTTGTAGGTCTTGCTAAAAAATGGTACGAGGCTTTACCGTCTGTTGTCTATACCTGGGATGAGTGGCAAAAGAAATTAAAGAAGGCTTTTCCGAGTGAGCAAAATTATGGTCGGCTTCTTGAAGACATGTTAGCCCTTACGACGCGCGTTGGGGAGAATTATCGTGATTATTTCTATGATAAACTGACCCTGCTTAATAGATGCGAAATTAAAGAAAAAAAGGCTGTACAGTGTATAATACATGGTATCCTTGATAAGTCGGTTAGAAATGGAGCTCAAGCTTTAAATTGTGAAGAACCGGAAGATTTATTGGAATACCTGAGTTCTCAAAGACCTCCTGATACGTATTTAGGTAAAAGGAGGAGCGAAACAACACCCAAACAAAATGCTCCTTCCACTTCGCTAGGCGAAAGTTCCGCCTCGTTCCACCACACCGTCTGCTTTAACTGTCGTGGGAGGGGGCATTCTTTCAAAAACTGTCCTCGCCCATTAGTTAAATGCCAAAAATGTCATAGAGTAGGGCACGATTCCCCAACCTGTAGATTTAATCCTTTGCACCCCAAGACAGACGACAACACCACATCCAACGTAGAGCGCAAAACTCTTGTGATTTCTACCCAATCTAATACAAATGACAAGTTTTTCAGAAAGGCTAACGTGAACGGGGTTGACTATGTAGCGTATATAGACTTCGGGAGCGAGTGCAGCTTGATGCGCGAAACCGAGGCCGAAAAACTAAATTTGGCAAAATGCTATACTGAATTGCCTGTAGTAAAAGGATTTGGCAACTCTTCGGTTCTGCCCGTGTATAAGAGCTTTGTCACAATAAAACTGGATGAAGTCGAAGCATTCATCGAGGTACTGGTGGTTGGCGATGAATTCATGCATACGTCATTATTGATCGGCCAGGACTTCACGGAGTTACCTTACGTGACCGTTTTGAAGGATAACAGCAAGTTATTTTTTTACAAGTGCCCGACTATTGATTCTCAGACGCAAGGCCAGTCCGTGAAGTTGTTTACAGTTAATTCCGTCGAAATCCAAGGAGTTAGTCTCATTGAAGTTATTTCAGAAGATTCCTCATTTACTGGTGATGTTTATGTTGAAGGGCATAGTAGCGGTGAACCTGGGAATGAGTACCATTTACATCAAGGTGCCTATAGTATCAAGGACGGCAAGGGTCATTTAGTATTGACAAATTTATCCCGGGATACCCTAAAGTTTGATGCAAAGGTTCTTTTGGCGAGGGCTACGTCATTTGTAGAGAAAAAAGTTCGCCGTGTAAACAAAATCATCCGCGATATGTCCTCATTGGAACCCATCAACAAGACCGATATAATTGTAGGCAAAAACGTAAGTGAGGAAGTTGTCGATGGGTTGCATACTCTTCTACAGGCCTACCGTGATTGCTTTGCAATGAATTTAAGTGAGATAGGTTCGGCTAGAGATGTTGAGATGAATATAGAGTTAGTAGACGACAGGCCAGTAGTATACAGGCCTTATAGGCTGTCTCATTCAGAGAGGGAGCAGGTGCGCAATACCACAGAAGAACTGTTGAGAAACGATATTATTCAGGAGTCAAATTCCGATTATGCCAGTCCCATTTTAATGGTAAAGAAAAAAACTGGTGAACAACGGTTATGTGTGGATTTCCGGGCTCTGAATAATAAAACAAAGAAAGACTGTTTCCCGCTCCCTCTGATCGAGGATCAACTGTCGAATTTGAGTGGTAATTGTTATTTCACCACTCTAGATCTTGCCTCTGGTTACTACCAGGTTCCTATGGCAGAAGATAGTAAACGTTTTACAGGGTTCGTCACACCAGATGGACACTATGAGTTTAAGAGGATGCCCTTCGGACTTGCCAACGCGCCAGCTGTCTTTCAAAGACTTATCAACCGAATGCTGGGGTCGAAGCGTTTTGAATCCGCGTTGGCATATTTGGATGACATCCTTGTCCCATCTCGTGATATAGAACAAGGTTTTGTGAGATTGGAAGAGGTTTTAAAACTTGTGAGGGAGAATGGTCTTACACTGAAACTGTCTAAGTGTCGTTTTTTTTGACGATTCAATTAACTACCTTGGCTATGAAATCTCTGTCAATGGGGTTAGACCGAACGAAGATAAAATTTTAGCAGTCAAGGCATTCCCTGTTCCGCGGACAGTGCATGAGGTCCGACAATTTTTAGGCCTGGCGGGATATTTCCGAAGATTTGTGAAAGGGTTCGGCGAGATCGCTAGACCTCTCACAAGTCTTCTGAAAAAAGATGTGTCATTCAAGTGGTCGGATTTAGAGTTAGGAGCGTTCAACACGTTAAAGGATTTGTTGATAGAACGTCCAATATTAGCCTTGTATAATCCTAAACTTGATACCGAACTGCATACGGATGCAAGTGCTCTTGGAGTGGCTGGGATACTGCTACAGTGGCAAGAAAGCCCCCGTGTTTTAAAACCAGTAGCCTATTTTAGCAGGCAAACCACTCCAGAGGAGCGCCACTTGCATTCATATGAGTTAGAGACCCTAGCAATTGTGTGCTCTCTCAAAAAGTTTAGGGTGTACCTGTTAGGTATAAATTTCAAAGTTGTGACTGATTGTCACGCTGTCAGAACAACACTTACGAAGCGCGATTTAGTGCCTCGTATCGCTAGGTGGTGGCTCCAGATCAGTGAGTTCACTTTTGACATTGAGTACCGACCTGGTACACAAATGACTCATGCTGACGCCCTTAGTCGAAATACTGATTTGACGGGCACTGAAGATGATGCAAATATTCATACTGTATACAACATCGAAAAGAATAATTGGCTATTGACAATGCAACTCTCTGACCCCGATATTGCAAGAATTGTGAAGGTTCTTAAGCCAGAGAATGACGAAGAGGCTAAAGATATAAAGAAGAATTATATATTCAAAGATCATAAGCTTTATAGGAAGGTGGATGACAAATTGCGTTTAGTAGTGCCACGCAGTGCTAGATTTCAAATTTGCCGTGCCAATCATGACGACATCGGGCACCTAGGTGTGACAAAGACTATAGACAGGATCCAGGATCAATACTGGTTTCCCAAACTACGACGATTTATAAAAAAATATGTCGATAATTGTTTATCTTGTGCATATAACAAAGATAGTTCCGCTAAACAAAAACAAGGTCAATTATATCCAATACCGAAAGGGGACAAACCCTTTCACACTATCCACGTGGACCATTTGGGTCCATTTGTAAAGAGCACTAAAGGTAATTGTTACATTTTGACAATTGTAGATAGCTTTACAAAATACGTTTTTGTGAAACCAGTAAAGAATACAAAGACAAAGACCACGGTGAATGTATTGGAAGATATCTTTCACGACTTTATTTACCCCTCAAGGATCATTTCCGATCGTGGCACCTCGTTTACGTCGGTCGCGTTCAAAAAGTTTTGCGATGCTAATGGCATCAAACACGTATTAAATGCTGTGGCATGCCCCAGAGCAAATGGTCAAGCCGAACGGTTTAACCAGACCATACTAAATTCAATGATGAGGTATAATACCGGCAAGGACGAACACTCCTGGGATGTATCTCTAAAAAAAATTCAGTGGGGCATAAATAATACCATCAATGCCACCACCCGCAGGACTGCAACGGAGACTCTTTTTGGCGTTAAATCTCGAGATGGCCTCTCCAACCAGTTGGAAGTTGAGATCGATGCCCCTCTCAAATCAATAGAAGATTTGAGAAGGGAAGTCGACGCCAACATTCAACTTAATCAAGAACAACAGAAACTAAGATTTGATTCAGGAAGGGTCCCCGCTGCAGCATTTCGTGAAGGTGACTTGGTTAAAATTACACGAACTAATTATTACAACAAGGGCAATAGCACAAAACTCTTATCAAAATTTATTGGTCCCTATAAAGTCACAAAGGTTTTAGGCAACGATAGGTATGAGATATCAGATATACCGGGTTTTGATAAAAAGAAAAGGTTATTTAAGAGCGTTGTCGCTGCCGATAGGATGAGAGCATGGATTAACGTAAATTCACTCAAACCAAATTCCGATAAGTCTTCCGGAAGTAGCTCAAGTGAAACATCAGACCTTGACACTGACGATAATATCCCATTGTCAGACTTAAAGAGGCGGTCTCAATAGAAATATATGACTTTTACAGATTAAGTACTTATCGTTAGCATACAGTATTGATATGAAATGCGAGTGTTATGATTATTAATGTTGTAATTTCACTGTGATAATTAGATTGTGAAATGTTAATTTACTACGATAGAGTTGTATAGTTCTGAAGTAAGACATTGTAACAAATAAGTTAAACTGAACGTAAGTCACAACTATTAAGTGATAATCACAATTATTATGTAGCACTTTTTTTTATACAAATTATCTTAATTTATGTTAAATTATTGTAACAACGTTATATAATAAATAATCATTAGTGTAAATTCATGAGAAATATGATATATTATACTCGTATGTACACCGGGACGGTGCACAGTTCGGATGGCCGAGTGTTATGATTTTAAAAATCAAATTTATTTTGAGATCCTTAAAATTGGCTCAATCATATTTATTTCGACACCAATAATATTAAAAAGACGTTTTCTTAACCAACTCAAGCCAATCAATCCGAGTCTGTTTTCCGGTCTGGTATTTGGAGGCGCCATGTTGATTTTTGCGTTGCAGCTGGTTAATGGCGGACGTACGGTGGAAAAAGGTTGTAATACTGTGTGTTGATAATTAAATAGTAAGGAAAAGTGAAATTAAAAGAGTATTAAGCTATCTCTGAGTTTGAATCGTGAAATAAGTATTACTAATACAACTCATTTTTTTATGATAAAAAAGCTACCATTTATCTGAATACGATCAATAAGTTAATTATACAAATAAGAAAAAAAACGGAAACTACTATTTTATAAATTGCCGCAGCAATATTGTAAAGATTTATCGATTTTAAATGGACATATTCAAGACTAAAATATAATTAACCCTTTACCGCATGAATAAAAAATAAATTGTTGAAATTTGAACTCTGATGACAATCAATAGCGTTCAATTTTATAGCGGTCATATATGGCTTCTATGCGGTAAGGGGTTAAACTGTTAAAATCACTCATATTTAGTCACTACGCGCGACATGTTTCAGAGAGCCTAGGTCTCCATTATCAAGCACTGATCCCACCGCTACTGCGATGGGCACGCACTAGTTTAGTATACAGGGCGGAACGGAACGACGATCTTTCCCGCTACCAACCGAGTCTACCAACCATTACGATGAACTTTCAGTATGGGACCAACATCGAAAACGTACATGGAAAATTGACTTTTCCATACTATTGAGCTCTAACTAATCAGTGACATTCTATGAGGGGTTAATTTTTTTTTAAGATATTTCGATGTTGGTCCCATACTGAAAGTTTATCGTAATAGTTGGTAGACTCGGTCGGTAGCGGAAAAGATCGTCGTCCGTTCCACCCTGTATATTGTAAAAAAATCAGATATAAGAGTGAATGCGCTCGAAGTTTAGAAATAGTGAGTAAATGTCTACTAGCAATGATTGAAGCTTCTCAAGAAAATTCATCACAATCATTTAAAGCTGAAAAGTATTAGAAAAAATGTTTCGAATATTAATAAATTTAGCACAGACAAGGAAACCTAAAGACGTCACTTTGGATTTTTTTTAAGCACCAAGGAAATATCAAAGCGAGTTGTGATTGGTTGATTCCATGACATGTCATTGATGGACCAATCACAGTAGGCTTAGCACATGATTGGTGCGACACGACAGTATGTTGCCGCGAGATAGACTTCCCGCCTTACACTAACAGTATTAATAAAAGAGGGACGGATAGTCTATCTCGCGGCGATATACTGTCACATCAATCATTTGCTAAGCCTACAGGTCGACAAAAGTTATATACAGGGTGCCATCTGAGTCGTGGGTCAAGAGTAAACAAGGTACTAAGCACGGTCACGTTGAGCAACTTTCACAAATATCGCCTAATTATCACTTGCTTGATACTTAACTATCAATTGAGGACCAAATATTAACTGATATTTAAGTGATTTTTTTTCGCGATTTCTTGGTAGTCTCTATAGTTAAAGAAAAATATGTTTTCACCCTCATTTTTCTAGTCCGAATATGAGACTAAAAGTGCCCTTCAGTAGATTATCACTATTTTTGTTACCTGTATGAGGGTCAGCATAGTTTGGATACGCAACGTCTAAAGGTTTATTTGTCTATGAATAAAAAAAAATGTCAGTTCCAATGAAGGTTCCAGAAATTTTTGAATTTGTGGCATGCACTTTACCGAATCAGTGTACTCACTAAGTTTTCTTTTCCCTGCAATCGAAATACGGTGACGGTACGTAAAATAATATTATTCACAAGAGGAGGTTAAACACAGTATATATACAGGGTGACATTTATACAGTGACAAAAAAAGTAAAAGTTTAGTGTATTAAAAGCAATATTTGAGTAATATCACGACTCTGTGTCCTGAGCTAGGAAGCCCTGTGTTACAGGACCCAGTTTCGCATTCCACAGATAATTAAGCTTACTGCATAGATAATTATACCTATATACAAATTGTACAGAGCGTTATTAAAAAAAATCTCAAACATAAATTTTTAGGTACCTACAAAAATCCACTTTAATACTTTTTTACAGTGCACAAATTGCATGAAATAAGTAATCATGGGACATTCTTATTCAAATCGAGCTAGTCCCAGGGCAACCTTATTAAAGCTTGTACTAACTGACGATATATTTAATAATAGATATTTAAATACGTAATACAGGGTGGTCCAAACCTTGACGTCAAAAAATCTTTTTTAGATTCCTCACGTCATGAGCTATCAGAATATACCCCATGTATGTTAGCCGATTTTTTGTAGTTTTCGAGTTATGAATTTTTTAAATTTTTTTTTTGAGAAATTCTGGAATAGAGAAATTTATTAATAAAAAAAAACTTTTGGGTTTTTTAACTAGTTTCTTTTTGTAAACGAATTACTAAAAATAAAGCATTTACTGACAAAAAAATTAGCGTCCTCACTTTGATACAAGTAGGATAAAAAATACCAAATTCAAAATTTTACGTTAAAAACGCATCAAAATAGCATTAATGTACGTAAATAAAAAAAATGAAACATATCCCAAGGATGTTTGGTAATCTAAAGACTGCCCTAGACCTTAAACCTTCGTAAAAGCAAAAAAAAAGTGATACTTAATGATGAGGATTTTTCGTAGTAGTCGGTCAAATAAACTTAAAAAAAAAGTTTTTACATTTTTTATTTCAAAATAAAGTAAAATTTCGTCTGTTTTGTTGTTCTTATCAATAAACAAAGACAGAAAATACCACGAAAACTCAATTTGTGTAGTTATTCAAGAAATTTTTTACTGCTTAAAAATTTTACGCTTTTTTAAGTTTATTTGACCGACTACTCCGAAAAATCCTCATCATTAAGTATCACTTTTTTTTTGCTTTTACGAAGGCTCAAGGTCTAGGGCGGTCTTTAGAATACAAAAATTCCTTGGGATATGTTTTATTTTTTTATTTACGTACATTAATGCTATTTTGAAGCGTTTTTAGCGTTAAATTTTGAATTTGATATTTTTTTATCCTACTTGTATCAAAGTGAGGACGCTAATTTTTTTGTCAGTAAATGCTTTATTTTTAGTAATACTTTTACAAAAAGAAAAAAGTTAAAGAACCCAAAAGTTTTTTTTTTATTAATAAATTTCTTCACTCCAGAATTTCTCAAAAAAATTTTTTCAAAAATTCATAACTCGAAAACTACAAAAAATCGGCTAATATACATGGGGTATATTCTGATAGCTCATGACGTGAGGAAACTAAAAAAAAATTTTTGACGTCAAGGTTTGGACCACCCTGTTTAGGTGCATCAATACATTTTTGTAAAAAAATTTTTAGAGTGGAATTTACAATTTTTTTTTTGTTTTAATACTATAAAATACATACATACAGGTGATGATACATTTGTAGATAAAATGAATTATAATAACAAGAGTACTATATCCATCGTTGCATATGAACTTTTATTTCTGGGTGAATATTTGAATCCCAATAATCGTAAATTTCGTTGGAATTGTTTATATTAGTCTGTAAAAAATCTTAATATCAGCTTCTCATAAATAATTAATATTATGATATAACAAAGAAAATAAACCAAGTATCTACCTACCTATGTCAGAGGCAGGATTCGAACCTGTCTCCAGTTTTCGAAACTATTCAGCCACCCGATGCAGGGCACACCGGTTAAATTTATCGGATATAATATTTTAATCAATTATTAGGGGATAGTAAATTTGTATTATATCATAATGTAGTGTATATTTTTTTTGTGTTTTTAGTTAACCAATTTTGACTGTCTGTATTTTATAAAAGTGCACTGTATAAAATTTCACCCCGTATATAACAAATGTGCTAAACAATACAATAGATTTGCTATTTAAAATCTTTTAAGGTTAAACAATTTAACGTAAGACAAATTAGTTTATTTGAAAATTATTTAAAGGACAGTACTTGAGAAGTTATT
Organism: Thaumatotibia leucotreta; assembly: GCA_025490895.1. Classification (NCBI taxonomy): domain Eukaryota; kingdom Metazoa; phylum Arthropoda; class Insecta; order Lepidoptera; family Tortricidae; genus Thaumatotibia; species Thaumatotibia leucotreta. Next base: position 144,420 of record JALPQI010030374.1, on the reverse strand, counting down.
CCACATTTTATATACTTGTGACAAATACAAATAATGTACATACAGGGTGGTAAATAATTAATACACTTACCGTTTCTGAGCCGGCAGCTGTCACCAACTCTTGAAGGGCTCGTACTGATAACGCCTGAAACAAATCAAAAGTTTAAAACACTTAGTACGTGAACGTATTGCGAAAACACAAATCAAATAACTTATTAACTAAATATTTTGATTTGTACTTTTTATTTTTCCCCAGTAGTTACACTACTTAATACTATATAAATTATAAATATTAGATGTCATGTACCAAAGAAAAACGACCAAGATCACCTGATGTCCGAGGTGGGGATCGAACCCACGTACTCAGCTTTCGCGGCTGATGCCTGTACCCCTCGGTCACTCGGTCCCCACCTCGGACATCAGGTGATCTTGGTCGTTTTTCTTTGGTATATGACATCTAATATTTATAACACTTAGTACGGTTCAAAATAATTTTCTTATCTTTCTTTCGTTGCTTGCTTAACTAAGCTACTCCTATCAGAAGGTCTTATCTTCAATGTTCTCGAAAACCAAACAAACTATAGGTAAAAAACATGGTTACCGCGAGGATTGCACATGAAATAAAACTATGAAAACGGATAAACTCGCGAATATTAACTAACATTAAATTCATTCCCTTAAATTAATTAATTAATGAAGTTAAAGTTGTTAATATACGCGAGTTTATCCGTTTTCATAGTTCCGTAGTAACGTAACAGTAACGAACACACTGCGACAGATCCAGGGTCTTATTCTGGATAATTACCGGTTCTTCTCGGGTCAGCGGTGTAGGGTTAGAACCAGAAGTAGTTTTAATTTTATGTAACTAAGACGATTCAAAAGAGTTTATTGCTATTCCAATTTGAATAAAGAATCATTTGACTTTGACTTTGATCTATAGGACCAGATGAGAGAGGGGGTCTTTTCTAGATGTTCACGACAGAACGAAAGAAGTACCTGTTCAATAACGAACACATACTGCGACAGATCCGGGGTACGTTCTTTTCAGCCATGTTGAATACTCTATAACGAATCCACTGCAATAGCCGGGCATCTTGTCCTCGATGTTTTATAGGACCAGACGAGAGAGGGCGTCTTTTCTCGATGTTCACGAAAAAACTAGAGACGTACCTGTTCAAAAACGAACGCACACTGCGATAGATCCGGAGTATGTTCTTTTCAGCGATGTTGAATACTCTATAACGAATCCACTGCAATAGCCAGGCATCTTGTCCTCGATGTTCTATAGGACCAGACGAGAGAGATGGTCTTTTCTCGATGTCCACGAGTGATCTAAAGACGTACCTGTTCAATAACGAACACGCACTGCGACAGATCCGGGGGTATGTTCATAGTCATATTTTTATTTGATTAGGATTATGGTAACAACAAAGAAATGCAGTATATTGATTTAAACTTTCACGATTATCACTCATATTTTAAAGACAAACGGGTCTTAATCGCGTAAACTTACGTTTAATTATATCCTGACGTTTCGGGCATGACGTTACACCCGTGGTCGCAGGCAGACTGGCGAGAGAATGTATCAACACCTTCGAGCTGCGCGGGTTTTTCGAACTACCCGCACTTGATCTTGATTATTCACTTCTAGGCTAGGGTTGTCACTAGGCCTACACACAACACTCACAACATCCAATGGCTTTAAAATGGATGTTTCACCACGCTTACATTTGTAAATCACGGGATTCCACGCGGATGAGATTCCTTGCCCCTCATTTTGATTAAAATTCTGATGTTTCTTAATTTCAATAGCTTCACGTACTTTTCGGCTATGATGTATACGCTCGGTTGAGAGGACTTTCGGGTTATGGAGCTCAATCCAGTGGTTAGGTCCGGACTCCAACAAATGCTCGGCCACAGCAGACTTATTCGTTTGACGCTTTTTAACGTTCAGGAGGTTCTGAAGAGAAATGGCTACATAATGAACAGACGGCAACCCAGACGAACACCGAGGAAGAAACATCCAGATGTTGCAAGGCGACCAGCATTTTTGCCATATGTCAGGGGTGTAACGGACAAAATAGGTACGCTTTTGAATAAGTATTCCATACCAACCGTTTACATGCCGTTATCAAAGGTGGCAGGGCATCTAAGGTCGCCTAAGGATGTTTTACCTTACCACACACCGGGCGTTTATAAAATCGATTGTAGCTGTGGTAGTTCCTATATTGGGGAAACCAAACGCACCATAGCGGAAAGGGTCAAGGAACATATCACGGCTGTTAAAAAGCATCAAACGAATAAGTCTGCTGTGGCCGAGCATTTGTTGGAGTCCGGACCTAACCACTGGATTGAGCTCCATAACCCGAAAGTCCTCTCAACCGAGCGTATACATCATAGCCGAAAAGTACGTGAAGCTATTGAAATTAAGAAACATCAGAATTTTAATCAAAATGAGGGGCAAGGAATCTCATCCGCGTGGAATCCCGTGATTTACAAATGTAAGCGTGGTGAAACATCCATTTTAAAGCCATTGGATGTTGTGAGTGTTGTGTGTAGGCCTAGTGACAACCCTAGCCTAGAAGTGAATAATCAAGATCAAGTGCGGGTAGTTCGAAAAACCCGCGCAGCTCGAAGGTGTTGATACATTCTCTCGCCAGTCTGCCTGCGACCACGGGTGTAACGTCATGCCCGAAACGTCAGGATATAATTAAACGTAAGTTTACGCGATTAAGACCCGTTTGTCTTTAAAATATGAAAGAAATGCAGATGACATAAAAAAAGGTAATACAGTTCAGCACAATTCACCATTTTAATGACATGCAAAATTTACATAGCATATATAATTTACATATTGTATTACTTGTCTTGTCTTGTCGGCGATATCTACGAGGAAACAGTGGAGATTGCCAAACCTGTTATATAACAAGCTCCATATGACAGATCCGGGATCTTATCCTCGATGATTTAAAGGACCAGACGAGAGAGAAGGTCTTTTCTCGATGTTCACGAGTGATCTAAGACGTACCTGCTCTATAACGAACACGCTGCAACAGATCTGGGATCTTATCCTAGATAGGACCAGACGAAAGATCTAGAGACATACCTGTTCAGATCCGGGGTACGTTCTTGTCAGCGATTTTGAACAATCACTAGATAGATAGATAGATACATTGTTTATTGATAAAATTGTATACATTTTACACAACACTTAAATACTACCTATGACTTATACGGAGGTCTTCGATAATTTAAAATGCACAATCACTGCTATAACGAATTTACTGCAATAGATCCGTTCTAGTCCTTGACGTTCTATAGGACTAAACAAGAGAGGGAGTATTTCCTCGATGTTCGCGAGTGATCTAAACGCGTACCTGTTCAATAACGAACACGCACTGCGACAGATCCGGGGTATGTTCTTTCCAGCGATGTTGAACACTCTATAATGAATCCACTGCAATAGCCGGGCCCCTCGATGTTTCATTTGATATCCTTGATGTTCTATAGGACCAGACGAGAGAGGGGGTCTTTACTCTACTCGATGTTCGTGAGTGATCTAAAGACGTACCTGTTCAAAAACGAACACACACTGCGATAAGATCTGGAGGTATGTTCTTTTCATCGATGTTTAACACTATAACGAATCCGCTGCAATAGATCCGGGGATTTTATCCTCGGTGTTCTGAAGAGACACCAGATGAGAGAGGGGGTCTTTTCTCGATGTTCACGAGTGATCAAAAGACGTACCTGTTCAATAACGAACACGCACTGCGACAGATCCGGGGTATGTTGTTTTCAGCCATGTTGAATACTCTATAATGAATCCACTGCAATAGCCGGGCATCTTGTCCTCGATGTTCTATAGGACCAGACGAGAGAGGGGGTCTTTACTCGAAGTTCACGAGTGATCTAAAGACGTACCTGTTCAATAACGAACACACACTGCGATAGATCCGGAGGTATGTTCTTTTCAGCGATGTTGAACACTATAACGAAACCACTGCAATAGATCCGGGGATTTTATCCTCGGTGTTCTATAGGACCAGATGAGAGAGGGGGTTTTTTCTCGATGTTCACGACAGAACTAAAGACGTACCTGTTCAATAAAGAACATATACTGCGACAGATCCGTGGTATGTTCTTTTCAGCGATGTTGAACACTCTATAACGAATCCACCGCAATAGCCGGGCATCTTGTCCTCGATGTTCTATAGGACCAGACGAGAGAGGGGGTCTTTTCTCGATGTCCACGAGTGATCTAAAGACGTACCTGTTCAATAACAAACACACACTGCGACAGATCCGGGGGTATGTTCTTGTCGGCGATATTCTCGAGGAAGCAGTGGCGATTGCCGAAACCCTCAGCGGCGAGACACACGCGCTCGCCCGTGGCCGTGCAGGAGAGGCACACCATGTCTTCCTGTAAGTATTGTCTGAATTAGACACTAGATAAAAAAAACAGTAAATATGACTTACACTATTTGTGCAAAAATGGGTCGAAACATGTCGAGCAATCATCGACTGAAATACGTGAGTAGCCCGCTTTGATAATATTTTAATGTGTTACGTTCAGTAACACCACTAGGTATAAATACAATTCCAAGCTCTCGGTAATTTACATAACATAAATAAATAAAATAAAATATAAATAAAAAAAAGCCTTTTATTTCGAGTCCTCAGTATACGATTACATTAGTTGGATGTTAATGGTTCTCTTATTTATCGCCGAAAATTATACGGCCGAATATCACTTCCCAACTCACGTTTCGCGAAATTTTACTTCGCCGAATGTTCATTTCCCAACTTATTAAAATGTTTTGTTTTATTTGCCAACCTCACAGTTACCAACTCAACATTTGGTCCGTGTTTTACAAAGCAAATCTTCAAAATGCCAACATTCATGTGGCCGAATGTTTTACTTGACGTAATATACACTTCGTTGTTTATTGTTTACCAAATGTTTCATTACGTACAATTTCGTTTAGAAACTACGTAGGTAATATTATTTGTGCAACTATTAAATAGAATACGGCAATGAAAATGTAATCGGTCTTGTACCAAATGTATATTTTATGATGTATGCCAAATGTATGAAAAGGCAACTGTTGCATCAGCGAAACGTTATTCGTCCATGAGCTGTCGGTTTATTATTATTATTATTTATTAATTCTGCCGAGTGAAACGTTGTCATACAAAAATTTGGCAATCGTTAGTTGTCAAAGCAAAAAAACGGTGGTCGGCGAAACGTTGGTTAGCAAATGAAAATCGGCCAAACGACACCCATAAAACTACATAATATACACATGTGTAATTTAATTACATCAACTAACTAATAACAACCACTACATTGTTTTTTTACGTTATATACATATATCGCTTTTTTAAATGAAGTTCACCCAAGCGCGAGGCATTGAGTGAATGGTAGAATGAAAGCGGTCACTAACTGAATGAGACCGGTAATTGGACGCGGCAGGGTTGGCGCTAACGGCTTTTTATAATTCTGCTGAATAATGGCGCGTTCAAATTGAATCTCTGGATTTAGGGTCGTTAACTGTTATTCCGATTTCGGAATTGTAAAAAATGTGCGCATATAAATATCTAGTTGGTAGGGGCCCTGCCTACGAAGCTGGAGGTTTCGGGTTCGAATCCCGGCGAGGGCATTTATTGTGTATTCATTTATCATAAATATTTGTTCCTTGGTCATGGCTGTCTATACAGGGTGTTTTTTTTTCGACCGTTCAAATTCTACGTAGTGAATGTGTAGGTCATACTCACCAACTTTTACTATGGGGACAAAGTCGAAATCGCGAAAAAAAAATCAGCTGTTTCATACAAATTGGCGGCATTACGCCGGCCGAAATGTATGAAACAGCTGATTTTTTTTTCGCGATTTCGACTTTGTCCCCATAGTAAAAGTTGGTCAGTATGACCTATACATTCACTACGTAGAATTTGAACGGTCGAAAAAAAAACACCCTGTATATTTAAGTATCTATATGTATCTATCTATTATATATATCGTCGCCTGGTACCCACATCACAAGCCTTAATTGAGCTTACCGTGGGACTAGGTTGATTTGTGTAAGATGTCCCAAGATATTTATTTATTTTATTTAAACCTTATTAATACATATCGATACCTTTAGGCTCAAAGGGCGTAAACGCCATTTTGGCCAAAATGAGTTTTGAATGCAGTTTTGTTCAGTTTTTTTTTCTCTATCGATATGTGTAGTTAAAACAACGAAATTCGACAATTTAGGGCATATACGACCCACGTATTTCTAGGAGATTTTTTAAAAGCAAGAGGCGTATTTGATACATTTACACAATTTTTTGTTTCTTTAGGTAATAAGTTCAGAAATAAAAAAAATAAAGAGGTCTTATAACAAAGTTGTTATAAAATGTTTATAATACAAAACTAAACAAGCTCATACGACGTAGAAATTATGCTACTTAATTTAGGTAGTATGACTCTAGTAGGCTAAATTAGGTTTATACGCCCGTATCCTTGCATTGTACGTTTTAAAATGACTCATACGCCGTAACGTAGGAGGCATGCTGCGCCTCTTACGCTCTATGATAACAAAACTTTTTGACTTATACGCCCCAAGAAATGTACAAATTATGGCTTATAGGCTCGCTAAGTTATTTTATTATTTCAAAATTGCTAACGTACTGTGTACCTATACGATAGTAATGATTCATTGTCATTATCCAATTATAAAGTAAGAATGAACAATCATTGCGTTATTAAAACTACAGTATAGATGCGAATGACCATCATTCTAAATCTATGTATACTATATACTGGCGTACCTATGTTGCAAGTGTGAAATGAAAAGTATAGACAGATAATGTGATAAAAATGGGAGACATTGTGTATAATGTGTATAAATTTACGTTCAATTTCAGTCGACATTTTTAATTTACAGTACGCACAGTTATATTTTTTGGTTCTGTGCGTTTTAAACATAAATTTAATTTAATGATTAAGTATTTTAAAAGTCTTCTACTCCATTTAGTATGTAATTAATATCTACATAATTATATGTTGGTAATTTAAAAAAGAAAGAAATGCTATGTGAGAGTAAAATATCTTAAGTTGTGTATATAGGTTTTATAAAAATCAAAAGATTTGTGATTATTAGTATTCTAAAAGCATGCTATTATATTTAATTTAGTAGTTAATATGTATGTGTTGGTAATTATAAGGAAAAATAATACTAAATGAGAGTAAATGTACCTTACATTGCATCTAGAGGATATTATTGAAAGAAATATATATATAATAAAGGTGTCATAATTAATTGCTGTTTGTAAGAAGCTCATCAAAACTTTCATCTGGAGTATAGCATTATATGGGTGTCAGGCGTGGGCCATGACGAAAAAGGACAGAGAGATACTGGAAGCATTTGAAATGTGGAGCTGGAGATGAATGGAGAAGATAAGTTGAACAAAAAATATCACAAATGAAGAAGTGCTTAAAAGAGTGAATGAAAAAAGGAGTTTGCTAAAGATAATAGAAAATTGGAGAGGGAAAATGTTTAGTCACCTTATACGACATGACGCTTTGATAAAAAAAATAATAGAAGGAATAATTGAAGGAAAGCGAGGAAGAGGGAGACATAGAGGAATTTACATGAAACAAATAAAAGAGAAAGTAGACGTTGTGTCGTATAAGGAAGTCAAGGAGGTGGCTTTAGACAGAGTTAGATGGATACAGTTACATTCATCAGTTACGCCGACAAGAGTTTGACTCTTAAATTTATGATTAATTGTTGTTTGTTTTACTGGTTTCATATCGCATTTTAATCTGGGTTTTGGTAGTAGCTTAATTGTCCAGTAACGCCATTAACATTATTTTCATCCCTAGACATAAAAGAAAAATATAATCCACAACAGCATAGTCAGTGTAGACATTTTTTTTAATAAAAGCAGCAACCTTTTAATTGATTGTAAGTATTTTTTTAACCCCACGGTGTATTATACACCCATTCAGAGCATTGCCTATGTTATGAATGAGTTTATAAGACCGATTATAACTGTGGTAATTGTGATATACGCCCCATTTAGACCAAAACTCAAACGTTTAGTACATTTTTTGCATATTATGTGAAGTTTAAGGGCGTAAACGCCATTATTTCAAAAAGTTAAGGGAGTATAACACACCCTTTTTCTTTATTTATTCATTTATCTTAAATTATTGATATTCAAAAGGTTTATCTTATAAAATTCAAGTACGTTGGCCAAAATTTAAGTTATTCTGCCAAAAAACAAAGAAGTTATGATTTTTTTTCTAAAATACTTTTCTTCTTTTGCTTCTCCTGTAAAGTGGCAATTTGGCGTTTACGCCCTTTGAGCCTAAAGGTATCGATATGGTGCGATTTTTACGCGCTAATGCGAGAAGTGGCTCATTTTACGTCAGGTCAAAAACTTCGGAGGGCCATCTGAACTAAAAAACGTCGTACGATACACGTGCGAAAACGAAATTCGTAACTCGTATAGACTGAAAGCACTCCCCTCGGTCATGCTTTAATTTATCTCCACTCGGATCGAACTTAATTTTTTCGCACTTGCATCGTAAAGTGCTATTTTAAAGTAGTGCCAACCCTATGAATAGAAGAAAATCATCTTTTGAAGTAAAATAGAATTGCGCTCTCAAGTTCCGCTTTTGTGTTACTTGCAAATAAGAGGAACCAACGAACCTTCAACCCTTTAACTTAATTAGATCCCTTTTGTAAAATTAACTTATTTAAAAATAGAGTGATGTTTTAATGCAATTTTTAATAGATGATCTGATAATACTTTATCATCAGGGCCCGTAATTTTCATGCCGATGACATCAATTTGACAGCACGCTCCTTTTAGGGTGATCCGAAATAATTTTATAGTTAAATATGAATCATTAGTCGTCAATCGTTTTAATAATGTACAAATGACTTCAAAAGTAGTATATTTATTCGTGAAATAAATAATACCTACTGGATACGTGCTTTACGTTAAAGAGGACTTCTGTTTTCTACGTAATTATTTAAATGTGTTAACAATATCATTTAATAAAATGAATAAAAGCAAATCAAATAGTTTTATTAATGTTTCACGTATCAAGTAGGTAGTTATTTCACGTGTAAATATACTACTTTTGAAGTTATTTGTAGATGATTAAAATGATTGACGACTAATGATTAATAATTATTAATCAAACTATTTGGAATCACCCTACATTTAGGGTGATTCCAAATAGTTTTATTAGCGTGACGTCAAATTAATGTCATAGGCATGAAAATTACGGGCCCTGTTGATCAGTATTGGCGATGCCAGGACTAGAAGTTAGGCCAGTCTATAGTTAGTTGACATTTCCTGATGATATGGGGCACTCTGGGCTAAATGTTAGTATGGTTGCCAAGACCCGGACGGTTAAATATAGCTGATAGGTCCATTGTGAATACTTTAACAATCGAATTAAACGCTAAAAGTGGGTTTACACCAACCGAGCGAATGCTCATTCTTATCTGGGTGTTTCTATGCGATTTTTTTACGCGTTTTTATTGTTCATTACCATCACTACTTTATTTTCCATTTTATAAAAGCAAACAAGACTATTATGCCAGAATAGCAGACAAACATGCGTCTGCTACAAGATAACCGAAAATCACCTCACTATTTATACGCAGTTCGTCAATAATTTGGGAATGGTAATGACTTTATTGGTGCGACAGAATAATCGCATAGAACTAACCATCTCCGCTCTACGAAAGCAACGAATTTCGACGAATTACGTTTTGTGTAACGAACGAATTTCGTAGAGTGGGGGATAGAATGAGCATTCGCTCGTTTGGTGTAAACCCACCTTAATCAATCTCAAGAAAATAAAAAATATAATTGTGATATTACATAAAAAAAATCATAGATTCTTATTCCATGTTAGCTGGTGAGATGACTGGTGTTTATACACCGTAGGCTTTTATAACCCAAAAGATTTTAACCACGCATTTTTGATGTTAAAACAAACAAAATAGTACATTACGACACAAGTGCGAAAAATATGAAATTCCAAACGAGTGGCGATGTCTTTTTTGCACGTGCCTCGTACGACGTTTTTTTAGTATAGATGGCCTTCCGAAGTTATGGACCTCACGTAAAAGGAGCCACTTCTCGCACTAAGGCACCATCTGTACTAAAATAGTACATTTCCTAACTAGTGCGGGAACTCGGACTCCAACTTTCACCCTCGCTGAAAAAAAAGTTTTTGCACGTGTAAGGGACGATTTTTTTCATAACAAGTGCGTCAAAAATTACCGCGCGTAAAGTGTGCGGAAAGTTTATTTTTTTCGCACTAGTTAGGAAAAATATTATATGAGTTTTGTCTACTTTGGCGAAAAATGTATTTTAACATAAAAAGTAAATGTTATTCATAAAACTGGCACTTAAATGAGTTCTAACGTTTTTTTTACAAAAACCTAATTTTTAAAGGTTTTATTTCTCACTTTTTGACATCTATTAATATTATTATACTCTTTATTTCTCATGTCTCTTAGGCTAGGCTTTATATAACAATATTTATAAAATTAAAATATAATACAACATACAAAAACAATACAAAACACATAAATACTTTATAAAAAATAAAAATAAAATAAAATAAAAATAATAATAGGGTTAGTGAGACTATTCTCCATTTTGTACCGAGTTACAAAAGGACAATTTAGAAAATATGTTTTTTTTTTAATTGGTAATAACTCTTAAACTAGGCGATATCCAGAAAAGTTCATATGACATTATTGTTTCTAAATGTGGTCAAGAATACACTGTTAAAATCGGTCGGGTTTAATTAAACAGCCCAAGGTGTATGATACACATATTATTAAATAAAGATAAATGTTTCTTTTGTATGTATGTTAGGATTGTTAGGTACTCGATGTCACTGACAATCGTGTACCGATTTTTTTTATCTAACGATTTTAGCTCCAAGATCTTGGAGAAATTGGTTGATGTCAGTTTTTTTTTATTTGATGTTTAATTTATTTTACTTATTTACTCAAAATACTGCGAGGGATAAACAATTACTTTGTTAATCAATAAATTAAATGTAACAATTTATTATTAAACTCACCGTTCGCAAGAATGAAACATCATCCTGCTCGCTCGCTCCTCCCTCTGCCTCCGCCATTTTGTTTTCTCAGCGTTCAACTGTCAGAAACGTTGCAGCATCGCCCGAGACACACCATATCTGAAAAAAAAAACAAAACAATCAATATACTTTTTAATTTTTTTTTATTTTATAACAGAGACTATTTTTACAACTATATCCTAATACAAATAGTGTCTTAAACTATGTAATGATTTACAACTTCAAAACATAATAAACTGAATAAATTACAGACACAATAAACTAATTAATGAAAAGCATACTACATATTAACTTTTTTTTTAATTCCCACATATGGCAATAAAATAAATCAGCTTTGTCGGCAACCAGATTCAGAACACGAATGGCCCTACAGATGGATTATAAAGGTGCGATGTTCTATCCCCCACTCTACGAAATCAACAAATCACGTTTCGTGTAACGATCGAATTTCGTAGAGTAGGGGGATAGAACAGTGAATGCTCTTTTGGTCTGCACGCACCTTAAGTTATATACCTAAGTAATTATTACTGCCAGAGATTCTTGGACAGATGACCAGTATAACAATTTACGTATTAGGTATCTAGCAATGGATTTTTTTTATATCTATTTTAAAAATACGTAAAATATTGAAAATAAGGGAAAATGAATTCACACAGTATAAAATTTAAACGTTATGCATGTTCACGCACATAGCGGGAATAAGATTTTTTGGATCATTTTAGTAATTTAGCAAACTATTTAAATACCGAACTGTCTATATTTTTAAATTTCATCGTCTTTCGACACGACTTTGTTCCTTGTTGTATTTATCATTCACATTTTCATGTTGTATTATTTATCATTCACTAATTTGCATAAAACCATTCAGGAGTACTCAGTAGCTGTACGTGAGTCGGTGAGTAAGGTTTACGTTAGCTTTTAGTCCATAGATTATTACGCTCGTACTGATGTATAGGAGCGAGCGTGATGGATTACTTGACGGATCGAGTAAACGCTAACGTAAACATACAAACATCATCAGCCTATTACAGTCCACTGCTGGACATAGGCCTCTCCTATAACCTATACGTATGGAAGCATAAAGGTGCATTTAGAACAAACAAGTATACGCTCATTCTATCGCCCGCTGTACGAAATTCGTTCGTTACACAAAACGTGATTCGTCGAAATTCGTTGATTTCGTTTGGGGATATAATGAGCGAATGTTCTTTTGGTCTGTATGCACCTTTAGGAGGTATAGTTACCGATTTCTAAGAGCTTTTGATAGTTTAGAAATTAGCCTTATACATATCGATACCTCCTACGTATACTGGTGCAAGTGCAAAATCGTCATTTTCCAGGAGAGCTGTTCAAAGGTACAAAGTTCTGTAACTAGCTCATACAATGAAATAATTTCGTGATATTTTCAAGAATTTATAACAAATACATTTTAATACAATGTACATATTTACTTTTTTGAAATAATTAGTAGTTTTTGAAAAAATGGTAGTTACACCAGTATACGTGAAATTTACGAGTTCTTGTTTTTGATGAACTGAGACAACTACTGTATACGTAGTATACTATGACTCGATGAATACGGATATATTTTTAGTGCCTTTGATGTATATTTTGTATCATGCACCGTAAATATCTAACCAAACCGGAGTTTTTGCTCTGATGTTTTTTATTGGTTAGTTTTCGCCTAATTTGCCACTTGTACCAGTATACGCCTAAATTGATTAATCATGTACCAGTATACGTTGAAGCTATGACGTTAAGACTATCGGAAAAATAGTGAGTCTTGCCCTCATAAGGATCAATCTATGTATATCCGTCAAAAGTTCATTCTTAGAAATCGGCAACTAGAATAGGCCGGCATGATGACTGGCAAGTCAAATCAGCATCTTTTTTCGAACTGTCTAAACGATCATCACTATGGAATTTTAAATGAAATACTCAAAAGTGTCGTCACGTTTGAGTACTGCCAAATGACTCTTTTAAGTTCTTTTCAATTTATTAAATAGAAATTCTGTACACAAATTACTGCAATCTACATCTTAGTAATAATTCTTCGAGTATTATGTCGTGCATAATGTTAAATAATTTATTTTAACTGCAGTCATGATCCCTATTCCCATAATCGAATCGATCGAAATCCAGCAATCGCAGTAGTGTGTCGAATATACATATAATAATTATAATGACTCTGCTAACCATCATCAATTTCAATAAATGAACATTTCAATCCCTTAGTCAACTCTTACGACATCCGCGGGAAGAGTTTGGTTGGTGACAAATGTATTCTTACTGCCGTCACGCGGCCACTAACGTAACTGTCATTTGCCAACTCGTGGTAAGCACACAATACACAATGTTCTTTCAGTAGCCGTACCATGAGTTGGAAAGTAAAGGATACGTTAGGTTTTACTCGATACGTAATGCCTGCGACCATATACAGGGTGTCCGTTGCGATTTGCGTTAAATTAGACAGGTTACTTGGGACATTCATGGAAGTTGTCTGGTATATCGGCTTTTGCAAAATTCGATAAAAAAGTTTTTTTTTGTTTTCATACATAATAAATGAAATGGTATGTGTGAGAGAACCTTAAGAATAAAATAAAAGTTAATCTCTGGTGACTGACGGCACATGTCAAAATAAGTAATATTAGAATGTAATATAGGTTGCAATACATATATTATGTTCAGTGATTAAAATTATTTTTTTAATAACTCGATAACAGTAAGAGTTAAAACACTAGTTTCTTAGAGAAATTAATTATATTTGACCTAATTAAGCTTCCCTTAAAGTTATATATAGCATATGCTTATATATATATATATAGCATATGAAGAAAAACACGTTGTATAGGTAACATGGACGTCTAACGCCAGCTCAAAAATGCCCCCAGAAACAATTGTTCAATTGTGCCAAGATGGGCAGGACATAGCATTTTTCTTACCACCGCGCATATTTCGTCGCACGACTTTGACAAATGTTTATAGAATATAGCCAATCAAAACTTTGATGGACCAATCACAACTATTTTTAAATGGCGGTGTAAGTTTTTATAGATTGACATTAAAATTCATTGCCGTGATGCATTGATAGTACGGTCAAATCGTACATTAAACTCGCAAAACATGTAGTAAAGCTGCATTTTTGGTATGTTGTTTAGACACCATAGGGCACTATAAAACCGCATTTTGCAAGCAAAAAAAAGTTGTGCTAGTTACGTAGTACGTGAAAAACTGCGAAATTAACGGTCATTTTTCAGTTTCTGATTTTTATTAAAAAAACCTTTCGTTTTTTGACATTATATATTAGGAAGTGTTTAAAGATTAATAAATTTCCAACAAGTTGAGCTAACATGTATTATCGTAGGTCTTATAGTTTTAGAGATTTGCGACTTCTTAAAAGTACTCTTTTTTGTAAACTAACGCTATTTTGAGTTTTCCTAACGATTTCGGCTTAATATCGCCTCACCTAATTATGCTACGAAAAACATGCAATAATGACCTTATAGCGCACTTAATATTCTTTCGTTAAAGGGTAAAATCATATCAGCAAACTTTGTAATTGAAAATAAAAACGCGTAATTCAAAAGGCAGTAGGCCCGCTATTTAAGTTTTTCATACAAATCGCAAGTCGTGTTGCAAAGCTGCAATTTTAGTATATTATATAGGCCCTATAAGGACGTACAAAAATGTATATTACAAGAAATACAAAAAAGGTATTTCGGCATAAGACGAAAAAAACTGAAAAATTATTGGACTTCTTTTACTTTTTGACGTTTAATTATTGCCACAAAAATTAAAAAGAATATTAAATTTGAAAGGATTTGAGCTACCTTGCATTACCCTAAATCATATAGATTTAGAGATACGACATTTCAAAATGTGCCTTTCATTAAGTTAAGAAAATAAATGCATGTTTTGAAGCCTCGTATATACCCCCAACTATAAGACTTACAGTAATTGTTATCGGCTCAATTTGTTCCAAATTTAATGTAGTTGTTATCTACAATTACTTTTTTTTTCTTAGTGCGAACGTTTTGCCAATATTTAGTGAATAGCTTTAACGTAACCTAAAATTTGTTTAATTTTTGATAAAAGGGCACTTTATGAAATGTCGTATCTCAAAATATATATAACTTACGGTGATGCAACGTAGCTCAAATCCTTTCAAATTTAATGTTCTTTCTTAGTTTCATAGCAATTAGTATCAAAAAGATAATAGATTTTTAGTTAAACGTCAAAAACTAAAAAAAGTCCGATTTTTTTTCCGTTTTTTACGTCCTATGCCCAAACTATTATTTTGTTTTTCTTTTAATATGCATTTTCGTATATATCTATAAGGCCTTTATAATATACCAAAATTGCAGCTTTGCAACTCGACTTGCGAATTGTATGAAAAACTTAGATAGCGGGCCTCCTGCCTTATGAATTTCGCGTTTATATGTACTTTCAACTACAAAGTTCACTCACCTAATTTTACCCTTAAATTAAAGAATATTAAGTGCGCTATAAGGTCATTATAGCATGTTTTTCGTAGCATAATTAGGTGAGGCGATATTAAGCCGAAAATGTTAGCAAAACACAACATTTTATCTAGTTTACAAAAAGGAGTACTTTTTAAAGTCTCGAATCTCTGAAACTATAAGACCTACGGTAATGCATGTTAGCTTAACTTGTTGGAAATGTATTAGTCTTTAAACGTTTCATAACATAATTATGTCATCAAAAAACGTAAGGTTTTTTAAATAAAACTCAGAAACTAAAAAATGGCCATAATTTTTGCAGTTTTTCACGTACTACCCAGCTAGCACAACTTTTTTTTGCTTGCAAAATGTGGTTTTATAGTTTTTATACTGCCCAGTGGTGTCTAAATAACATACCAAAAATGCAGCGATACTAGGTACTTGATTTGCGAGTTTAAGGTAAAATTATGTACGATTTGACCGTACTATGAAGAGGGGGTGACATTTATTTTGTCAACTAACATCCAGGACCGATATTGAAAGGCAATTTAGTAAAGCGTGCGGCTTCCATGTTTTATTTGTTCGTAGCGTAATGCATTCTATCGCGCTCGCACTATATTGGAGCGAGCGCGATGGCCTGCTTTACGTATCGAGTAAAACGTAACGTTACCGATACTTGCAAAGTCATGGTACGCCTACATTACCTACAGAATATGTTACATGCTGAGCCCAAAATTTTGTCACGCAAGCTTTGTAAAAAACATGATTTAATTATGAAAATGTCCTTGCTTTGAATGACACGCTTCATTTCACCCCCTGAGGGATAACTGCTTTCATAGACAAGAGAAAACGCAACTTTGCGTATGTTTAGGTATCAGTTAAATTTTATATAGGTTATATCGCGTATTTAAAATTAACCGCCATTCAAAAGAAATCGACGTCGAAGTTTTTACGCACTCTGCAGGAAAAAAGTTGATTTTAGTTTGTCAATAAATTTTACGAGACAAAACAATTGCAACTTTAATTAGAACGTTTTAAAATTTATCAGAATTTAGTTGATCGTAGGGAACATGTCCCTGAATTAGGACAATGGACCTTTGGAGGTTAAATTACCTACTAACTGGAAATTTTCATGAAAAAAATATCATGTAGGTAAGTTGCCAGTGAGACAATATCTCATTTTCATCCATCACATTTGCTGCCTAAGCGCTTTCTTTTATTTATTTCTTGCATGCGTAGCGGGAGTAATAGAAAAGAGAAATTCCCTAGGGAGTAATATATATTTATATTATTACGTCTGTACGTCAAAGAATAATATTTTGTCTTAAAACTTATGTTTTTGTCCGCAAGTGTGATGAAAAACATTGTAAACATCACGGTCGGTAAGCGGAGCTTGTAACACTCTCGTTAGTAATTCTGCACTTACCTGCCTTGATGCACAATGTACTATTACATTAGGGATTATGCAGCAGTCGCCAATCGCGACATTTGACGTCTGAGTTACATAATTGGCGACTGTACCTCATCAAGTTGCTGGTGGTAAGACCTCGTGCAGGGTCCACCAGGATTAGGGTGTTCCATATTTTACGAGTTTTAGAAATTAATAACGCATACCCCTTAAATCGGTTTCTTTTAACTCAAAACACACTGAAAAAAAAAATCAGTTCATTTCTGTAACTGTAACCCGTGCCGACTTTCGTGCCATTTTCCTATACAATGTATGAAAATGACCAAAATTTATATTCGTTTTATTTTTATTTTTTTCTATGGCACTAACTTATACTACTGTGAAGACCGAGCGGCCGAGGGGTACAGGCATCAGCCGCGAAAGCTGAGTACGTGGGTTCGATCCCCACCTCGGACATAGGTGATCTTGGTCGTTTTTCTTTGGTATATGACATCTAATATTTATAATTTATACTACTGTCTTATAAACATTGTATTGTATCATAAAATTAACTTGATGAGAACAGAAAAACAATACATTATTATCAACTTACTGTCTGACAATTTTTTTTCATAGTGATTTGTATGGGAATTTCAGATGAAAGTCGGCACGGGTTCCTGTTACAGGAATGAGCTGATTTTTTTACAGTGTTTTGGGGTTAAAAAGCCGATTTAGGGGGTATGCGTTATTCATTTCTAAAATTCGTAAAATATGGGACACCCTAACCAGGATAGCTACCACCGTCTTACCCGTTAACCTGCCGCTAAATAGCAGTGTTTGCACTGCTGTTTCGGTTTGGGGGTAAGATGGCCGGTGTAATTACTGGCATAGATAGAGGCAATCCATCTAAGTCCTCAGGGTAGGCAGCGCATAGGCGATTTTTTGATCACTATGTCAGTCGACCTCAGTTCCTGCTTTCCATCAGGTGGGCAGAGAGCTCAGTCTACCTTCATCACATAAAAAAATGAATACTCACCTGAAAAAAAAATTAATACTCACCTGAAGTGGTGGTGGCTCAGTTGTTTAGACGTTTGACTTTCAATCCGGAGGTCGTGGGTTCAAATCCTGGCTAGTACTAATGAGTTTTCCGAAACTTATGTACGGAATATCAGATGATAAGCTTTCGGTGAAGGAAAACATCGTGAGGAAACCTGCATACATCCGCGAAGAAATTCAAAGGTGTATGTGAAGTTCCCAACCCGCTTAGGGCCAGCGTGGGGACTATAGCCCAATCCCTCTCATGTATGAGAGGAGGCCTGTGTGCCCAGCAGTGGCACATTATTTTTATTATATTACTCACCTGACATTTTAAAGTTCACAGTAAATTATATGCAATTTGACTGCGCCACCGCACAGGGACGGCAGCGCTCACGCACTGATTCTATGCACTTTGAACGTCCTAGATCGTAAATATAGCTTTCGTTCTTCCGCCGGCTCGGTGTCAAACACCTTTATCGTAATTTGGGATCGAAGCTTATCGCATCCGTGCGTCTATAAATAATATTAGGTCTTACTTTCTACTAGCTACTAAGGGCTTGTCCATTAATCACGTCATACTGTATAAGGGGAGGGGGGTTAAGAAAAAATCACCAATTATCACCATGGGGGGTCATCGGACAAATCACGTGTAATTTTTTGTTACACTCGAATCTGCTGAACAGCATTATAGCCAGTAAAAAAATCTTTATTTTATAAAACACTTTTTAAATACTAAGTTTTACAACTTCGCGAACATTTACCTCGTAGTTGGCAAAAAAGTACGTAAATTCAAGTGTTATTAAAAGGACTACTTAAGTTGGCAAAAAATTACACGTCATTTTGGCTAGAGGGGGAGGGGGGGGGGGGTCCAGAAAATATCACCAAATATCACCATGGGGGATGCGGGGGTCTAAAACAGGCCAAAATTGTATGACGTGATTAATGGACAAGCCCTAAGGTCCATGGTCCTACTTATGGTACTAACTGACTTAGATCAGATTTTGGTATTAGCATCAGAAAATTACCCAACAAGTATGCTTTTAAAAAAATCGTGCGTAATTTATTTGCTGGTTGCTCTAAGAATAACTAATTGATATCTCGTTCATGAGCAAGTTATATGATACATGTATATATGTATGATATTTATATAAATGTATTAGAGTATGTAATATGTACCTATGTATGTATATATGTAGCGTGTAATGCACGATTTTGTAATTGTTTTTTAATTAATTTACTATACACAGATGTTTTTATATTTATATATTTGCGCCGTTAACAATTTTCTCTGCTTTGCCGCAAGGTTGACTGGTAGAGAATACCTCATGGCATTAAGTCCGCTTGTTGTACTTTAAGTTTTACCTTTGTGCAATAAAGTTTAAATTAATAAATAAATAGCTCGTAGCCACAACCATTAATATAATATAAAGCATGCCAGTGAGTATTATTGAAAAAGTTTAAGGGTCGGATTCCCGATTTTGTCGTTTTAGACCTATTTTCGAACAAAGAATTTGTTAAATAAATATAACTCTACAAACATATTTCTTACATGAGCTTATTCAGAAAGAACCCATGCAGAGGCTCCAATTGATATTATATTTTATATTTACATGGGTTTCCTAGAAATCGGCTCTAAATGTACCGAAAAATCAAAAAATTGCATATTTTTCGAACACGAAGCAATGCATGTTTTTCTTTGACGGGCATTAAATATTCATGTTAATTTAAAAGCCAGATAACTGAATTAGTGCATCAGGGCATATTCATATTTTTCCTCATAAAGACAACGGAGAAATTCAATCCTTAATTTAAGATTACGTATATTCTCCATACAAATGGCGACACGAGTCAAAATTCTCTTTTGACTCAGATGGCGCGAGCGCCTCCTCGAGGTCGGACGCACGCCAAATCGCTCCCGTTGACAGCTCTTTTTGACATTCAAAATGACATAAAATCATATACATACACGTCAAGGGATGCCAGTACTCAAAGTATCTTTAAATAAGTAGGGAAAATCAGAACGAAGAAATTCTTTCGAATCCCATCATTTATTTAAGTTTCTTGTTATTTTTATGACGGAACACAAGAAAACTATAACAACTGATTCTGAATAAAACTCAATACTACCGAACACGTATAAGTTACATTCGCAAAAACGATTAAAAATGAAAAAAGTTTACGGATACGATTTGGTGTAATGGAGTTTATTTTCTATACTCTGGCAATAAAATACGTCATTTGAAAACACATGTGACGGCTAGAAGTCAAAACGATAGAATGTCGATTTAGTTATAATAATAATAAGAAAGATAGAATATGTTTGTTATATTAGTAGGTATACAAATTCAAAGTGATTACGAGTCTATAATTAATGGTTGATTTGTGGAATAAAATCTGTGCTCATCGCCACTGCGATTTCTGCGGCCACGATTTCTTGGTAAGAAAGTATATGCCGCATCTTCTCAGTAAGTACATTCTATATTGAAAGTAAATTATTTATGAAATAAAAATATGAAAACTGATAAACTCTAAATTTATTCGTATGACATTTAGAGTTTTAATACTAGTCGTTTATAGTATAGTGTACCATTTAGATTTTTATCCACTGAACTGAGACAATTTCTCTCATCTTCTGAGATGTTTCTTTTGGTAGATAAACGTTTGACATATTACTGGTTGTTTCAGAGTCTATATTAAGCAGGACGTAAAGAGTAAGTAAGTAATCCTTACAGTTGTGTACACAAATACCGTGTGGTGACGGCAGTAAGAATACATTTGTCACCACACCAATTCTTCCCTCGGGTGTCGCAAGAGTCGAAAAAGGGATTGAAGTGGCGATTTACATTTACCTCCTAATGCATCCACACGCATAAGTAATTACTTAGGGAAGTGGAACTGCCGATGAAGGCTAGAACGGAACTTCGGAATACTTTGGTGTTTTGTATGATGTGTGTAACTGGTTATGCATTTTAAGCAATGAAGATGGTCGTGTAATGTCATGGTATTGTCAAATACCAGTTCTGATGGGGTGTTTCCTTAGGAACCTTAGGATTCTGTATTATCATTTAAACATCAAGCATTATCATTTATGCATTTTAATGTGAGTAGGTGGAACTGCTGATAAAGACCAGAACGGAACCCCTTAACGACACGTGTTTCACTTTTGGCAGATATTTCTGATTGATTGTGTATGTTATGGAGCAAGTTCTGGACAAAGACCAGTTTAGATGGTAGGTTCCTTAACCCTTAAGGAAATAAGGGAACTGATAAATGTAGAGTATTTATGTAAGCTACTCTTTAAAAGAGGTTTCATACTATTGTACCTTTTTAGGGTTCCGTAGTACACTAGGAACCCTTATAAATTTGCTCTGTCCGTCTGTCTGTCCGCAGCATAGCACAGTGGCCGTTAGTACTAGAAATCTGCAATTTGGTACAGATATACATAGTATTAATTATGCCGACAAAGTGGTAAAATAAAAAATAGAAAAAAAAAATCGGGTGCCTAACCTGGTGAAGTGTGAATGATTTTTTTATTTGCTGTAATCCTATAGTGTGCAGTGCATCGTTGAAGAGGTCTTTGAAAAAAATAAGAGATTTTCAAACAAAGTTTTTTTCTAAAGTCAATATTTTCAGAGATATCCGAAAAGTACGGAACCCTAGCATGAGCCGACATGCTCTTGGCCGGTTTTTTATTACCTCAGGAACTGCTAATATACAGGTTGTTCTAATGTATAAAAAAAGGAGTGTGGATTACAATGTGGATAACAAGATTTAATCATATCACGTCACCAGACCAGTCGCAGTCGTCGTCGTCAGTGGCAGAAGGGTAACGAAGGCTGTCATGAACTGCTCCTTGGTGAACCGAGGGAATTCCTGTTCTTAATAGTAACGCAAAAATGACGTAGGTACCTTGCATACATTTTAATGTTTTTATTTAACCTCGTGCCTACATTACAAGTAGGTATTTTATCCGTGCGGTGACGGAGTAAGAATACAAAAATCACCGCCCCTCTCTTCCCGTAGGTGTCGTAGGAGTCGACTAAGGGAAATACTGAGTAGCCAGCTTCTCAGCCGGTGGTAGGGTATTTTTACTAGTACCCGCCTGGTTGGCTACCACCGTACATTCGGTGTAAACGCCCGTGAAATGACTTACCTTCGTGTTTGCCGTGTTTCGGGGTCAGCCGGTGTATTTACCAGCATCTAGCGGGCCAGCAAGGCGGTGGCAACTAACAGGTTACTGATTGTCTCCTGTTCGTTGCCGCCGCGATTTGGGCTCTACTTTTCACTTACGATCAGGTGGAGTGGAGCCACTTTGTTGTGCCAACGTTATTTTTATTGGGTCGGCAACGCGCATGTGACACCCTGAGGTTGCAGGCGCCCATAGGCTACGGTGACTGCTTTCCATCAGGCGGTCCGTATGCTTGTTTGCCACTGACGTGGTATAAAAAAAAAAAAAAAAGGTACCTAGGATACATGTAGGTAAGAGGTAACTTTCGTGTTGCATTGAATGAATGAATGAACGAATGAATGACTTTGTTTGTGAATATGCATTGCATATTGCACAAACAAAGTACCTAATAATAACGTTGCTTTTTTTAGGTAGGTACTATGTTTTGATTATAGCACGAGCAAATACTCGTACACGTTTATGTGACGTAGGTAACTCCAAAAATTGTAAATTACAAACATATTCTTGTAAATTCGACATTCTATTGCGTATTTTATACATTGGTAAAAATAAATGTAAACAATTAGAGACTCAATTTATTGTTCATTTGAATGACAATGTCTAACTTCGTGTGTTCGTATAAGCTGTTTTTTTCTGTTAAGATAAGAGTGCAAAGGTGGGATCCAAATTTATTTTAATTTAGGAACTTGAAACTTTAGTATTAATAAGGTATTTTACAAGAGTACAAGAAATTTAATTTAATCATTTCTTAAAGGTTAAAAGGGGATTACAATTTTAATTGGGTTGAAGTTTAACTTAAAGCTATGATATGAAAAAAGCAATAATATATCAGAGAGTTAAGTAGGGGTGTAGATTTTGTTTAAGGAGACTAAGGTAGACAATAAATTTAATGTAAATTACTAGCGCTAGAAAGATGGCATCTTTACAGAAGGTTCATCATCATCATCATCATCATATCAGCCGAAAGACGTCCACTGCTGAAAATAGGCCTCCCCCAAAGATTGCCACAATGACCGGTCCTGCGCCACCCGCATCTAGCGGACTGCTGCGACCTTCACCAGGTCATCAGTCCACCTTGTGGGGGGCCTACCCACGCTACGCCTTCCGGTGCGTGGCCGCCACTCAAGAACCTTCCCGCCCCAACGGCCATCGGTTCTACGCGCAATGTGCCCCGCCCACTGCCACTTCAGTTTAGCGATTTGGAGAGCTATTTCGGTTAGTTTGGTTCTGCTGCGGATGGTCTCATTTTTAATCCGATCACGCAGAGACTTGGGTGACTTTGAGCCTTCTTATGAGACCCATTGTAAGCGGCCACGTTTCAGTACCGTATGTCATCACTGGCAACACACACTGATTAAAGACTTTCGTCTTCAAACACTGCGGAATATTGGACGAAAATATGTGTCGTAGCTTCCCGAACGCTGCCCAACCGAGTCGGATTCGACGATTGACCTCATTCTCGAAGTTGGACCTACCTAACTGAAGGTTACTTATATAATTATTTGTATACAAAATGAGAAACCATTTTATAAAATTTAAAGCCTAAAGTGGTTAAAAGGTAGTTGAAAGTTTGTATGGAAATAGTGTGATTTGAAAGATAGCGACTTGATACGTCGTATTCCAACAGCTGATAAAAAATAAGACAAAACGATTTCAGCGTTTTTTTTTAAATATTTATCCCTTAACACTTTCGACGCCGGTGACAGTGTTCACCGTCAAACAAGTGTACAAAAAAAATGTCTTTAAACCGAAACTTTGTCTGAAGAGTATATTTTTAAGATAAAATTAAGGGGTGCCTGACGTGTCGCATAACGTCGATTGTCCTAAAATTTTTTGGCCGAGAATGTTTGGCATAGTGTTAAATGGCATACTACTCGTTTAGCCTACTTTATTTTGCGCATACACATTTAATACACCTACACTATATTTATCCTAATATTGATTACTCGAACGTCGAATTACCTTAACCCCTGGAACGCTGCTGTCATAAATTTGCTTGTCGATTAATAACTTTAATTATTTTATATTATAGTCCAAATGGCTTGTGACAGATCTGTCACTAGGCACTCCAAGGGTTAAGCTTAATAATCATAATGTTCATTGTTTCCTACTGCTCAAACAGTAAATTTTCTTTGCGTCTACAATAAAATTGTTATGTCCGAAATTTCGTTGAAAAAAGCATATTAACAATATGGTGAATGGTTTAAAATAATGTTCAAGTAATAAGCCAGGCTGTGTGGTGACGGCAGTAAGAATACATTTATCACCACCGCAACTCCTCCTGCGGGTGTCGTAAGAGTCGACTTAGGGATTGAAGTGTCACTGACCATTATTTGATAAAAGATTGATGATGGGCAGCAGCGTCATCATAGTGGACACATTACTGCGATCGCCAATCCGCTTGCCCAGCGTGGCGATTATGGGCATTTACCTCCTATTGCGTCTATACGCATAGTTAATAGGAGAGGCCTACGTCCAGCAGTGGACTATCATAGGCTGATGATGATGATGATGATGATAAGCCAGGGTAAAACCGACTTGGAATGGTTAGGTTTCTAGGAAAGGCGGAGAGAAAGGCTTAGTCTATAAAATACTTAAGTATTTTTAATCAATTGTTTACCCATCCTCATTCTTGTAAACCCGAAAAAGGGGCGACGGGGGAGCGAAGCGCCCCACAAGGGGGGCTCGGGTGCTAAGCCCCCTGTATTAGAAAATAATGAATCTGTACCTCCCCTACTCTAACCTGGATAGGTTCGTTAGGTACCTTTTATCCCTTAGATCAGAAATAGAAGTCCCGCGCAGCGGGGCTTCGTCGACCAGTTCCTAGGTCTGATGACTAAAATTCTTTGGACAACAGAGTTGGGTGGTTTAAGGGAGGGTTAAGTTTAAGGAAAATATATTTTTAAAGGTCGTTCGTTTAAAGAAGTTAGTATTAGTACATTAAATAGTAGGACCATCACAATTATGCACAATTATTATTCGATACATACACATTAGACACGAAAATCATTAGGACAAACGATATTCAGGAACAACCAAGTTAGGATCAACAATTTCGGCAAAACACGACAAAATACCTATATATGTGCAACAATTTAGGCCATTAATTTTTCGGCGTAAAGTTGGTAGGCGACAAATTTTTCGAAATAAAAAAATTATGCCACCAATATAGACCCAAAATTAATTCCAACCTTTTTAGGGTTACGTGGTAAACGAGGAACCCTTATAGTTTCGCCATGTCCGTCTGTCCGTCTCTCCATCTGTCTGTCCGCAGCATAGCTCATAGGCCGTTAGTATAAGAAATTTGCAATTTGGTACAGGTATACCTCCATATCAGTCACACCGAAAAAGAGGTAGAATAAAATATATTAAAAAATATTCAGGCACCTCCCCTATAAGTAAAGTCGGGATGTTTTTTTATTTTGCTGTAATCTTATAGTATGGGGTATTGTTGAATAGGTCTATAAAAAAAATCGGGTTACAAAAGAGAGTTTTTTTTGTAAGTTAACGTTTTCGGAATTAACCGCTAGGTTTTCTTGCCCCGGGGTCCGCTGGATGCGGGTGACGCAGGATCGGTCATTGTGGTAATCTTTGGGAGAGGCCTATGTTCAGCAGTGGACGTCTTTCGGCTGATATGATGATGATGATGATGGATGATGATGATGACATTACGATACAAGTGTGAAAAAAATAATGGTTGGCGATAAAATAAAACACGACTGATAGGAGTGTTTTAAATCGACACGAGATTTTAGGGTTCCGTAGTAAACTAGGAACCCTTATAGTTTCGCTATGTCTGTCTGTCTGTCTATCTGTCTGTCTATCCGCAGCATAACTGAGTGACCGTTAGAATTAGAAATTTGCAACTGAAATGTGTACATATTAATCCAGCCGATAAATTGATAGAATAATATACAAGGTGATCCTGTTAACTATGCGTATTGCAGCATTAGGAGGTAAATGCCCATAATCGGCAAGCTGGGCAAAAGGGTTGGCGATTGCAGTAATTTGTCCACTGTGACGATGCTGTGCTGCTGCTGCTCATCATCAATCTCCTATAAAGAAATAGTTATTTGTTATACAAGGGTGCAAAGTTGTATTTTACCCGCGAGCATGAAATTGAAACACGAGCAAGCGAAAGGATTCCATATTCCATAGTTGAACCACGAGCGAAGCGAGTGGTTTTAAAATAGAAACCTGAGCGTAGCAAGTGTTTTAACTTAAGAGAAGTAAAATACGTTTGCACCCGTGTGTAACTTTTCCCCCACTATAGCGAGGAACAGGAGAAAGTTTCAGATTTGAATGAAAAAATTGAGGATATACTTCATGGTATCAGAAGTGCTGAACCACCACCAGTTTTCTTTTTTATCTTTTAATTTCCAAGTTTTGCCCATTCAAAGTTAAGAGTGGGGTCAAATTCCTGCTTGTACAAAATCCGACCAAATTTTTTTCTATAAGAAGTAACGAAATAATCATACGTCGCACTCCAGCGGGCAGTTTGGTGGCATGTCAATATGATAGATAAGGTTCACAAATACATCAATTCATTTTCAAATAAGCAGAAATATTTGTACGTAGTATTTGGTACCTAGTATTTATAATGTACAATTCTAAATATATTAGAAACTAAAGTAGTACGTTAGTAACGTATTATTTTTTAGTATTCATTCAATTTTAAATAAAAATACAATTGACTAGTATGTAAAATATTTAATTTACTTAAGTAGATATGTTATGCGAATATATTATTAATATTTTTTCCAAATTGCCGGCGGTCAACGGTCAATGAAGTGTGTTTTGGTTAACATTATTTGTAGTCTCAACCTCTTCGTTTTGAATTAGACTATTTATCATTTTTAGTGTCGATTCCCCGGATTCGATTTTAAGACAATTTGTAGTTTCAGATATACTTGTTTTCCTTTAGGGTGCAGGCGTACTTTTCACAATTTGTTCATAGTCTTATTTATTACATTAAAGGAAGACTGCATTGGCAAATTCGAATTTTGCAAAAATTGTATGTTATTTTTTATCTCGGAGAAATGTGTAATTGTGTATTATGAATAAACTTCACTTCCTCTTCTACGCAGGCTATAGCGAATACACGTTTTGATTATTTTAAACGAATTCAAATAAACTGTTACAAATACTAAATACATTTTAATAAAGTTAAGATTTTTTTTTTGTAAACCTTACGTTGCTACGAAACTGCCCGCTAGAGTGCGACGTATGGAAATAATTATTACTTTGTCAATATATTTTGTAAACGCAGTTAGAAATACGTGGTTTAATTTTTTCGGTTTATTAACAGGCATGGTGTATACATATACAGTCAATTTCAATTGCCTGGATTTAATTCAAAATTTTCTCATTGAATTCATAGGCATTTAAAAGTTTAAGGTCATATTAATTTTTAATTTATATTTTTCTATTACAAGTAGTTCCTCTAACACATTTATATTTATTTTACAAGATGAACACGGCAAGTAATTATTTCGTTACCTTTTATATAAAAAAAGTTATGCCTGTTTTTCCACAAGCACGAATTCAATGACCCCACTCTGAATTTTGAAAGGGCAAAACTTGGAAACTAAAGGATAAAAAAGAAAACTGATGGTGGTTAAGCACTTCTGCCACCATGAAGTATATCCTCAATATTTTTCATTCAAATCAGAAACCATGCAGCACACCCGATTTGTTGATTTCACCTGGAATGACCCTTTACTATTATTTCGTTCGGTTGGTTGGTCTTTCTTGAGTGAAGTCTTTTGATTTCTTATGATTTTTTAACACTTTTTTTCCTAAGTTTTCAGCTTTGTTCAAATGAGGAACAAAAGAAATAAACGAACACTGACGTCGTCTATACCAAGAAATAAAATAAGGTATGTGCGTTACAACCCGCAAATGTATAAACCCCTATTATTTCCATTTGCAGGTATAAGTATTATTTTTTTATAGGTATATAATATACACGGTGTTACGCGAGCATTGCGAAAGATTTTAACTATGCATTCTAGACATCAAAATAAACAAAAAATATTATGAGACCTAATAATGTCAATTCCACCAAAAAAAAATTTTTTTTTCTTTTTTTTTAGGGCGATTTGAATACTTTTTAACATTTCCAGTATTTTTTATCATAACAACAATTTGTTTAAATTATTTAGTTCAATTGTTTTTTTTTAGGTAGAGGTTATTTCGTCAAGTCTATTCGTATTTTTTGATTGTCAGGCAAAAGGTGTGGTAATATTAGAACACATTGTGGTAGCATTGTAATCCAAAAGAGTTACGTCGAAAAACTTATTTCGAAAAAAGGTTGATTATCTCTGAAACCAAGCCGAATCCAGGACATTTTATATAACATTAAAGACTCTAAATATGGTCAGGAATCCAGCATTAAAATCTTTCGGAATGCTGACGGTACACCGTGTACAGACAGGGTGGAAATTATTTTTGGGTCAGTGAGCAGCTACCAGATCCAGAGTAGCTACGCGAAAATGGTCTTATATGACCTTCCCCGATTTTAAATTAATGAAAATTGGCGTTTACTGATTTTGGTAAAAACATACAGGTTGCGAGAAAATTGTCATTTTTGATAAACTTTTTTGATGCCAATCGATCCTGTTTCTGTTCAGGATCAAAAGCTTGTATGGGAGCAAAAAAAATGTCTCTCTCTCCTATTTAAGAGCTTTGCTCTTGTCGGTGTAGCTCAAAGCATGCTCTCCACATTCCTCGATCCCAAGCCATCTCTTTCAGGTTTTGATACGACGTGACTTTCACGTTCTCCTTGATTTGTTCAATGTAATTTCTCCTTGGTCTTCCTCTTCCACGCCTTCCTTCAATCTTCCCCTCAACTATGCATTTTATGAGATTGTCATGTCGTATCAGATGGCCCAACATCCTACCTCTTCTGTTCTTTATAATGTCCATAAATTGCCTCTTCTCCTTAACCTTGTCTAACACCTCCTCATTCGTCACTCTCCTCCAAAAAAAATGTAATGGCTAGAAAAGCCGCAAATCGAGATAATGAATATAGCTAATGTTTCCACACAATATTATTGTCATTTAGCATAGGAGGACTAATTATCGTGACAGATGATGCAATTAAACTTTCACTTTTTTTCCATAGTAAATGTATAAAAACAGCTTTCTTGAAATTTTGGCTTTTTTATACATTGCTATAAGTTGACCCCTAAGAAACTATTGGTACTGGATGGCACGAATGAAATCGATTGACATAAAAAAATGAAGCGTGAAAAAAATATTTTTTAACATTCATACAATTTGTATTAGCGCAGCTTGGTCTAAATGGCGGGAGGTTACAGGAGTCATCTGCGATCGCAGAATACCACTTAGACTCAAAGGGCTAGTGTATAAGTGCATTATCCGCCCAGTCCTAATCTATGGCGCCGAGGCGTGGCCGGTTCTCGGAAGGCAGGAGATGAAGATGCTGCGATGGATGTGCGGCGTTACGCGTGCTGACCGCATTCGAAACGAGTACATCCGTGGTAGCCTCGGAGTCCGTGACGTAGCGGAGAAGCTTCAAGAATGCCGTCTTCGGTGGTTTGGTCACGTTTGTCGTAGGCCACCTGATTACGTAGGAAACATATGCCTTAACCTAGCCCTTGACGGCCCCTGACCCCGCGGCAGACCAAAGAAGCGATGGCTAGATGTCGTGAAGGCTGACATGAGTGTGAATGGGCTTACAGTAGAAGATGCCCAGGATCACGTAAAGTGGAGGAAATGTAGCAGGAAAGCGGACCCTGGCAAAGGCCGGGATAACGATAGGTAGAAGAAGAAGATTCATACAATTTGTATGGGAATATTGGGAATTTTAAATCTCGATTTGTGGCTTTTCTAGCCGAAAACTTTTTTTTGGGTCTATACAAGCTTTTGATCCTGAAAATAGACAGGATCGATTTTTTTTCTAGCCGGTAGACGTGTCCCACTGCTGGGCAAATGCCTCTCCCTCAGATCTCCACAGCTCCCGGTACGGTGCCAAGTCTGGCCAATTGTTGGCGAAGGCGTCCAAGTCGTGCCGCCATCTCCGCCTGGGCCTGCCTCGTCCCCGCCTAGTTTGCGGCATCCACTTGGTGGCTGTAATAACCCACCTTTCTGGATGCATGCGGTAGACGTGGCCGGCCCAATCCCACTTTAGCCTGGCAGTATTTTCACCACGTCAGCTATGCGTGTTTTGGAGCGCAGCGTAGTGTTCCAGATCCATCCTCGTTACACCTAAAATGCTGCGCTCCATTGCTCGCTGCCAGACCTTCAATTTGGACGTATGACTTTCAGTGAGTGACCATGTTTGGGCACCGTAGGTTAGGACGGGCAGGGTACACATGTCGACTAGTTTGCGCTTCAGTGACATTGGAAGGTCGCCCTTCATTAGCTCTTTCATGGACCAGTAGCTCTTCCAGGCATTTTGAACACGGCGTTAAATTTCCTTGCTAAAAGAGACTAGCTGGCCCAAGTAGATATACTCATCGACATAATGTATCGTCTGCCCGTCTACCTCGACCCTACGTTTCGTGCCGTTAGTCATCACCTGAGTCTTTGTGCGATTCATATGAAGTCCAACTTGAAGGCTTGCGTTATTCAGGTCTTGGAGCATTAACTGGATCGATAGGTATAAAAAAAAGTTTGTCAAATGTGACAATTTTTTTTCTCGCACCCTGTATGTTTTTTACAAAATCTGTAAACGCCAATTTTCATTAATTTAAAATCGAAGGAAGGTGTTCTATGACCATTTTCGCGTAGCTACTCTGGATCTGGTAGCTGTCCTCACTGACCCAAAAATAAGTTCAACCCTGTATGTGTGTAAACAATAGATAAGTGCGAAAAAATGGTCATATTTGACAAACTTTTTTTATGCCAATCGATTCTGTTTCTGTTCAAGATCAACAATAAAACTACTTGGATTTTTCTCTACTCTTATAGTATGTTAAAAAGACGCGGAAGATGACCTAATAAAAATGTACTTGGTTTTTGGCGGAATTACCCCTGAAGCCAGATCTCCTATTCTAGTAGTACTTACAGTTTGAGAGTAAATCGTCTATGACAGACGGCCATGACGAATCTATAAGGTTTCCGTTTTTGTCATTTTGGCTACATTATGGACACTTTAAATCGTCCTATTAAACATATTGTGAAAACACAAATCAAATTATTTATTAACTAAATATTTTGATTTGTACTTTTAATTTTTCTCTAGTAGTCACACTACTTAATACTATATAAATTATAAATATATTATTAGATGTCATATACCAAAGAAAAACGACCAAGATCACCTATGTCCGAGGTGGGGATTGAACCCACGTACTCAGCTTTCGCGGCTGATGCCTGTACCCCTCGGCCACTCGGTCTTAGCAACCACCGGTCGAATTTCTCGGGTATATGCAATCCATTACAAGGCTAGGCGCCTTTGACCATTCTCTAAAGGCAATCACTAACTACATGCCTGCACCTCCTATTTAGAATACTTTACAGTTTTCTAGAATAGCTAGAGAGAGATGGTGCTGCCATCTATTGAACATATTGTGAAAACACAAATCAAATTATTTATTAACTAAATATTTTGATTTGTACATTTAATTTTTCTCCAGTAGTCACACTACTTAATACTATATAAATTATAAATATTAGATGTCATATTCGCGGCTGATGCAGGCATCAGCCGCGAAAGCTGAGTACGTGGGTTCGATCCCCACCTCGGACATAGGTGATCTTGGTCGTTTTTCTTTGGTATATGACATCTAATATTTATAATTCGTCCTATTAAATTTTTTAAATGAATTATAGAATTAATGGACGATTTATTGTTTTAGAGCAAGCGATCCTACTAATGAAACGCAGTCAACGAGTCTACCCCATTAAATGGGGCAACGGAATTCCTCTGGCAAATGAAACCGCCTCAGACAATGTGTAAGGACACAGCTTTCTGCTAGTCATCGATTTCTAAGAATGAACCCAACAAAAGTACAATAAGATGTAATAATAATCATACAGTATATTATGATCATCCTCCAGCTCCTCATCAAACCCGCACTATTACACCATACAGTAGTTTTGTCACCAAAGGCATACTAAACTTCAGCTCAATTGGGCCTATAGATACCTTTCAATTCGTCATCAGGTCAGGTTCATCTATTGTATTGTTATCTGTGTCCTAGATGGCGCTAGCTGTCACGGAAAGAAGTGCTCCGCGATCTTTTATTGTTAAAAATAGTAAATCCTGACAAAATTAATTAAAACTAAGAGTGACACGTTAATACCTAAACGCCGAAAGTGTCAAAGTGTTATCTAAGTGCGGTATGATCAGAGAGTGCAGTAAATACTAAAAATAAAAAGTTGTTTACTTTTAAACTGGATTGTGACTATTCGTACCGTTGAGTGAAAACTAACAGTTTTAAAACACATAAACAAAGTGATATAAACAAAAAAACACGTACAAAGTGACTAGAATTATCAGACTTGTAAATTAATAAAGTGACCGTTTTCTTACGTTCAAAAGTTGGACTTTGGCCGCCGTCATCAAAACTTGTTTATCATCGCACTGTCGTTTATCAATATCACCTAGCGACCCTAAAATTCGTTCGAGCAAGATATGCGATCGTAGTGCATGGGTTACTGCCCGGCCTGCTACGCAGAGTGACCGAGTTCGAATCCTGAGACATTGAGAAACTTTTTGTATTTTTTATTTTTATCGCAGAGTGACCGAGTTCGAATCCTGAGACATTGAAAAACTTTTTGCTTTTTTTTTTATTTTTATATAGTGATCTTTGTAATTGACTTGAGATGTCGTCACCTAATCTCAAGGTTAGGTCGTGTGCAGGATGTTTTGATAAGATAGACCCGCAAAAATGTCTGGAATGCAGTCTATGTTCAAAGACATATGATCTCTTATGCTCTAATGCGGGCGCGCGTTTTAACGAAATGACAGCTGACCAAAAGAAAGCTTGGAAATGCGATGAGTGTATTAGCAAGATGCCTAAGACAAATAATACCAACACGCCCATCAAACCTGGTTGTTTTACGGATTTGGACACCACAAGAGTTTCTCTTCGAAAACCAATTCCAAAAAATCGGCCCTCTCCTGGAACGTCCCCGTTGTCGGGGCCAGCTTCGTTGGTGCCTGGCCCGGTCGCGTCGGCGCAAGGTATTGTGTCGCCGATGAGTCAGGCGACTGAGGCACCCTGTGAATTATTTTTGGAGATGCAACTACTCCGCGAGGAAATTCGAGCGTCTCGCGCCGAATTGAAAGAGTTCAGGGTCACTGTTTGTGGCATAAATGACGCTATCGCGAAATGTAACAAGCGGATCGATGAGCTTTCAACCCGCATGGACGTCGTGGAACGTGCTGAGCGGGAGCTCCTCTCCCCTCCATCGTGTTGTCAGGCCTCAGAATACGAACAAACAATTGCATGTCTCAAGATGGAAATGAACGACCGTGATCAAGAGGTCCTGAGCAATGATATAGAAATATCGGGTATACCAGAAGAGCAGAACGAGAACACGTTACATCTTGCTCTTGCAGTATCGAATAAGTTGGGTGTTACGTTAGAAGAGCACGACATTGTGCATGCAGAACGTGCTGGACCACTATTACGGCGTGGAG
Organism: Thaumatotibia leucotreta; assembly: GCA_025490895.1. Lineage (NCBI taxonomy): Eukaryota > Metazoa > Arthropoda > Insecta > Lepidoptera > Tortricidae > Thaumatotibia > Thaumatotibia leucotreta. Next base: position 110,616 of record JALPQI010030374.1, on the reverse strand, counting down.
AAGCACTGAACAGCGGCGCTCGCAAACCTCGCCCGCTGGTCGTGCGGCTGGCGCGCCGCACGCAGCGCGACCAGGTGCTGTCTGCGGCGCGAGTTCGTCGTGGAGCCACTACTGCCGGCATGGGTCTGACGTCGCCAGCAAGGAACTTTTATGTCAACGAAAGATTGACGTACCATAATCGTCAGCTCTTCCATAAAGCTCGGGCAGAAGCCTCGAACAGTAATTGGAAATTTGTTTGGACTCGTTCTGGTCGCATTTACGCTCGCAAGGAGCCTGGGGGTGCTCGGCACCGGTTGAGAACTGAAGCTGACATAAGTAAAGTTTTTTGTTAATGTTGTTGTTCGTTGCAATATATTATTTAAATCTCTCTCAACTGTCGCTTGAAGATATTTACAGGTTATATTTATATATGTTTGAAATCATTATTGTTTATAGAGTTGCAGATATCCATAGAGTTTGTTATGATTTGATGTACAGTTACTGGCGAGGTATTTTAAAAAACCTGATATTGATTTTTGTCATCTGTATATTAGTAAGCGTAAGATGTTATTGTATGAAATTTTATAAGTCTAATGTATCACACAACAAACAAAATTATACACACAATTTTCATGTCCGAGAAGTAATATTATTGTTTTGCCTTGACAGGCGTCATGTTGCGTTGCTTTGCGAGCGTTTGAGGCATAGCAAATACATCGGGATTACTTTTTCCTTTAAGATTCGATTTCTAAACAACAAAACAATATCTATCGGTTTATTGAATCCAGGTTCACTCGGATCACGACACGACGAGTTTCTTGTAGCCATGTCGCGTTTCAATGTCGATATAATGGCCATCAACGAGACTTGGCTGCGGGCGGGCCAACAGGCTCGCGCGCCCGCGCCGCCCGGCTACCGGCTGCGCCACGTGCCGCGGCCCGCCGACGTGCGCGGCCGCGGTGGCGGGGTCGGGTTCTATCTCCGGCGCGGGGTTAACGCGCGGCTGCTCCCGCACCCGCCTGCACAGTCTGTAGAGCAAATGTGGCTAGGTCTTAACATTAATGGTATAAAGTTCGCTATTGGCACCGCTTACCGGCCACCGTGGCTCAATCCGGACATTTTTATCGACGCACTTACAGAGACTATCTCGTCCATTGGAGAATTTGACAATCTAATACTGCTCGGAGATTTTAATATCAATCTGCTTGATGCTGGTCTATGTAACTCAAAGAAATTGATGGAGTTTCTAACTTGTATGAATCTTACACAATATGTCAACCAACCGACTCACTTCACAGAGCATAGCGAAACATTAATCGACATCATTTGTTCTAACATGCGCGTTGGCAAAGTATCCGTAAATTACATCCCCACACTTAGTAGCCATGCATTCCTTACATGTGAACTAAATATAAAAAAGCCAAAATTGCCTCGAAAACTATTAATATATAGGCCCATAAAGGATATAGTACAGGAAAATTTCAATCAAGATATCCGCGCAATGTCGCAGGATTTAGTTAACTTCATGACTGGTGATGTATCTCAAATGGTAAAGGATTTTAATGCGCGTTTGCTCCATTTGTTTGATGTCCATGCCCCTGTTAGGCGAACACGTGTTAAGGATCAGTCCTACCCATGGATTACATTTACCATCAGAGAGATGATGAGATTGCGCGATGAGGCTCACTCAAGAAGTAGACTAACCAAACTAGATTCTCACAAGAAATATTATAAAGAATTAAAAGGTATAGTTAAGACCGCTATGCATCGTGAAAAAATCGCTTATTTCAATAATTACATCAATCATTTGAACGATCCTCGTAGGTTATGGAAAAATATTAAGCAGGATGTTGCCAATTTCAATACCAAAGATTCGGAACTTCCACCTTCTTTGAGTGATGCGGAAAAAATAAACGAACATTTTTTGGACTTACCGTGTAATAATGCAGTCAATATTTCCCTTTTAACATATTATGAGCACCACAGATTTAACTCCCAGGCGTTTAGCCTGAAACCAGTGAGTGAAACAATGATATTCAATTTATTGAAATCTATCAAAACTCATGCACAGGGAGATGATGGTCTTAATATAGATATGATTTCACTTACTTTGCCTGAAACATTAGCAACTATAACAACTATAGTTAATAGTTCCTTGAAGACTGGCATGTTCCCTGAGCAGTGGAAAGTGGCAGTTATCAAACCAATTCCTAAAACCCAAAATCCGACTGATTACAAGGATCTTCGTCCTGTCAGTATACTTCCAGTTATGTCAAAAATATTAGAGAGGGTAGTCTGTATGCAAATGACGGAGTATCTTGACGCAAATCACATCCTGCCTGAAAAGCAGTCAGGTTTTAGGAAGTCTCGCAGCACTGCAACTGCTCTCATGGATGTGGTAGATGATATCTTGGCAGCCCAAGATAACGGTGAGGGTACATTGTTAGTCTTACTTGATTTCTCCCGTGCGTTCGACACTATTGATACGTCTCTTTTGTTATCGAAAATGGCCTTCTACGGATTCGACAAATTGACATTAAAATGGTTTCACAGCTATCTTAGTGGTCGCAAACAGTATGTCAAAATATGCGGGGCTGATGGCACCGAGACGATGTCGAAGGAATTGCCGGTTCCGAGAGGAGTTCCACAAGGCTCGATACTGGGACCTATATTGTTTAGTCTATACAGTGCAGACATAGTCAAACAAATAAAACATTGTAAGTTTCATATTTATGCGGACGATATTCAGCTGTACATATCTTTTAAAGCAGATGACACCAGTGTTGCTGTTAATAAGCTAAATGAGGATTTGAATTGTATAAACGACTGGTGTACTCAGAACGTTCTAGTTTTGAATCCATCTAAATCAAAATTCATGTTATTAGGCACGAAGAAGCAAATTAATAGCATTTCAAGTCACGAGCCTCTTGTTTCCCTAAATGGAGCTAGCCTTGAAAGAGTTTTGGAAGCACGTAATCTGGGACTTATAATGGACGAAGGCTTAAGATTCGAAAAGCACGTATCAGAAATGATGCGTAACTGTTTTTATCGTTTAAAAGTGTTTTATAAGATTCGAGAATGTCTGTCTGTAAATATACGTATCAAATTGTGTGAGACACTTATACTGTCAAAGTTAAATTACGCAGATGTGGTATTCGGTACTCGTTTACTGGCACGTACTAAAAAAGCACTTCAACGAATACAAAATGCGTGTGCGCGGTTTTGTTTCCCGGTACCACGTCGTGCGCATATTACCCCGTTCCTGAACCAATATGATCTCATGAACATGAGCTCACGTAGACACCTACATTTTGCAACTTTGTTGTTTGGAGTCATAAAGAATGAAAGGCCCGAGTATTTGTATGACAAACTTAACTTCTCTCAGCGCGCAGTAAGACACGCAACTCGACTCGCCTTCCCCCCTCACCGCACAGTTGCCTTTCGTGGCAGCTTCCGTTTCGCTGCCACGAAGTGCTGGAATGATCTGCCTCCACCAGTACGTAATTGTAGGACTGTATCGAGTTTTAAAATAAGCCTAAAGAAATATTTATTGGCTAAGCAGAAATACGCGACCTAGGCAGCCGTGCGCATGCACCCCCCCCCTCTCCCTTCCCGCAAAATCTAAATCTAAATCTAAATCTAAATCTATCTCTCGCACACACACCACATACACACACACACATCACATACCTACACATACACGCACATAATTATATTGATGGTAGATCTCTATGTTTTCAGTTATACTTTAGTGTTAAGCCGTTAAGTGTATGATTGTTTTAATTGTACCTATGTATAGTTTGTATTAGCGCCACCTAGTCCACGTATTGGGTTTCACTGAAAATCAGCGTCGCGAAATGTGCCCTGTGGCTCATTTCGTGACACAAAAGCTGAGTGCAGCCCATTTAGCGCAATCTGTTTTTTTTATATATTATGTTGTTATTTACCTATTATAAGTTGTATTGTGCTAATAAAGTAAATTTTCTTTCTTTCTTTCTTTCTTTCTTATCGAAGTTAAGTAAGCATACTTCTCCTCTCACCACAATCGGCCCACCAAAATCTGGTTCAATTAATCGTTGCAATATTTGTAAGCATACGTACATAACGTAGGCACAGCTACAAAAGTCGGTATGTGATTTTTTTTGGTTTTTGGATTTTAACGCCATTTTGAACCTTTCTAGAAGACTATCTATGAATAATAGTTCAGGATTTATGAAATTTATCATCATATCATCATCATCAGCCTATGATAGTCTACTGCTGGACTTAGGCCTCTCCTTTTAATTACGCGTGTGGACGCATAAGGAAGCAAATGCCCATAATCGCCACGCTGGGCAAGCGGATTGGCGATCGCAGTAATGTGTCCACTATGATGACGCTGCTGCCCATCATCAATCTTTTATCAAATAATGGTCAGTGACACTTCAATCCTTTAGTCGACTCTTACGACACCCGCAGGAGGAGTTGGGGTGGTGACAAATGTATTCTTATTGCCGTCACCACACGGCCAATGAATTTTAGCTATGTGATATCATACATTAGCGGGTTGGATTCCCGATTCGAATGTAGCAGGTTCGATTCCCGGTTTAACCATGAAATAATTCAAAATGCAATTCAACTTGTTTTTGTAAATCGAAATAATGTCTTCTTTCAGTAAGATGTTCATTTACAATAATTAAGGTATTTTTTCTCCGACCTCGCGATATTTTTTTTTTCATACAATTGTTTTTCAAAAAAAATTAATGCTGTTTTATTTAGTTTTAATAAAATATTTTAAAAATAAAAATAAAACCGCCTTCAAAATTCGCCCGAACTAAAAAGTTAAAAATAATTTTGGTTCCTACTTCTTTGGATTTCCTACCCAAACCTTTAAACCTTTTACCCTATTCATTGAAATAAAACATTATGGCTAGGTACCCTACAGATTTCTTAGATGTCGGTGCTAAGCCGAATACGTTCATAGGTATATATTAGATAGAGCTTTGTAACTTACTGTCACTCCGATTACGCTTTTATCAACAGAATGGTCTGCCTCAGTCATTTTCGTGAAAGCATAACCGGAGTGACAGTATATTACAAAGCTCCATCAAATACATATAAGTACTCGCAAAGTGAACGTATTTGGCTTGGCACCGACTTCTAAGAAATCTGTAGGGTACCTAGCCATAATGTTTTATTTCAATGAATAGGGTAAAAGGTTTAAAGGTTTGGGGAGGAAATCCTAAGAAGTAGGAACCAAAATTATTTTTAACTTTTTAGTTCGGGCGAATTTTTGAAGGCGGTTTTATTTTTATTTTTAAAATATTTTATTTTTTGCTTTTTAGTAGTGTAAATATAAAATCGTTATTCAGTATGCTCTAAATACTTATAATTAGAATGTACTGCACTGTAGTAGGCCATAAAATCTGAACTGGCGAACTTATATGAATACAAAAACAATTTCAAAGGTAACAGACTTAGCATGCCAATATTATTTAAAGAATCACTAACCGCTAACCGACATGTCATAACTACTAAGCAAACACTTGAATAGATCTCGAAAATGTATGACATTTGTTATATATACAAAGAATGATCCTCCAACCCCTAATCGTTAAGGAGTTATTCCTTTCCTCATCAGCTCACCAACATGAGACTATGACCACCTAAAGGCAAATACTCGAATAGCCTCCAAAATATATGAAATATGTTATATTTAAAGAATTATCCCCCAACTCCTAATCTCCAAGGAGTTGTACCTTACATCATCAGCTCACCAACATGAAAGGATGACCACCTAAAGGCAAATACTCAAATAGCTTCCAAAATACACGAAATATGTTATACTTAAAGAATTATCCCCCAACTCCTAATTGCTAAAGAGTTGTACCTTCCATCATCAGATCACCAACTTAAGATGTTCATGACTAGATGCAAATACTTGATTAGTCTTCGAAAATAAATGAAAAATGTCATGTGTGCCTACAACATTTGAAGAGTTCCCTCGATTTCTCCAGGATCCCATCATCAGATCTGGATTCGGTGACAATGGGACCAACTAGAAGGTATACCCTTTCAAACAAAAAAAGAATATTTGAAATCGGTCCACGCGTCTTCGAGTAATCGGGGAACATACATAAAAAAAAAAAAAAATTTCGACGAATTGTTAACCTCCTCCTTTTTGAAGTCGGTTAAAAATAAAAGGAATCTTCTTTCAGTAAAATATGCTGAGGTCAGTGCGGCTAAGTCCGGCAATTTATATTTTATTTTGAAGGAAAGTCCGTCATATGCGTCTTATACTGTTCAATTAGGATCGGAAATCAGTTGGTGGACGGACTTTCCTGATAGACGGTCTTACCCGCATTGACCTTATCTATGATATTTAAGGTACTTTCCCTCCATGTGGCATCGCCGTGGGACGCCCTGTATGATCAGTACATACGAGTACAGGCTGCTCGCGAGCATTGCGAGTTACGACATATTTTAATGCTGTATTCCTAGCCATAGTTAGAGTCTTTAATGTTATATGAAATTTCCTGGATTCGGCATGGATTAGAGATAATCAACCCTTTTTCAAATAAGTTCGAGTTGTGATAATACTGATAATAAATACTCAAATATTTAAAGCCCTCGCTGGGATTTGAACCCGGATCTTCCAGCATCGTAAGCACATTCACTACTAAGTAGGCTACGGAGAAGGCTGACTAATAATATAACTTATCTGACTCTTTTATTATAGGAACCAGGAGCTGCCAGAGGAAGAGCATGAATTTATTATAGAGAAAGGTACTAGTCATGTAAATAGTCCAATTACAGGGCGACGGATAATGAATGTACAATATTTTCTGGATCAATTAGCTAAGATCAATGATCATGGCCCATAATTTGGATGTATTTTTTCTTATATGGAAATTAAATCTGAAAAATGAAAGGGATTGCACTCGAAATTCAATTTTCGGTGTGAAATGTGCAAGAGAAATTTAATGTCAGTTCTGATGAACACTCAGCGATGATAGTATGGATGTAAACCATAAAGATGTTTCAGCTATGATGTCTATGGGATCAGGATTTTCTCATTAGGAAGTGCTTACTTCTAAATTTAAAATGCCTGGCCTTACTCCTAAATTATATTTGGCAACTCAAAACACAGTTTGAGAGTGGTGAGAAAGAGTAGCAGCATATTGTATTTCCAATGCCGCCAAAAAAAACAGACTGCAATAATATCTCAACGAAATGTTATTTATTTAAGTAGGTAGTAACACTACGATGTACCTATATAAAGTTAAATATTTGATCCCATATACCACAGAAAAAATATCGATGCTTACCAACGCCAGAGGTGGAATTTGAACCCAACGTCCTCAGCTTTCGTGGCTGATGCTTAAACCACTGGAGTGGCCGAGTGCGGCTCCAAATCCCACCTCTGGCGTTGGTAAATTTCGATATTGTTAATTTAGTACCTATATAATGACATCAAATATTTAAATTAGTGAATGTCATAATTTTTTTAGGATCTACTTTTTTCTTTTAACTGTAATTCTTCAATTTACAGTTGTAATTGTGTATAATAAATAATAAAAGTCTTAATGTTTTACCTATGTGCATTTTTATTTTTATAATTAATGCAATTTAATTTAGTAAAATAAGCTCCCTAAAACCTGATAACTGCTGGTAAGTCACATAATAATTATACAGATGTAATGCATAACTCCATTCGTTTGGCTTTTCATGGAAACTACTTCACCAAACATTACACCGAAGCGAATTCTGTAAATGTCAAATTAGTATGGACTCGCAAATGGGCGTCGTTGGCACTGTGCATGTGCAATCGTTGGTGGACTCTTGTGCGTTTGACGCACACAGCAGTGGGAGAGTTGAATGTCTACGCTTCATAAAAGCTGGTGGTAGTGAATACTTAGGGCCTATATTCAACAGTATCGTGTTCCGATCAGAAAAAATAGTTTTTTTTTTATTATGGTGGACTAATGGCTTGCCTTACAACCAGTTGGTCAAACAGGCATACTCTCGCACCAAGTCAATTTTGTTTTCTCTTACTATTATTTTCTCCGCGGATTATTTTCTCTTGCTATTTCCTAATCAGAATACGATGCTGTACAGTCGCCATCTGATAGCATGCTCAGATATTTTTGAGTGCCGTGGTCGCTCGGATATATCTGATGGTGACTGTAACAAATTGATTGATCTGTATTGAAAATCCATTTTCAGTACAGATTTTTGCCGCACTAGTGCGAGAACTATTATACCTATAAAAATATTTTTCATCACACTTGCTGTCTAAGCGCGCCATTGCTTGCGCGCGTAGCTGGAGTAATAGAAAAGTGAAATTCCCTAGGGAGTAATAGAAATGCCAGTACGTCATTTAATAATATTATGTCTTAAAACTTATTTTTTGGTTGGCAAGTGTGATGAAAAACATTGTATGCATCACGGTCGGTAAGCGGAATACTAATTCGAGTCATAAAAGCCCTCCGCCTAATAGCGTCGGGCTTCTAACACTCTCGTTAGTAATTCCGTACTTACCTCCCTTGATGCACAATGTACTATTACACGCATTGGTTACAAGCCCGATATATTAAATCTGTCTTTTGCATTGCATTGAGACGACTCGAAAAGACAAGGATAGTCTTATAAAATCCATCCCTCTCTATCTTTTTTACCATATAGTACTTTGTCAAGTGTAATTTTTCAAAAGAGGTAGTGATAAATTACAAACTCGGCCGCTTTCATTAAAAAAATCACCAAGGGTCAATGACCCCGCTCGGTAAAATGAGGTAGTGTGCGTGAAGTGCGCGTGTGTGCGAAATGGGGAAATTTGACAGAATCTGTAAAATTTCCCACATCTATCCGACCCTTAATTTAATTCAAACTTTCGTGAGACGTAATACCTAAATATATAATTAAACGGTTAACACGAGCTCAGTGCTTGATAATGGATACCTAGGCCCTCCGAAACATGTAGCGACTAAATATACGTGAGTAAGACAATTTAATCAGCAGCATCATCATAGTAGACACACCACTGCGATCGCCAATCCGCTTGCCCAGCGTGTCGATTACGAGTATGGGCATTTGCCTCCTAATACGTCTATGTTATGCGTAACACCCAGTCCATCAATCTCAGTCCTATGACGCATCATAGTTAATAGAAGAGGCCAGCAGAGGACTGACGTGATGACTAAATTGGTTCCTAGGAACGAAATTATCTAACTCGTATAGTTTTTCCCCAGTCATTGGTTGACAACCGTGTATACCTACCTACTACGTATATACAACATAGCTACACTACAACTATTAAATACTACGTGCGTACTAAATATTTTATTTCCCCCTGCAACTCCCCGTTACCTCAAAGACTGCTTTAGTTATCTGAGATCAGCCAGAGCTTCACAAAATTACCTTCTCAATGTCCCTTCTTCTTCTTCTAAATTTTATAACAATTCCTTCACTTTTCGGGCTATTCGACTCTGGAATTCTTTACCGGTTGACATTAGGCGAGCTCAATCTCTTGCCATATTCAAAGCGCATCTTACGTATAAGAACCACTTTTTGAGTAGGTATACCATGACTGTCGATCATAAAATAACTTGTTTTATTTTTCTGTGTCTAACATTTTTCATTGTTTCTATTTGAATGTAATTGTACTGTATTATGTATGTATGTAATTGTATATTTATGTTTATTTTATTAACTTATGTGGGTAAGTAAGTTTAATAGTATAATTTAAATATTGTGTTTCGTTACTTGTCTTTTGTTTTAGCATCACGTACTCTAAGTTTAAACTGCTTTTATTCCGCTTCCTTAGGTTGTTTGGAAGAGATCGCTTTTTAGCGATAAGACCGCCCATTGTAATACCTATACCTTTAACACTGTATATCTGTTATTTTACTGTTTTTTGGTGTGCAATAAAGAGTATTGTACTACAGAGGCACTCAAATATTTGAGATATTCTAAAGACTCCAGGGAGAAATGGCAAATAATTTTACGGCAAAGGGCGGCAAGAAATTAATATCCCATTATATCGCTAATGCGTCGCTTTGAAGACGTTTTAACGATTAATATTAAGCGGAGTGTACATTGACGACAATGGGATTATACAGGGGGTGCCTAAAATAAAAAAATTGTTAAAAATTTTTAGTTACCAATTTATATTTGACGAACTACATAAGTTAGTTAAGCACTAAAACTATAAAAACACTAGTAAACAATTATTCTAACTATAACATCTTAGCAAATAGAAGACAAAAGTCTTTAGTTGTCAGAGAGAGAAGAAACAAAGTACGGTTATGCATTTCACTAAATTCGTTTGTTTTTTGATTTTGTTATAGTTTGAGAAATATAAATTGAATGTTTATTTTTACTATAATGTAGGTAGAAAGTTACCAATTTATATTTCACGAACTATAATAAGTTACTTAAGCACTAAAACTATAAAAACACTAGAAAACAATTATTCTATAACCTCTTAGCAAATAGAAAATACCGTGACGGCAATACAATAGTAATTCTATTTATTTCGAGGAATACTCCAAATGTATTAGACAGGCTCCAAAAATATGTCGACGATTTTGAACCGTATGCCTCAGACATAAGCTCTGAAATATATACATATTATCACAAGTTGTTTAAAGATATAAAAGAATAGAAAGATAATGTGGCTTGCGTGTCGAAAATGGGCGTCAGCCAGTCAGATTAATTTTCTTTTACATTGTAACAACTGTCTGAATTAATCTAGATTATTAAGCCACTTCAACCTAGATACTTAGAATACGGTTAAGTGGCTTAATAATCTAGATTTCTTTTGATTTTTCTTTTCTACAGTCATCATTGACTGTAGTTAAAATAAATTATTTAACATTATGCACGACATTATACACGAAGAAATTATTACTAAAGGTGCATTCAGACCAAACGAACATTCGCTATTCTAACCCCCCACTCTACAAAATACGATCGTTACACAAAACGTGATTGGTTGATTTCGTAGAGCGGGGGATAAAACAGCGAATGCTCTTTTGGTCTGAATGCACCTTAAAGGTTAGATTCGCGTATGAAATGTGGAGGGTTCTTTAGAAAAGGTGCCAACACATTTTCCACGGGAAAACATTCATATTTATGGGCTATGAAACTCGTCATAATGTAAGATAACGGTTATATCACATGAACGATATTGAACAGGAAAGTTGTATCTTTTTATTACATTTGTACGTGTTGTGTGTGTTACATCATCATCATCATCATCATCAGCCTATGATAGTCCACTGCTGGACGTAGGCCTCTCCTATTAACTACGTGTGTTACATGCGTGTACGTTGTATGTAGTGTATGTAAATGTCATATTAGATGGCACACCGCGTGCGAGGAGTACACGTGCGCGTGACGTGCTAGCGGTGTGCCATCTACTATGACATTTCATACGCTACAATGCACGTCACGCACACGTCACGCACACGCACTGCACACGCATCCTGTGTGGCTCAGCCTTTATACATTAAATTAGGAATTTATCATTATTAAGCTTACTAGCTAGCCTTCGTAGCCTAACTAGTTGGTAGTGACCCTGCCTACGAAGCTGGAGGTTCCGGGTTCGAATCCTGGCGAGGGCAATTTTTCTGTATTCATTTATCACAAATATTTGTTCCTTGGTCAGGTCATGGCTGTCTATGTACTTAAGTATCTAAACACGGTGCTCGCGAGCATTCCGAAAGATTTTAACTATGCATTCTAGACATCAAAATAAACAAAAAATATTATGAGACCTAATGTCAATTACACCAAAAAAAAATTTTTTTTTTTTGTTTTTTTTAGTTTTTTTGAATACTTTTTAATATTTCCAGTACTTTTTATCATAACAACTATTTGTTTAAATTATTTATTTCAATTGTTTTTTTTAGGTACAGGTTTTTTCGTCAAGTCTATTCTTATTTTTTTAATGTCAGGCAAAAGGTATGGTAATATTAGAACACATTGTGGTAGCATTGTAATCAAAAATAAGTTTTATGACGAGTTACATCGAATCACTTTTTTCGAAAAAAAGTTAATTATCTCTGGAACCAAGCCGAATCCAGGAAATTTTATGTGACATTAAACACTCCAAATATGCTCAGGAATTCAGCATTAAAATCTTTCGGAATGCTCACGAGCACCGTGTACATATGTATCTATTTATTATACATGTATACATTTCGTCGCCTAGTACCCACATCACAAGCCTTAATTGAGCTTACCGTGGGACTAGGTCGATTTGTGTAAGATGTCCCAAGATATTTATTTATTTTATTTAGATTCCGTAGGTAAAAATAAGAAAAATAATGGTAACTTATTTTTCATACATAAAAACATGTTTTTACTTTTCGATGCGGAATCCTAAAAAAGTCTGAGTCTGGGTGTCTAATTTCACCTAAATTTTTCTGCGTGGCAAATGAATATTCCATGACTGGCAGTTTATCTGAAACCGGTCTGAGGTGGCAAATAAGTATACAACCCGTCTGCTACCCTCGTTTTTGCCAACCTAGTTCGTATTACCTACCCATTCAGCGAAGCTGAAAGTTTCTGGTTCAAATGCAGTAATCAGTAATCAGTAATTTATTTGCTAAAACATGGTAAAGTATACAGGTCTTCCAACACATATAAGTTTGAGCTACGTGTTTAGTCACAAGGACATGCAAATATTTATGAGTAGATGCCGCATGCATAAATTAAATATATTTATTATTTACAAAAAGGAATGTCATTCAGTTAGGTATTCATTAATTGAGTAGTATGCTTTGGACACTAAAAAGTTAAATAATGCGGTTTTAAATTCTTTAACACTTTTTAAATTTAAGATGGCTGCTGGTAATTTGTTAAAAAGGCCATAGTCGGATTTTCATAGTAAGTCAGCCTTTAGATCAACCAGACTCTAGTATTTTTTTGTGAGTACCTCTTATGGTGAAGAATATTTCTGCTGAGTATCAACGTCCTATCGGTGACAGTTTTTGAATTATGTTTTTTTTTAGTTTTTTCTTTAATCTGTTGTATCTCAGGATGTATAAAAGCGAATTGCTTCAAATTTTGAAATAATGTTCTTTATTTAGATATGCATCGAATTTAAAAAAATGAATATCGATTGTCGTATAAAAAAAAGAAAAAAAAAAGACCAAAAAATTTTTCATATTTTTTTTGTGTACCTATGAAGTAGTGACACCTCTATTTTCTTTTTCTAATTATAGACCATACATTGACCTACTAGTTGCCTAAGTATCAAAATTTTCCAAGCGGTACTTCTTACCAAAAATCGGCAATATGTGTGGTCAAGTTGTGCATTCAATCGGTGTTTTTCAATGTAGTATACAAACTCTTCATTTATATTTGAGTTTTCTTATCAGGTTATCTTATTTAAGAGTAAATGCTAATGACAACTTAATGTCATCATGATGCAAGCTGTTTATTTCATAAGTTGTCATTAGCATTTACTCTTAAATAAGATAACCTGATAAGAAAACTCAAATATAAATGAAGAGTTTGTATACTACATTGAAAAACACCGATTGAATGCAGAACTTGACCACACATATTGCCGATTTTTGGTAAGAAGTACCGCTTGGAAAATTTTGATACTTAGGCAACTAGTAGGCCAATGTATGGTCTATAATTAGAAAAAGAAAATAGAGGTGTCACTACTTCATAGGTACACAAAAAAAAATATGAAAAATTTTTTGGTCTTTTTTTTTCTTTTTTTTATACGACAATCGATATTCATTTTTTTAAATTCGATGCATATCTAAATAAAGAACATTATTTCAAAATTTGAAGCAATTCGCTTTTATACATCCTGAGATACAACACATTAAAGAAAAAACTAAAAAAAATCATGAGTCAAAAACTGTCACCGATAGGACGTTGATACTCAGCAGAAATATTCTTCACCATAAGAGGTACTCACAAAAAAATACTAGAGTCTGGTTGATTTAAAGGCTGACTTACTATGAAAATCCGACTATGGCCTTTGAGGAGCCATGCCAGTTATACTTTTTGACACAAAAGCTGTTTTCGACGACTTATAATTAATTTTCACTTCATGCCGTAAACTGTTAAATGTTTTAAATTGGGTTATATTACATTTAACATACATTGCTACTTCATACACATAAAGACATGGCAAAGTTAATATCTTGAGCTCTATAAAATGTTTTTTACATGGTGCGTCACGTTGAAGGCCACATGCAGATCGTAGGCATTTTTTTTGACTTATGAACGCCCTTTCACGATCAGTCGCATTTCCCCAAAATATTATGCCATATCTTATAGTAGCTGTTACATGAGCGTGATATACAGTCAACACAGCTGATTGGTTGACAACTTTTCTTAAACGATACAGTGCATAATTCATTTGATTCCATTTCCTGCATATATTGTCAATTTGATTAGTCCATGTCAAACTACTATCTAAGCTTAATCCTAAGAATTTTGTGGAGTCAGTTTCGTTAATTACTTCATCTTTGAAGGTAATGTGTAGATTTGGCGTATTTTCAACCCGTAATTTAAAGTTCATAAAATTAGTCTTTTCCAAATTAACATGTAGATTGTTTTTGAGCCATTCAATTATAAGACTTAAAGTTTGATTGATGTTGTCTTGATGTACTTGCATGTCTGTCTCTGTAAATATAACAGTGCTGTCATCAGCGAATAGCACCATCGGGTGATTTATAGCTTTAGGAAGGTCATTAATGTATATTAGAAAGAGAAGTGGGTCTAAAACACTTCCCTGTGGCACGCCATAGCTTATTTCTCTATAATCAGATGAGTATGTTATTTCCTTTTTGGTCTCCATACATATCCGATCGATTTGTGTGCATTGTTTGCGTCCAGACACATATGATTTTAAAAGGTTATAGAGTTATAGACATTTCCTGTTATTCCGTATTTATATAGTTTCGACAAAAGTATCTGGTGGTTAACAAAGTCAAAAGCTTTCGACATGTCCATGTAGAGAGCACAAACCGGTATCCTTTTATCTACTTTAGTCATCACGGTTTGAAGGAGA
This sequence comes from Thaumatotibia leucotreta, assembly GCA_025490895.1. Classification (NCBI taxonomy): domain Eukaryota; kingdom Metazoa; phylum Arthropoda; class Insecta; order Lepidoptera; family Tortricidae; genus Thaumatotibia; species Thaumatotibia leucotreta. The sequence continues at coordinate 95,615 of JALPQI010030374.1, read as the reverse complement.
TCATAGATGGCCATATTAATTGATTTATTTTTCCTAAATCCTTTCTGTTCTGGAGTGAATAAATTATTTGTCTCAAAAAAGTTATATAGGGTCTTATAAATCACTTTTTCTATAATCTTAGAAAATATCGGTAATAAAGCCACTGGTCTATAATTTATTACATTTTCCTTCGCCCCTTTTTTGAAAAGTGGTCTAACGACGGCAAATTTCAATTTTTCGGGGAACGCACCTTGTTCGATACACATGTTTATGATGAAGCTTAAAGGTGAAGCAATAACAACCGCAGCTTTTTTAACAACATTTGTGGCTATTCCATCATATCCTGTACTCTTAGAGTTTTTTAAAGCGGCAATTATTAAGTAAATGTCTTGAGGATTAGTTGGGGGCATAAAAAGAGAATTAATTGAAGAAAATGTCATGGTAGAATTATCATTATTATTTGAATTAAGTGATTTAGAATTAATTTGATCAATAAATTTATTATTAAAAACTTGTGCTATTTGGCTTGGGTCGCTTATAGTATTATCACCGCATTTTATGCATGTTATGCAATTTTTAGGGCCCCTTATTTTATTTCTGTTTACGATGCTCCAGATTGCTTTAGATTTATTCGTTGAATTTTTAATGAAATAGTCATTTTGAGATTTCTGGGTTAAAGTTATTATTTTTTTGAGTCTCTTAGAGTATTCCTTAAAATATATGCAGTCTGCCCGGTTTCGGTTTAATCGACATTTCCATAATAACTTTCGCTTTTTACCAAACAAGGTAATTTGTGTGTTATCTACAGCTAAAAAAATGCTCTCCTATTACCTATTTATGCGTATAGTCAAATTTAATGACCCGTAATCGCCACGCTGGGCTATGTTTGGCGATTGCAATAGTGCGTCCACTACGATGACTGCTGCCCATCTTGAATAAATGAATGGTCAGTGTCTCTTCAATCCCTTAGTCGACTCTTGCGACACCCGCGGGAAGAGTTAGGGTGGTGACAAATGTATTCTTACTGCCGTCACCGTCAAAGTTTTAATAGTATTATTAAATACCTACCTTGTATCATCGCCAACAAAAGTGAACTGACCATACGTGAACTTTTTAGAAAATAACAAAGGGTCATGGATGGTATTTGGCTTGGCGTTAATACTCAAAGATAATAGCCAAGAAATTTGACCGGAACGATTAAAAACTCTCTTCTGTGCCAACTGAAAATCGCTTCAGAAGTCATCTTGGCAACCCTTACTAGTCTGTTCGAAAAATGAAGGCATGTAGGATATATCGGCGTAACTTGCAGCCAGACGCCTTACTTTCCGCACAAACTCTAACCAAGTTACTCGGGTCAAGGCAAGTCATAAAACCAAGGATGTTAATCGAAAATCGGGCGATATTCAACTCTATTACTGTAGCTTAAGGGTTATAAACAGTGATCGGATTAGGTAGTGCCATTTCGCGGGACTTCGGTACGTTATCTTAGTGTGGACATAACTTCTAAGCCCGACATTTAATATGAAAAGTAAAATTTTTGTTCGAAAATTTACAATTTTATAGTTATTTTGTTTACTTTCAGTTTGATATTGATAAAAAAACCGGCCAAGTGCGAGTCGGACTCGCGCGCAAAGGGTTCCGTACCATTTTCAATTTATTATTAAAAAAATACAGTTAAATCAATCTACCTCAAAAACGACAGGAGATAATTTAACAGACCGACAGACGGACATGACGAATCTATAAGGGTTCCGTTTTTGCCATGTTTTGCTTGTACTACTGTTAGTAGCAGCTATAAAAACATCAAATAAAAGATGTATTCACAATTACAAAATCCTTTTATTTTTTCATGTTTCTTCAATTTATGACATAACAAGAAAATGTTCCGTAAAAAAATATAAGTCCCAGGATCCCGAGGCTTATCCATGTTAAGTATAATGTTTAAGGTCATTCACCCGAAATGGCACTACCTAATCCGATCACTGGTTATAAAGGATGGGTAGTTAATGTGGTGGTAGTTACGATGACAATAGCTAACGGTGCTAAGTCAAACGAAAGACGACTTTATTTCAACAGCATATGGAGTGTGAAAAGTGCATTTGTATTTTGGGGTTTGTCTCCGTATTTTAATCATGTCGTGTACAACCCTATTTACCAGTTGAATTGTGATGCGTTCTAAAAAAAGACGTTGCGTGCATTGTTTTGATTTTATGTAAAAAAAATACAGTTAAATTCACCAAAGCTGGTACGAATGGATCAAGTAAGAGACAGAAAGTATCTATGTGTGGATGTCAAAATGACAATACCTACAGGTTGGTATCATCATCAGCCTATGATAGTCCACTGCTGGACGTAGGTCTCTCCTATTAACTATGCGTATAGACGGATTAGGAAGCAAAATCACCACGCTGGGCAGTAATGTGTCCACTATGATGACGCCGCTGCCCATCATCAATTTTTTATCAAATAATGATCAGTGACACTTCAATCCCTTAGTAGACACCCGCAGGAGGAGTTGGGGTGATAAATGTATTCTTACTGTCGTCACCACACGGCTCGGTCACAGAATATATGCTCGGTTATGATGGTACCACGGCAGGTTGGTAAAGCGGGGTCGAATTCACACAATGACAGATGTCATTCATTTCATTCATTCCAATCATTCCAGCGTTGGTGAACCTATTCGACCAACGATTTTACTTGGATACTTAATTTATACGAAACAGTATTTTTTACAACCCATAATATTTTTGACCAATAGGTAAGTTATGAAATGACTACTTACTTTGAAATTAAATCGAGCTTTAAATTGGAGTCAAATAACAATGATAAAATAAATAAAAACGTAATAATTTATGGTTTTAAATAAAAGTGTTAAGTAGTAATGTGGTACCTAATACTTGTAGTAAGGGCCTATTTCACAATCTCCAGTTAAAGCTATCTGTCAGATAAAAATAACACGCTCTCTTTATTCTTCCAGGTGAAAGAAAGAGATAGTGTTATTTTTTATCTTACAGATAGCTTTAACTGGATATTGTGAAACAGGCCCTAAGTCAGAGATCCCTTTTTTAATTGCGTTACGATTATTCTGTCTGTATTCTTTTTTTGCAACTTTTTGGACGTTTATAAATACTTATTGTTTGTAATTATTCTACAAATTAGCAGTAGAATCTTATGATATATTATGAATAAAATAATAAAATCGAAAGCGAAATAAAAATATGTAAAACTATATTATAAGTTCATAACATAATATACAACACAGTCAAAATAGTAAAAACAATCTGCATATTTCAGTAAACAAAATCATGTGAAGAATAAATTCAAGAAAACGCTAGCACGGCACGCTCGCTTTTTCCTTGAATTATTTATGACGGAATCTGAACTAGGATTACATTACGAATGAGTATATCTACATAATTGTATGTTTGTAAACGAAGTTATGCATTGTATTTAAAACCGGCCAAGAGCCTGTCGAGCCACGCTTAGGGTAGGGTTTTGTAGTTACGTGTTGAAATTCACTGATTTAAAACCGAATAAAATCTACGGTATTAAAAACGGGTGCCTGTCGTGTCGCATAACGTCGATTGTCCTAAAATTTTTTGGCCGAGAATGTATGGCATAATGTTACATGGCATACTACTTGTTTAGCCTACTTAATTTTGCGCATACACGTTTAAAATACCTACAAAATATTTATTCTAATATTGATTACTCGAATGTCGAATGACCTAAAGCATAATAATCCTAATGTTCATTGTAATAAATATTGTTTTCCCTACTACTCGAACTGTCAATTTTCACTGCGCCTACTTTTATCATGTCCGAAATTTCATTCAAAAAGGCATTTTAATAACAACATGCAAAACATTTGAACAACAGGGTGAATGGTTAAAAAAAATGTTCAAGTACTAAACCAGGGTAAAACCGACGTGGATTGGTTAGGTTTCGAAACTAGGGCGGAGTGAATGGCGTAGTCTTTAAATACTTAAGTATTTTTAATCAATTGTTTACACATCCTCATACTTACAAAGTCAAAAAAGGGGGGGACGGGGGGGCGAAGCCCCCCACAAGGGGGGCTCGGGGGGCGAAGCCCTCCGCATTAAAAAAGAAATAATCTGAACATCCCCTACCTTAACCTGGATAGGTTCGTTAGGTACCTTTTATCCCTTAGAGCGGAAATAGAAGCCCCGCGCAGCGGGGCTTCGTCGACCGGTTCCCAGGTCAAAATTGCTCACTTAAATTCTTTGGACAACAGGGCGAATTATTTAGTAATATTTAGTAAGTATAAGGAATAAAAAAATATTTTTGAAGCTAGTTAAAGGTAGGTAATCACTATTAGTACTTTAAATAGTAGGAACATCACCATTATGCACAATAATTTTTCGATACATATACATTAGACACGAAAATCATTAGGACAAACAATATTTAGGAACAACCAAGTTAGGATTAACAATTTCGGCATAGCAAAAATATGCGTAACAATGTTTATGCCATTCATTTTTCGGCGTAAAGTTGTTATGCGACAAATTTTTCGTAATAAAAACATTATGCCACCCGATATAGACCCTCACTATTAGTACTTTAAATAGTAGGAACATCACCATTATGCACAATAATTTTTCGATACATATACATTAGACACGAAAATCATTAGGACAAACAATATTTAAGAACAACCAAGTTAGGATTAATAATTTCGGCAAAGCAAAAATATGCGTAACAATGTTTATGCCATTCATTTTTCGGCGTAAAGTTGTTATGCGACAAATTTTTCGTAATAAAAACATTATGCCACCCGATATAGACCCATTAAAAACAGCCAATTGCAGTCCGCTGCTGGACTAATACCACAAAATACATATTAGTACAAGTACAGAAAACCATCGCCAAAAACCCGTTTAAAGAAAAAATGACTCTTACTACGATACTATTTAAGTTCAAATTCCCACCGCGCAACGCTAAATGGCACGTACATAGAAGTGCTTTCTCTTTCTATCTCGTAACTCGTACCTTTTCTGAAAAATAAAGTTACTTCGTTTAAAAAATGATATAATCTTATTATTTAATTACTACCTTTGTTATATATTTTTTTATTGTTCATTGTTATAATCAATTCTCTGACAGCGGTCGAATTAGTACGTAGATATTCGACGAACAACATTCGCTAGTGCGCTCGATGCGTCACCGCTCGCCGTGAGGCCCTACTGATGTACTCCCCGGGGTGGCACTGACAGTTCGAAACGAACGCGCTAGTTGGACAGGCCTGCTAATACTAACTACCCATGGCTTCAGTAGGTAATACAAAGGACATATTAATAAAATATCAATATTAGGATGTCATAGGTGTTGGAGGCGTATGCTTCGAATACCATGGACCGCGCGTCGCACCAACTTGTCCATCCTAAAAGAGCTCGGAAAAACCACACGCTTGTCCAGTATCTGCTTCCGGAGAATCCTCAAGTATTTTGGACATGTAGCCCGTAGAGACCCCGACAGTCTAGAGAAATTGATGATAGTTTGTCAGGTAGATGGAATAAGAGCCCGCGGCCAATCGCCAACCCGATGGTCAGACCTGATAAAATCGATCACCGGCTTGTCTATCTTTAAAGCTCTATAGATCGCCGAGGACAGACCCATTTGGAAGAGCATGGTGCATCAAGCAACAAACCCTTCAAGCTAGACACGACCTTCAGAAATGAAGATGCCGACTAAGAAGAGATTAGGATGTCATATGGATGAATCTACTTTTTTTGTTTGTTATTGCCATGGTTACGGTCACTTGAGTCACGCTGGTTTATGCAAAATTATGCTACTTAAATTATGCAAGCATGCGTAAAGTCCATGTTTGTAGGTGGCCCGTTAAGGAAAGGGCTTATCAACACTAGAAAAATGCATGTTTGCATAGTTTAAGTAGCATAATTTTGCATAAAACCAGCGTGACTCGGGCGACCGTCACCATGTCAATATCAGACAATAAGAAGTTGATTCACCCACGTAACAAAAAAAAAAACTGTGATATACAAATATAACAGTTTAGCTCAATTGAACTCGTAATATTTGGTTACAGACAGATAAACATCTGAACAGGTGAAACTAAATAATAGTACATTGTGCATCTAGCGAGGTAAGTATACGGTATTACTAACGAGAGTGTAAGAGTTTTAATGACTCGAGTTAGTAGGTATGCCTTTAGGCTGGCAATAGAAAGTCCTTGAACAGAAAAGTGCCACTTTGATCCCTCCTAGCAGGGAAGAAAAGACTCGTATTCGAATAGGTGGTGTGAAAAGCTACATAATTATGCCAAAATCGGACTGGAGCCTACTAACATTGGAATCTCCCGGGTATTGTGAACACTGCAGCAGTAAATCTAGTTTCGGACGCCGTATGCATTATTCATGCACCTGCTTTCCCGGATATGGGCTATTCACTACGACTGAAATGGTTTATCGTAGCTGTTGCTTTGGGATTTGCTGAATATTTGTCTATTTCCTGATTCCACCTTTGTAATTTAGCCTTTTTTCTACTACGACTACGTTATAACATAACTATTCATTGTATTGTATCCTGGCCAATTTTCCGCAACTAAGAAAGAAAGAAAGAACGAAAGAAAGAAAGAAAGAAAGAAAGAAAAACGTTTATTCGAGACAAGAACACAGTTCAAACAAAATAAAACAGTAAACACGAAATTTTGTCCCGAAATGGTCAAAACTCAGCATTTTGCTAGCAGAGCCAGCGCTGGTCTTCAGTTTTGGCCATTTGAGTTAGACACTGACGATAGACCTTAACACAACAGAAATATCAAAAAAAAAAAATTATAACATCATAAAACGTGCTTATTTTGCGTATCAACTCGACGTAAAACGTTTTTTTCCCCTCACTAGCTCGTAAAGTGCTCGTTTATCCTTTAATACGAACGTGTAAAAACGCATATTATTCACTTGTGTGGCAAAGTAATGATCTTGGTTTTGGAATAACAAAACGTAAAATGCTCATGGAAATTGTTCCATATTAATGATAATTAAATAATTTGTTTGAGAATTTAGTGTAAAATACAAACCTTTATACACGGTGGAATTTAATCGGTGAACAGGAATCCAAAAATCTTAATTATCAATCTACATAGAAACCAATACGTGAAATCTCGTGCAATAAAGCTCACAATCTAATTAATCACACTTAGTTAACATCGGTAAAATGTACAATGACTGAATAAATGGACACCCTACTTTTATTGAAGGGAAGTTACTCGAAAGTGTACATACGTCAAGTGCTTGCTTTGGCGAATTTGACAATGACAAAACAGCTTATTGCTCATTTATGTTTTAAGTTTCTATGGCTGATAGTTTGAAAAGAGGTATTAAACTTTTCAGACTAAACCATTAGTAGGGTGACAATAAATTTTAATTAAAGTTTAATTTCAACTTAAAAATTAGTTATGATAAAAAAAACTTGGTTCCACTTAAGTACTACATAAACGTGACCGCCATCGATTACTGAATTAGAAAAATGGGTTCCTGTTCACCGATTAAATTCCACCGTGTATAATATGATGATTTTAACATATAAATCCTAAAATTCCATAAGTAACAATTGTTTTAGTGAATGATGATAAGATGACTAGATGCAATCACAAAACGCAGAAAATGTCAACGTCAACATTGTCAAAGAATATTATAGGTTATAGTCTTTATTTACCGACTCGAACACGCATAAAAATAGTAAACTAAACAACTTTCAGGGTGTTCTGTTATAATTTTGTAAAAATAATGAATGAGAATGATTTAATAATGCATTGGCGTTGGTGTGCAACTACAGGAATGTGTTAAAATCGTGCTGCGTTTACTTTTTCGTGGTAAGTTTACTGCGACAAAATCTTGCATTAAATACATGATGCATTTGGAAAATAATTATCACTAACCCGATGATGATTGTAATGTGAACAAATAATTACCTTTTTTGAGTTTCCTCGCTATAGTGAGGGGAAAAGTTTTGTGTTACACACGGGTGCAAATGTATTTTACTTCTCGTATGTTAAAACACTCGCTGCTCAGGATTCAATTATAGAATCCTTTCGCTTGCTCGTGTTTCAATTTCATACTCGCGGGTAAAATACAACTTTGCACCCTTGTATAACAAATAACTATTTTTGCGTGGTACCAATGCTGGCCCAGTACTTGTTGGGGACTTCACAATTCACATACACCCTTGAATATTTTCGCAGGTGTATGCAGGTTTCCTCACGATGTTTTCCTTCACCATAAAGCACTTGTGAATATCAAATGATATTTCGTACATAGTCTCAACTATTTATTAAAAAGGTAGTTCTTTAAACAAAAATTTGGGTCATGGTCAGTGAAGGGTTCCGTAGTTTTGTAAATCAGACCAAAGATTGATAACACAAAAATTAAGTTCATACACCCCAACTCTTCCCGTGGATGACGTAAGTTAACCCGGGATCGAAAGTGTCACTGATATTTCATTTATTGAAGATTGATGATGAGCAGCAGCATAGTGGAGTAGATATACTACTGTGATCGCCAATCCGCATCAGCGTGGCGATTATGGGCATTTACCTCCTAATCCGTCCATACGCTTAGGTGGCGTCCAGCACTGGACTGATAAGATGATGTGAAGTAGAGTAACCCCCTTATTTCATAAACGTTTGTTAACTCAACAAGCCGCTAATAATTGTTGGCCCTTTTGCTCTTATGCACACATTGTTAAGACCGAAAGGGACAAACAATTATTAGCGGCTTGTTATGCAAACGTTTATGAATAAGGGGGTATACATTTTGTGAATTACACGTAGAGTTATCTAGATAAGGAAGGAAGCAATCCCCTAACGGACATCGTTTGAGATTGCATGTTAATGTACAGTCAAGGACATGATAAATATATAAGGTACACCCGGGTAAGACCGGACTATTTTTCGGTGAGTTGAAAGGATGTCACAAAAAAAAACATAAATTTATTCTCACTAACTTTTACCTGCAGATGTGTGATGTACGTGACAAAAAAGAAATCAAGCTTTCAATATAAATTTACTTGATGCCGCTCAGCCGAATAGCTTGGGACTAATCGACACTCAAACTTGCACTATTTTTTTTTCAAGACACCCAACCGAAAAACCTTCTTTGGCTTTAGATCGGACTAGTACCTAATTTCAACTCTAAAGTAAGGAGAAGAAGGTGCATAGCTTCCTGTTAAAGATCGGATCTCCAAAATTCTTGAAAAATAGTACATTGTTGCAGAGGCTGGAAAGTAAGCAATAGATGAACGAGTTATTTCGAAGGCCGACCCTTGGGGAGGCCTTCGATAGTACGAGTTCATCTATTGCACTTTTCGCCGAGGCTAAGGCTAAACATTGTGTTTTTCACGACTACTGAGAGGAAATAAAACACATTCTTGTAATAAGAAAAAATACATTTTAATTTGTTGTGGCTGAACGCCATGATCCTGTGCCACAAAAATAAAAATAAAGTTACAAGCATCCGAGAAAATTTTTCTTAAATAATTTTCAAAACGTCATATCTATGAAATTCGTGTTTAGATACTACCTTTTACTTTACGTTCAACATTGTTGTACTGTTCGTGACGTTCATAGATGTACAGCTGTCAAAATTTTACAGCTAATACAACTATAAGCAACTTCCCGTACCGTGTTTCGTCAAACAATCACCACATTTTCGAACAGTGTCGTGTAAATTCACTTTTTTTTAAACGTTCGTAGCTCACGACTGGTGCGGCTGAGCGGTTGCTGCATACCAGGGAGGGGGCGGGGTGAAATGGCGTCATGCATAATATAGCCAGTGAGGAAAAAACACTACTATTTTAGTACCGTAAACTGGGGTTACATTGATCAATTTTAAAGTTTAAACTTCAATATCTTCTAAAATTAGGCGTAAAAAAATCCAAAAATAAAATGGTAACATCAACTTTTTGTTATCTTTCTCGGTAAAAAAATTTGAAACGATACTTTAAAAAAGTATGAAGATAGAAAAATAAAACGTTGTGATAAAAGTTAAACTGACATTGGAGTTACTTTGATACCTTATGTTTTTTTAAGGTAATTGAATGTAAGCCCTCACAGGAGTATTTTCTCCTAAGAAAATAAATAAATCCGTTCGCAGAATCAAAAGTTACAAAAATTTACGTCATTTTGGGGTTATTTTGATCAAATATTTGTGATCAAAGTAACCCCGATATATCATAAAAAAACTTCAGTATTCAACTTTATTAAAAACAAAAATCAAACATTGAAGAGAGAACAATCTTCTTATAAAATAAACAGTCAAAGGGATAGACATACCATAACAAACTATACGTAATATTCTGATCAATGTGACCCCATGTAGGTGATCAAAGACACCCCATTGAATAAAAACAACTGTTATAAGTACTTAGTTTGAATTGAAGACCCCAAAAACGTTATATTTGTATACCTAAACACACTTGTGACAAATTAATTGTGATTAAGAACCGTTTACCTCACTACCCTTCGAACAGGAACGCACAATCTCCTTCTTCTTTTAAAAGACTCCTTAAACTAAATTTTTTGTCTGATCTGTGATACTTTTATCTGTTCTGTTTTTGTTTTATAATGTTGGCATCGTTAAACTTATTTATATATATATGTGTATATATATGTATGGTTTGTGTATATGTGATTATAATACTTATACATGTATTTGTTTTTATTTTAGTATATTATTGCATATCGGATTACTTGTGTTCTGTATTGTTACATTTTCTACACCTACTGACATAATGTAAATGTAATTATTTCCGCTACCTAAAGGTTGTCTGGAAGAGATCGCTTCTTAGCGATAAGACCGCCTGTTGTCTACCTCTAGTTAAGTCGCTACTTTTTTTTGTAATTGTTTTCATTTATTGAGGTGTGCAATAAAGAGTATTTGTATTGTATTGTATTGTACCCTTATTGTTAGTTTAGAAGTTATTTTATACACGAAAAATAGCAAAAAGTAAACGTAAATAAAAACACGTGATACGCTATTCTAACGACCGTACTCATTTAAAGTGTCTAAACAATTAATAAGGATGACTATCGTTCTTGCCAGACTTAAAAAAAAAATATGCAGATGCGTTTGGTAACAGAAGATATTCGCGATTAAAAAATAAAAGAAGTTTTTATCAATGTAACCCCAAAGTTCAAAGTAACCCCAGTTTACGGTAGTTATTGCCGTCATCCGATCTTACATTAGATCCGATCTTAGCTGGGTGTACCTTAAGTCTCTACAGGTTGATTCACCAAAGCTAGCACGAATGGGATGAATGAAATTAATGATATGAATGATATCTATCATTGTGTGTATACGGCTTTTTATATCAACATGTATCTATTGTCATTTCGACACTCACAAATACTATACGTTCTGTCACTCACTCGATCCATACGTGCCAGCTTTGGTTATTATTGGCATTATTGCCATGGTTACGATGGTTACGGTCTCCTGAGTCACGCTGGTTTTATGTAAAATGATGCTACTTGAATTATGCGAACATGCATGTAGTCCAAGTTAAAAGTAAAACATGTTAAAATCAAGCATATTTTTGTGCTACTTTGTAGGTACTTCTATATCTTTTAAATTTTATGCTTTTGTCGAAGTTTGACTTCTTATACCGAAATGGATCACGTTATTGCTTTAACCCGATTCAACACATAAGCACGCGACGAAAAAACCCGTGGCATGCGACATTTGGCAGTTTTCCAACCAGGAGACAATCAAACTGAGCACAAACCTAGTATTTTACCCCAACGAATGATATCGTCGTTTTTTGCTAAACTTACAGTTCATATCACACACAAACACACATCATCAGCCAATGTTAGTCCACTGCTGGACGTAGGCCTCTCCTATTAACTCCGTGTATAGACGCATTAGGAGGTAAATGCCCATAATCGCCACGCTGGGCAAGCGGATTGGCGATCGCAGTAATGTGTCCACTATAATGATGCTGCTGCCCATCATCAAGCTTGTAGAATGGCCAGTGACACTTTAATCCCAGAATCTTTACAGTTCATATATCTTTCTTTTTTTATGTGACGACGGTAGACTACTGAGCTCTCAGCCCACCTGATGGAAAGCCGGAACTGAGGCCCATGGATATAGTGACCAAAAATCGCCTATGCGCTGCCTACCCTGAGGACTTAGATGGATTGCCGCTATGCCAGTAATTACACCGGCTATCTTACCCCCAAACCGAAACACAGTGCTAACTATTTAGCGGCAAGTTAACGATCTCTTCTTGATCTTTAAAGAGATGATTACGGATGTATTTAATGACTACATAGTCAACTTGCTAAAATTAATATATCCCACAGAAACCAGAACCCGAAGGTCTACATGGTATAAAACTTATTTCCGTATTTATTACAAAAACAAGTGTTCTTCAGTACAGTCGTCATACCTAGTCACAATTTTAAAATCGATGACATGGTTCCTAAGAACATACTTATCTTCGTATGTTTTATATTTTCAGACCCTCTTCCAATCTGGCAAACTGGGACCGTCTGGAACTTCTAAATCGGTTTGAGAAGGGTTAAAAGCCCATTGGCACGCAAAATGGACATTGGAGCCCGCAGAGATTTTGTAGGGATATCTATCTTCTCACTACGTAGATTTAATCACGGCAAATATTATAATTAGGGGTCGGAACTATGGGTGCAAAACTTTAACAAAATTTGTCACATCACACATCACATCGTCAGCCTATGATAGTCCACTGCTGGACGTAGGCCTCTCCTATTAACTATGCGTCATCATCATCATCATCATCATATCAGCCGAAAGACGTCCACTGCTGAACATAGGCCTCTCCCAAAGATTGCCACAATGACCGGTCCTGCGCCACCCGCATCCAGCGGACTCCTGCGACCTTCACCAGATCATCAGTCCACCTTGTGGGGTAACTATGCGTATTAGGAGGTAAATGCCCATCATCGCCACGCTGGGCAAGCGGATTGGCAATCGCAGTAATGTGTCCACTATGATGACGCTGCTGCCCATCATCAATCGTTATCAAAAAAATAGTCAGTGACACTTCAATCCCTTAGTCGACTCTTACGACACCCGCAGGAGGAGTTGGGGTGGTGACAAATGTATTCTTACTGCCGTCACCACACGGCATACAAACTGTCGGCACCACGGCATATAAACTTGTCAAGTGGACATAAAAGAGCACATACATCCATAAAATATACATATCTACACACACAAACATTGTAAGTTCAAGATTCCGAGATAGGCAATAAAATTGGAAACAGATTTTTGAATAACATTCGTATTTTTCTTGGCTAAAGTGTTCCCATGTGTCAATTTTGAAGTTTTGGTAAAGTTTTGCACCCATAGTTCCGATCCTTAATTATAATGTATATTACATAATTGGCTATGAGATACATTTTTACAAGATTTAATTGCGTATAATTTGTCCGAGTATTTATAAATAAATAAATTTCTAAATATTGATCAAACGGGTTACTCTCGTAATTTTAATCGATAATTGCTCGACATGTTTCGATCCATTTAGAGGGTCCTCATCATGGAGTACCCGCGATCAAAGCCCGACGTGTAAAAAATAAATATCTTGGGACATCTCACACAAATCGACCTAGTCCCACGGTTAACTCAATTATGGCTTATGGTTTAGGTACCAACCAAGCGATGATATGTATAAAACATAGATACATATAGGTACTTAAAAACATAGCCAGCCAAAACTAAAGATGTTTGTTTGATGTTCATCTGTGATGAACAAATACACAAATATGGTTGCGTTTCCACCAGAGATGTGCGAGGATGTGTTTCCATACAAATGACACCTCGCTCGTGTCATTAATAGGTGTCATTTGTATGGAAACTAACGCTCTTGTCGAGATTCGAACCCTTAACCTCCAATTTCATAGGCAGAAGTCACTCCTACCGCTACCAACTAGGCTACGGAGGCTGACAAAATGATGTTTGTGCGAATTAAATGTGACCGGCTACCTGGTTATCGTTTGGTTGCAGTTTTGTTTATGTCGGAGATGTTTTGTATTAGTTCAGCTTCATTCATCCGACATATTTTCGTTAACGGCCTGGCCACGACATCGGTCTAAGGCGACCGGCTCCCTCTCGTACCCATATCGGCATCTCGCTCCAGCTCATAGATTCGCTCGCCGCTGGTCGCCTTAGACCAATGTCGTGGCCGGGCCGTAAGAACGACACTATTTGCGAACTTTCATAGAAAAAACTTGGCCACAATACGACATTAAATAATAATTTTGTACGTAGTACATTCATCCGGTAATTCCTGAGTGCATCAACTTTTTCTGTCTGTTCTGTGTCTGCCTGGTTACGGTCGCCTGAGTCACGCTGGTTTTATGCATAATTTATGATACCTAAACTATGCAAACATGCATTTTTCTAGTGTTAATAAACCCTTTCCTTGATGGGCCATCTACAAACGTGAACTATATGCATGTTTGCATAAATTAAGTAGCATAATTTTGCATAAAATCAGCGTCACTCAAGCGACTGTAACCATGGCAATAACAGACAGAAAAAAGTTGATTCACCCAGTTATAGGTATAGTTTTGTTAATAAAAACCGGCGCAAAATATACATTTTCAACATGATTTTTAAGTTAGATGTTTTTTTTAGGTTATAAAACTGAGCAATTCTCAAAAAGTTTGAACATTTGGATCACGCCTTCGATATTGGTAAAAATTGGTAGGCTGGTAGAGACAATGATGATGAGCAAGATCCACCACATTTTCCAAAATGTCCCAAAATGTCTGTATGAAACATTCTCGTTTTGTTAAATGTACAGGAATCTCCCACAAGATGGTCCGACGACCTGGTCAAGGTCGCGGGAACCCGCTGGAGGCAAGCAGCGCAGAACCGGTCATACTGGCGATCATTGGGGAGGCCTATGTCCAGCAGTGCCAGCAGTAGACGTCTTTTGGCTGAAATGATGGTGATGATGATGATGATGATGATAGGAATCTGGTAACAAAAAAGGAAACGGACGTAACAAATTTTCTGGGACATTTTGGGAAATGTGACGGATCTTGCTCAGCATCATTCACTCAAACAGCTTACAAATTTTTATAAATATCGAAGACTAAACCAACCAAATGTAGGTACTAATTTTTTGAGAATTGCTCAACTAGTTTACAAGTAAATATACCTACCTATATTCGTATCTTCTACATTACATCTGGAACCTTCTCTCAATTCGGGAAAATGTTTTGTGGATATTTGCCCCGGTTTTACTACCGGCTATAAGGAAAAAGATGGGAGATATATCATGTCAAAATGGAGTACATTCCGTCGAATTCCGATTATGTAACACTTTCGTCCGAATTCGGTCAGCTAATGATTTAAGTCAAAACTGTTTTTTTGGAAGAGATTGAATATACCAGAAAAATGTAACCGGTGGTTGCCAAGACCGAGCGGCCGAGCGGTATAGGTAATTAGGTATGATGGGTAGAAACAACTTCGAGAATGAGGTGAATAGAAGAATTCAGCTAGGTTGGGCAGCATTTGGGAAGCTACGTCGAATCTTCACATCGTCGATCCCACAGTGTCTGAAGACAAAAGTCTTCAATCAGTGCGTCCTACCCGTCATGACGTACGGAGCCGAAACGTGGACACTGACGGTACGGCTGGTCCACAAGTTCAAGGTCGCTCAGCGAGCTATGGAAAGGGCTATGCTCGGCGTATCTCTGCGGGATCGAATCAGAAATGAGGTTATCCGGCAGAGAACCAAAGTGATCGACATAGCCCACCGTATTAGCAAGCTGAAGTGGCAGTGGGCTGGCCATATTAGCCGTAGAACCGACAACTGTTGGGGTAAACGAGTTCTTGAGTGAAGACCGCGTCTCGGCAAACGTAGTGTAGGACGCCCTCAGGCAAGGTGGAGCGACGATTTGCGCGGGATGGGTGGCAGGAGCTGGATGCGAGCAGCCGAAGATCGAGAACGGTGGCGTGAAATTGGGGAGGCCTATGTCCAGCAGTGGACTGCGATAGGCTGATGATGATGATGATGATGATGATAATAGGTATGTGAGTAGAACTTGGTAGTTTTTCTTTGGTATTATGACATTTAATGTTTTGGAACTATTACTTTCATCAAAAGCTCCGCTCTGTTTTCAAATCGTATTACTTATTGTAATCATGGTAGCTTGGTAGGCAGTTCGTACTACCAATACCAACTAGGCTATGGAGGTAGACATTTATAACTAGATTTGAATTTCAAAGGAATCTAGATTGAATAGAATGCTCCTGAAAGGCAGAAAACGTTAATACTTCGGAATACAGAGCTATATAACCTCTTTTCAAACGCCAGAGAAAATAAATAATAGAATGAATAGAATGGTGACCTGAATGTAACTACGACGTTATGATGACAAAGAAAACATGACGTTTGTCACCATTCAATAAAAAACATTACAAAAACGAGACATTGTTACAGCAATTTACAGGGTGTAACAAAATAATGACAAAACCTGTTTTTGTAACCTTTTCTTTTATACAAAAATCATTAAATGTTCACACAATGTCGTAACAGATGTGCTTACCATAGAAAAATTCAACTGCGAAAGACTCTGGTTGTCACGGGATTCGAACCCGCTTCGTCTGGATTGCCGGCCCAACGTGCTTCCAATTACACCAGACGACCTTCCGTGAATCACAGCGAATTTAGTCAATGGTATTGTGAAACTAATCACTAGCGACATCTATACTTAATGTGTCGAAGGTACTATACAACCTTAAGCCACTCAAAGACGTGTGTCTGCCACAATCGTCCGCAAATTCGACAACTCTCTGTTGCGTTGAATTTGCTATAGAGGGCGCTGTACTCAATTCATGATTGGAAAATATCAATTTGTTTTTATAATTAAACAAATTGATGTTGGTGTTACTTTTTTACAATGTGTATAATCCCACAATGTCGTAACAGATGTCCTTACCATAGAAAAGATCAACTGCGAAAGACTGGTAAATTTTCATAAAATCATAAAATTTTCAGAAATGGATTTACCCGATATTAAAGTAAAGCAACTTAATTATTACCAAAAGATTCTCCTAACCTCGTCAAAACTCCGGAGTTGATATTTATCTTATTCTATCATAATAGGGTTAACCTAACTGACGAGAACATCGTACGAACTATCGCCCGCTATTCGAGTTTACGGCCATCCCTCGCCGGGTGTTTATCGTTTATCGATACTTTGCTGTTTATCTGAGAATTAGAGTTTAGGCACTGGTCTCACCGCGAGCTACTAAGCTATGAACTATCGGCTATAAACACGAAGAAAAGATACGCACTCCCGTGTAAATAAAAGAGACACGGCGATACTCGCCCGGCGGTGATAGCTGATAGCTGGGCGAGTATCGCCGTGTCTCTTTTATTTACACGGGAATAAATAAATAAATAAATATCTTGGGACATCTTACACAAATCGACCTAGTCCCACGGTAAGCTCAATCAAGGCTTGTGATGTGGGTACCAGGCGACGATATATATAATAGATACTTAAATACATAGACAGCCATGACCGAGGAACAAACATTTGTGATAAATAAATACACAAAGAATGCCCTCGCCGGGATTCGAACCCAGAACCTCCAGCTTCGTAGGCAGGGTCACTACCAACTAGGCTATATACGGAGGCTGACTAAGAAGTTAGGAATGTATACTGAGGAATGAAGTTAATGTTAGTTAATATAGTACGCGAGTTTATCCGTTTTCATAGTTTTGTCAAACTACTTCTCTTTGTTCCAAAACTCAACGGGACCATACAATGAACAAACTAAAGTCTCAGTAATATCTCCCTTAATATTATTAAAATTAACTTTGAAACTTCCTCGCCTTGGGACTCCTTTCCACACAAGCTATTGTCAACTCTAAGTATTTAAGCTTAAAACTTTGTAGTATTTGCATTTGTGAATTCGAGGCGAAAGACGATTTTCTTATTTAGATAGTCGAACGGATGAAATTGTGTGATAACTGGGATATAAAAGCTTCGGTTTGATCTCGTCAGCCTCCGTAGCCTAGTTGGTAGTGACCCTGCCTACGAAGCTGGAGGTTCCGGGTTCGAATCCCGGCGAGGGCATTATTTGTGTATTTATTTGTCACAATTATTGATTCCTTGGTCGTGGCTGTGTATGTATTTCAGTATATATTGTATCTATCTATGATATAACATATCGTGGCTTGGTACCCACAGCACAAGCCTTAATTGAGCGTACGGTGCCGCTAGGCTAGGTCGATATGTGTAAGATGTCCCAAGATTATTTATTTATATAATGAGATTGAAATCGATAATGATGAGATAATAATTGATTATGCACCGCCTACAATGTTTCTGCTTCGCCTCAAGGTTGACTAGTGCATATTACCTTATGGTGTTAAACCCCTGAACCTCAGTGACATTAGTTAAGTTTTTTTATTTAGAATTTTTTCTCGGTAAATGAAATATATATATATATAAATAGTTCAAGTGAAATTTTAGCCCTAGGAGTTCCTTTTGTTCGATAATAACTTTTGTATTATTATTTTCAACAAAATAGCTTATTGATAAGGACAGCGTGCCACTGATTGATGTGAACATTTTATCAATACTGTTCCTTATTCTTTTTTTTATTCAAAAGATATTTATTTTATTAATATGCGGAACAGATAGTACTTACCTAAAATCAATAAGATTTTGTTTTAAGAAGATAAAATAAAATTGCATTCATAGAGTTTATTTCCTAACCTTTTTTACAATTCAATAAAAACATTTTACAAAAGATGATTATAACTTTGAAAGCAAAAAAAAACAGAAATCGCCGCGTTTCATATCGACCATGATAACACACCTTAACCTCATATTTGAAAGGGACTAAAATGGATCATCTGAACTGTATGTAGATCAGTGTGGTCTATGTCGAAAGTGTTGAAATGTTGCTATAATTGTATCATTGCGTACTCGTAGGTACTTAGTTAAAGTTAGGTTCATGGGAAACTACGAATATTGGGATAAATTCAACGGTATTTATTGCAGGCAGGGATAGTAATGTTGGAACCTTCTTCGTAAACCGAACTTACTTGTTTTTAGAATAGAAAACAAGAATTTAATAAGACGCTGTATATCCGTCGATTGTCTTGGTGTGTGTCAAATCCCAAATAGTACATTGTGCATCAAGGGAGGTAAGTACGGAATTACTAACGAGAGTGTTAGAAGCCCGACGCCGTTAGGCCTACCGTGATGCATACAATGTTTTTCATCGCACTTGCCAACCAAAAAATAAGTTTTATGATATAATATTATTAAATGACGTACTGACATTTCTATTACTCCCTAGGGAATTTCACATTTCTATTACTCCCGCTACGCGCGCAAGCAATGGCGCGCTTAGACAGCAAGTGTGATGCAAAATATATTATCTTCATTTACTTCATTTCTCATAGTTTACTTTGCTATTTACTCCTAAAAACTATCAAGTATCTGGTTAAAATTACTGGGC
Organism: Thaumatotibia leucotreta; assembly: GCA_025490895.1. Taxonomy (NCBI): domain Eukaryota; kingdom Metazoa; phylum Arthropoda; class Insecta; order Lepidoptera; family Tortricidae; genus Thaumatotibia; species Thaumatotibia leucotreta. The sequence continues at coordinate 76,113 of JALPQI010030374.1, read as the reverse complement.
TAATGGGACCACGCAAATTAGGAACGTTTGATGTGGAATTGCGGAAAACATGGCCAAAATACAACAACAACATCAATAATTTTAACTAAAAATCTATGTAAACTCGAGGTTTTAGATTTAAATGTGGTAAGACTACCAAGATTGTGTTCTACTTAAAAGTGAATATTGAATAATTCAAGTTTTTAGGTTTGTTACATTTTTTTTAGGTTTGATATATTCTTTTTTGTTTTCAACTGTTAATTTCAACAAATTTCAACAAATATTTGTGATAAATAAATACACAAAGAATGCCCTCGCCGGGATTCGAACCCAGAACCTCCAGCTTCGTAGGCAGGGTCACTACCAACTAGGCTATATACGGAGGCTGACTAAGAAGTTAGGAATGTATACTGAGGAATGAAGTTAATGTTAGTTAATATAGTACGCGAGTTTATCCGTTTTCATAGTTTTGTCAAACTACTTCTCTTTGTTCCAAAACTCAACGGGACCATACAATGAACAAACTAAAGTGTCAGTAATATCTCCCTTAATATTATTAAAATTAACTTTGAAACTTCCTCGCCTTGGGACTCCTTTCCACACAAGCTATTGTCAACTCTAAGTATTTAAGCTTAAAACTTTGTAGTATTTGCATTTGTGAATTCGAGGCGAAAGACGATTTTCTTATTTAGATAGTCGAACGGATGAAATTGTGTGATAACTGGGATATAAAAGCTTCGGTTTGATCTCGTCAGCCTCCGTAGCCTAGTTGGTAGTGACCCTGCCTACGAAGCTGGAGGTTCTGGGTTCGAATCCCAGCGACGGCATTATTTGTGTATTTATTTATCACAAATATTTGTTCCTTGGTCATGGATTTAAGTGTATATGTATCTATCTATCTATTATACATATATATCGTCGCTTGGTGCCCACACACAAGCCTTAATTGACCTTACTGTGGGACTAGGTTGATTTGTGTAAGACGTCCCAAGATATTTATTTATTATTTACTATCTCATATTTTAATGACAAACGGAACTAATCGCGTAAACGTAGAATATTATCCTGACGTTTCAATTCATATTTTTAGTGTGGTCTTATGATCTAACTTTATCTAAAAAAACATGTGTTGAGAAATCACAATGAGTATTAATGTTTTTTATTTAAAAAATTAGACAGTTTCAATTTTCACTGACGTATTTCTGTTGCTGCTGTAGAACAGAACATTACGTTACGATACAAGTGCGAAAAAAAAGTTCGAAACGAATGGAGATAAATTAAAGCACAACCGAAGGGAGTGCTTTAAATCGACACGAGTTACGGTTTTCGTTTTCGCACGTGTATCGTACGACTTTTTTCAGTACATATGGCTCTCCGAAGACTTCGACCTGACGTAAAATGAACCACTTCTCGCACTAGCGCGTAAAAAAAGCGCCATCTGTACTGAAATAGATATTTAAGGGGTTCTAATATAGCAAACGCGATTTTTTTGATAGTTTTATTGCAATTTTTATAATAAATTGTCAATGATAATAAATATCTTGGGACATCTTACACATATCGACCTGGTCCCACGGTAAGCTCAATTAAAGCTTGTGATGTGGGTACCAGTCGACGATATATATATATAATAGATGGATACATATAGATACTTAAATACATAGACAGCCGTGACCAAGGAACAAATATTTGTGATAAATAAATACACCAATATGCCCTCGCCGGGATTCAAACCCGGAACCTCCAGCTTCATAGGCAGGGTCACTACCAACTAGGCTACGGAGGCTGACCAATGATGAATGATGAGATACTGAACGTACGTGAGTCCGACTCGCACTTGGCCGGTTTTTTCAATACAGGTAAAAATTATGAAAAAGACTATTATACTAAACTAATAAGACTACATAACACTTACACTATTACGCGTTTAAAAGAAAGTCCTATTTCCAGCACATTAATTATTCACCCGTAATTGCTTAGGTACAGGCCGTGGCATAAAGTAGTATTACATTGTTTTACTCGTGTTTGAAGCATAAGGTCTAAATTTGTATATGTATTTAAGCTCCTGACTGTACTTCTGCAGCCTTACGAAGTTATTACAAATTCATAAAAGTACCGTGTGTTAGTTGCTTTGTTTTCAGACGTAGAATGTGTATAATTATCATAATAAGAAAACGAAATAATTGATGTAAGGGCTTCGGCGAAGAGTACGATTTTGTATCGTTTGGTGCAGAAACTTCACGTTCCTGGATGCTTAGCCAAGTTGCCAAAAATCACTGTCCTTCCGTTTTGGGGAAAATATACTGTACCACACCTGTGTCATAAATAATCATTATTAATTACTGCGACGGTATCATAATGGGTATTATAATTCAACTTCATTATTCACTGTCATATAAATCCTTACATACTTAATTAAAAACGAACACGCATTACTCAAAAAATCAAATCTATTAAGTCACATCACTCTGTAATTTTAAATCACCCTTACTCCATCATAATAAGATTCATTATACAACTGGCAATAAAACATTATATTATACAACAGGGAAATCACATGAGAACGGACGTTTAGATCGGAATGACGTCAGCAATAAACAAGATGGCGGAAACCAAAGCTGACTTTACAATCCCAATATAATTATATCTGTTAATGATATCATTATTCTATTATCAAGTAATGAGAAAAAAGGATGAACTTTAATACTAGTGGCCTACGAAGTTGAAGGTTCCGGGTTCAAATCCCGGCAAGGATATTATTTGTGTACTTATTTATCACAAACATTTGTTCGTTGGTCACGTCTACGCTAGTATACTAGGCAGATCTTGTGTGGGTATACTCTTGGGTCGTCACGTTCCTAAATTTGTCCGATTCTGCTCTCGTCACCCATTCTTTATTCGTCACGATCGTCGATGGTCTTTTTCATTTTCGGTCAAATTTGTTGTTCGTCTTTATCTTAATCCGTGTCGTTCTTAACTCGTCATAATTTTCTTGATTCTATGTTTTTACGTATATTTTCATAGTCTTAAGTCGGTACCAACTTAGAATATGACCAAATACGAAATAACAAAAAACGATTGAGTCGAAATAAGAAAAAGGTCAACAACTTATTATGGTCAAAGACGACAATGACTGCAGACTAACTTGGCGAATGAAGAATGAGTGACGAAAGCAGAATCGGACAAATTTAGGAACGTGACGAAAAACGAATGAGACGACTCAAGAGTATACCCTTGTGTGATGAAATACATTGTATGCATTTGTCGGTAAGCGGAATACAAGCTCTAGTCATTAAAACCCTCCGACTACGGCGTCGGGTTTCTAACACTCTCGTTAGTATTACCGTACTTGCCTCCCTAGACGCACAATGTACTGTAAGTAGAGTCTACTTTTGTCTTTAATACAGGGTGCTCGTGAGCATTCCGAAAGATTTTAATGCTGGATTCCTGAGCATATTTAGAATCTTTAATGTTATATAAAATTTCCTGGATTTGGCTTGGTTTCAAAAGTACTCAAAAAGCGTAAAAAAAGAAAAAAAAATTTTTTTTGGTGGAATTGACATTAGGTCTTATAATATTTTTTGTTTATTTTGATTTCTAGAATCACAGAATTAGATTTGGATAGAAGAAACAAGTTCATTCATTTGTATGGCGGCCGAGCGTGTCAGATTTTGTATTGAAGTTGTTACTTGCCTATGATTTTAAATATGTCTCAGGCCCTTGAGTATTCATATTTTTTTATGTTGTTGCAATTAATATTACTTAAGGAGGCATTACTAATGTTTTTTCACTTCAACTTACAAAATTTGATGCCCGAAAGCTGCAAACTGCGATTAAAGACGGACAACTCAGTGGATTTCACTGAATTCATTTGACACGCAAAGTAGATACGTTTGCTTGATCTATGGTATATATGACATCTGTGTCTAGAATGCATAGTTAAAATCTTTCGGAATGCTCGCGAGCACCCTGTATAACTATACTGTAAATTCCAGTTTTTCGCGTTAATGCGCATGTCTAAACAACTGATTAATATTTCAGGGAACGCACTACGGGGTACACCATAAATCTCGCTACACCTCGTCTTAAATAAACTAAGCTTAGTTACAGTTTAAATTTATTGTTTGAGCTCTATTTTGTAGGATATACGGTTCAAAATAGTTTTCGAAGGTGTAGTAATTATATTTGTTTAAGTATCTAGTATACTCAAGGTCATGTTAAGTTATGTGTAGGTTTGTATAAATAATGTTGACCTACGTAGCTCAGTCGGTAGTGATCCTGCCTGGCAAGCTAGATGTCCTAGGTTTGATACTCGGTGACGGCATCTCTTGCACAATCTTCAACAAATATATAGTTCGGGAAATATTATTTGACCGAATTTATCTCACTTAAGACCTTTTTTTTGCGTCAATTACAATAGAAAAGTGCTCGACTGCTGATTGCCTATACTTCGTTTTTTTTAGCATTAGAAAGACCTTTGCAGAACGAGATATAAGGTTTTTTTACAGGCACATTCTGCGGATCGAACAGTGAATACGAGTTATTAAATATCACGTATTTATTATCATGCTATATTAATACATACATTACTCAGTGTTGTGATCAGATAAGAAACATAATGTTAGTTAATTTATAATATAAGATGAAAAGATAAGAATTTTAATAAATGGCGTTTGCAATTTTTCATGGAAAGGTTGTACATTAAAAAACCTAAAGAGGCAGAGTTCTCACACAATTTTAAAACGTCACTGTCACTATCTGTTATTCGATTTGTCGGTTGGTCGGTTGTGTTTTCTATTGCTGTTAGCTTACTTAAATATTGATGTTATCGTTTTTGTTCAATTTCGTTATTAATTGTTGATCTATTTAAATATTTTGTTTGTTGGTGCACATTTAAAATTGATGAAGTCGCAGCCAGTTCCGGCTAACGTTTTCTCATCTCTAAAGAAGAAACGGCAAAAGCAAAATCCTCTGACTGCCAGTGAAAAGCGGATGGTGGTGAATATTTACAAATTAGTGTTAGTAATGTGCCATAGAAAGGAATATCCCACTAAATCGGACCGTGTGAAAAAGACTGCTGAAACTGCTGGCATATCGTTGGTTACGGTATACAACATTTTAAAAACAAAATAAGTTTTTAAATGAAATTACATAATATAATAGATAACACTGTGGAGAATTTTATTATAAACGTTGATGGTTCCAAGTCCTCGGACTCTTCCACTGACAGTGAATAAAACTGTGTAGAGTATGTCATCATTGTCATCTGAGTTTTATTTTCTAATTTGTTACCAAATTCAAACTACGTTAGAGCGTCCCAGATTAAAGCCGCCCATAATGGCGACAAATACTAAACGACGTTGCCGATGGGTAGGGTTGTCTTACTATTGTCATCTGCTCAGTCTTTATGACACCGTGTTCGCTTTTATACCGATAGTTTTAATCCTTAAACGCATGACTTTTAAAAGTTGTTAAATTTTAGACTGTAAACTTCATTAAATTCAGTAATGTAAAATCGGTACGATATGAGTTACAAATTTATAAATAAATACTTGGTTAAAAACCGCCAAACACTAAACGAAAACCTTCAATATTTAGCTTTTTCTAAATTGCCGCCATCTTGCTTATAAAACACTTATATTTTTTTTAAATACAGTTTTGCCAACAAATTAATAATAAATGTGAAAACTATGCGTTCAGCTATCGGTAATTATCAAATTATATGTATGAACATAAGTTCCGAGAAATACAGTGTTATCGGCCGAAATCGAAGAAGGAAGGTTCACGACCACTGCTTCTTTGTTCACCCGTTTGACAGATAATTCTAATCTTAAATAAAACGAAGTATAGTAAGTGTTAAGGCAAACCAAAAGGTCGTAAAGATAACAGTCGGTGAAATTATATTTCTCTTACTATATTTAAAGCGACGATAAGCTCAATCAAGGCATGTGTTGTGGGTACAACCGATGATATAGGTATAAATAATAGAGATATTCGTATTTATACCCAATAATAAGGGACATGAAGGGAAAGTATGGATAGACTGTTTTGGTAAAAAGAGACTTTATCTCATTTTTAATAGCGAGTAAAACTGCATTCATAGATTTTGTATCACAAGTAGCTATTTTTAAAGGTATGAACAGCAACACATGATCTTCTTGCAATTACGAGTATTATCATTCCCTTCCTTGTTGTGTCACAAATAAAAAAAAATCTTTCAATAATTTTAATTAAAAATGTATGTGAACTTAAGGTTTTGAGTTGGTAATAAAACCAAGATTGTGTTCTAAAATTGCGTGCTTATGAAATAGTCCTATTTTTTAGGTTTTTTTACAAATAAATTACAAATATTGGATGTCATATACCATATATGTTGGCCGTGTGGTGACGGCAGTAAGAATACATTTGTCACCACCCCAACTCCTCCTGCGGGTGTAGTAAGAGTCGACTAAGGGATTGAAGTGTCACTGACCATTATTTGATAAAAAAAATGATGATGGGCAGCAGCGTCATCATACTGGACACATTACTGCGATCGCCAACCCGCTTGCCCAGCGTGGCGATTATGGGCATTTGGGCTCCTAATATTATAGGCTGATGATGATGATGATGATATACCAAAAGAAAAATAGACCAAGGTCCAAGATCACCAACGTCCTCGGACGGAGTGGGACTTGACTACTTGGGAAAAAATTAAAACACAAATCAAAAAAAATATAATTGTATTTGAGTTTCACAAAAACTTCGTTTATAATTATATTTTAGATTGTACTCAAGTTTGTTATACATTTAATTTAGTATGCAAGGCTTCGAGTGCTACGCGCTACGACTCGTAGCTGCTACGCGAGGCTTATGATTATGAAGCTACGAAATTGGCAATCCAAAATTCCTGTTTTAACACTTTCATTGCGGACGAGTGCTACGCGCTACGCTCGTAGCCGATCCCGTGATTTTTCCGCTTTGTAGCGAAAATGGACCTCCCAGAGAGAACTCCCCTCGGGAGTTCCCCACGCTTAAAGTGTTTACAGCCTGCGGCCCTACCGCGAAAAACGAAATTCGTAAATTTCGAGCATTTGTCTCTCTCACTCTAATGACGCCTTCGTTTGAGTGACAGAGAAAAATCCTCGAAATTTACGAATTTCGATTTTCGCGGTAGTAGGCCAGCTTTCGAGTTTCAGCGTTTTGTCAGCCTCCGTAGCCTAGTTGGTCACTACCAATTTACAAGCCGTAGTGGCTTGTAACTTACCAAGTGACAAGCTACTACCAGCTTCGTAGGCAGGGTCAGTAGTTCACTACCCTGCCTACGAATCTGAAGGTTCCGGGTTCGAATCGCGGCGGGAGCATTATTTGTGTATTTATTTATAACAAATATTTGTTCCTTGGTCGTGGCTGTCTATGTATTTTAGTATCTTTATGTATATTTATCTGTTATTTGTATAGTTAGTCGCCTGGTACGCACATCACAAGCCTTAATTGAGCGTACCGTGGGACTAGGAGTAAGATGTCACCAGATATATATTTATTTGTTCCTTCGTCATTGCTATCTACGTATTTACGTATCTAAATGTAGGTATATATCTATAATTCTTAGTATCCAGAGCAGAAGCCTAACTGAGGAGTATTTTCAAAAGGGCTCCACTTTGTCAATAAAGTTTATTTCTCTCATGAAAAAGGAATTAATAGCCCTTGTTGAGTCGAATTAAGCCCTTTAACACTTGTCCCGTGATTTTTCCGCTTTGTAGCGAAAATGACCTATGATGACCTAAATGATGTATTAAAAAACAATCCTCAATTGAGCTTACCGTAGGACTTGATCGATTTGTGTAAGATAGTCACAGTATTTTTATATTATATTATATACTTTTATCTCAATAAACATTCATGTCAAGCGTCTAGACGAAACGTTTGTTGACTCGAAGATGTAGATAAGTTCCCGACAGCAATTTGTTTATGTCGGGATCCACTTTCGTTTATTTTGATCGATAGCTCAAACTAAATGGAAATAAGTTTGCTCTAGTCTGTTCTTTTTTACTTATAAGCAAAATATAAATTGGCCGTGTGGTGTCAGTAAGAATCCATTTGTCACCACCCCAACTCTTCCCGCGGGTGTCGTAAGAGTCGACAAAGGGATTGAAGTGTCACTGATCATTCTTTGATAGATTAACTATGGGCAGCAGCGTCATCATAGTGGACACGTTACTGCGATCGCCAATCCGCTTGCCGAGCGTGATTATGGGCATTTACCTCCTAATGCGTTTATACGCATAGTTAATAAGAGAGGCCTACGTCCAGCAGCGGACTTAGATAGGATAGGATGATAGTGATGATGTACTACACATACTCTGGCCAACTTGATTTTTAGTAGGCGAAGACCAACTCTTCCCGCCTACATTTTTTGAACATCTTTTTCTACAAGGTCTGGCAAGCTGGTCGGCCAGAATATAGGTATGATATAGCCTATATTTTATTTGAAATGGACCTCTTTTAAAGACCGAAGAGCTGGCGACTTCCCCGCACAATGCATCAGTATTGTGATACAGCGAGGAAATTCCACCAGCATCTTCGGTACAATGCCACAAGGGCCAATCTTAGATATAGGTTAGGTTAGTTAGATTTGTTAGATTTAATTTATGTATATAAATTGTAGGGAGCACATTTACGTTTCAAACTATTTTCTAAGACAAGTATTTAGTCGATTGCCATAAAATACCGTATTTTCTTTTGGTTTGCAAAATAAAAGTCAGGGAAGAAACAATGTTTCCTAGAACTACCTATAATAATTGACATTACATTTAATTATTTACACGTACAAATTAAACTGAATCTAATGTACCTAAATGACACTACTCCTACCTTTCACATTATCACGAGTATATTGAAGTTCCCATGATAAAATGCAGGTTTTCAGTAAAAAAATCTAGGTCGTAAAGGCAACTTTTTAAGAGATATCGAAACTTTAACTATACAGATCGATAGCGTTTGAAATTCTGAACAGAACTGTATACATAACTCATTTTCGCCAAAATGTCCTTTACGACAATTGAACCCAAAGGCATCGATATTAAACATACTTGAATTATAAAAGCCCTCATTATGCAACTACCGCATAAACCCCATTATCCTGTCAGCAATAAAATACTACGCTACATAAACTAAAACATATCACTGAACAAGCTTTTAACCTCTTATTTTTACTTTTAACTCGGCATGTAGGTCACTCTACCACCCATAGTCGCTAGATACAGCAACGGATAGCGAGTATCTCTTCGACAGACTGCTCCAAAAGATTTGTAGTACGATATTGCTATTTACGACACTTTTAAACTGGTTTTCGTGTTTGTATTTTGATTTCAATTTGATATCGACGCGCCAATCTTCAATAGTGTATTACTAGAATGCTCTAAGTACCAAAGTTTTGTTGATGAATGAAAAAAAAACTAAATTCATTTCTAATATTTATTATATGAATTATATAAACAAATTAGCATCAATATGACATCTCATACGGGCGAGTCCAATATCAAATTGAAATCACATTTAAGAAGTACGAATTACACTCAGACACCTGAAATTACTTCTGCTTTGGAACCGTATCTAAAATGTGATACTGTACATGTATACATATAGCCATTATAAATGTGTAAGCGGCCAAGGCATTCAAAAATATCTGAACACGCAATGACAATAGAGGCCTGCTCAGATATCTATGAGCACTCAGGCCGTTGAAAAGTGTAAATTTACTTTATAAATATTAGATGTCATATACCAAAGAAAAACGACCAAGATCACCTAATGTCCGAGGTGGGGTTCGAACCCACGTACTCAGCTTTCGCGGCTGATGCCTGTACCCCTCGGCCACTCGGTCTTAGCAACCACCAGTCAAATTTCTCGGGTATGTCCCAAGATGTATATTTATTTATTTTATTTTTAAAGATATTTTGTAAAAAACCTAGCGTATGAAATAACTAATTATTATTATTATTTATTAACCCTCTCATTCATAAACGTCTCCTAACTTAGCAAGCCCCTAAATAATGTTAATCCCTTTCGGTCTTATCAATATTTCTATAAGAGCGAAAGGGAAAAACAATACTTAGCGGTTTGCTAAGTTAGGAGATCGTTATACTTATGAATAAGGGGGTAAGAATTCTGTTTTACGAATAAAGTAGAGAAATACATAATAATATACCCAATATATTTTTTTGGCATTAAACAAAACACCAAAAACTCAAGTAATCAGATTTACGCTGAAATTTTTAATCCATTTTATTTTTAATCATACTAATAATGTACATGACCATATTAGCTAAAACCTGACATTGCAGCACACTAAACAAGGACAAAGACCCGAGGTCGAGACCATAACTGCACCTTACGATCAATGCACATAAAACTTACGACAACAAAACCAAACACCACAAAAGTAACAACGAAAACCAACCTTTTCGACATTCCATTAAAAAACACAATCACGATCAAATCTAGCACTGGCCACTACACGACACGTTATTTAAAAAAAAGTTAATTGGTAACACTGCGATTTGAAGTTCGAATTTGGAACGCGCGAACGACATCTGTGTTCGAAATGCCGCAGGCTACTGAAGGGAAAATACTGCAAGGTTGTAAAGCTTCGGTGCGGATTACTTAGAGGCAGATACTTTACTCTCAAAATATAATACTTAGCTGATAAGGCTTACAAAAAGGTCTCCTCAAACAAATGAAATTCTATTTTATACTATAAAAGGTGAATTTAGTTTAAATTAAATAGCATAATTTTGCATAAAACCAGCGCGACTCAGGCGACCGTAACCATGGCAATAACAGACAGAAAAAAGTTTGTTCACCAGACATGCCTCCGCGACAATTTTTTTTTTAATTAGCCTTTTTTTCTACTGCCATGAATTATTAGATAAAGTATATTTGTCAGCTTCTGTAGCCTAGTTGGTAGTGACCACTTAACACCGCGCATATTAAGGCGCAAATTTTTGACTAATGTTTATAGAATATAGCCAATCAAAACTTTGATGGACCAATCACAACTATTTTTAAATGGCGGTTTAAGTTTTTATGGGTTCAAGGGGGGGTGACACTTGTCAACTAAAATTCACGTCCATTTTTGAAAAGCAATTTCGTAAGGCGTACGGCTTCAATGTTTTATTTGTTCGTAGGTTTCCATTCATTTTCTTTCCCGTTCTCTCGTAAGGAATTTGGAACACCATTGGCATTGTAAGGACTGTTAATTTTACTAAGCGGACATGAAAAACCTCACGTAAATATTTTTTCTTTTATCATATTTTATTTTTATTCGTGAAATATTATTTAACTAAAAATAGACAAATAATAAGTAATGTCTCAATTAATATATTAATTATCGGCAACTACATTTTTAGACCACGAAACTTATGTTCTGCAAACTACTTTTTGACATTTTACGACTAGTTGCGAACTGTACACGTTAGAATTTTATCAATGATTAGTTTTTCGTCTATCGTTTCTTAAGTGTACCTTCACAATAGGCCATTACCGCTATATAGGATGAAGATGAAGACAATTTTATGGATGTCGTCTTTTTAAACAAATTCTATGATTATTTAATTAAATAGCTCTAATGTCTAACCCTTATGATGTGCCCTTGCCAAATTAGACCAAAATAACCGGTGAGAGATACTATGTCTTCGATAGACATAAAAAAACCGATTTTGGATGCAATATTTTCTATAAATATCCCAGCTAACTTGGCCCTGTTGCGAAATAGGAAGCAGTTAAAAGACCATATAATCAAATTGCCTGCCAAGCAAGGGCGTTCTTCCCGAAATTATTTTTTTGTATGATTTTCTACTCAGACACATACTCTTCTACGACAGGATGACAGTATTAGGACTGCGTAATGTCATTACTATCATATTTTAGGTACCTTTTGTGGGCCACCAAAATGCAAAAATTCCATACTTTTTTAGTGAAACGACGTAAAGTTCAATAGCCAATTTTAAGGTATGCAACTAAGATTTCTGTGTTTAGACTTTGGTGAATCTTCAAGCATATGACACTCTCTAAATTGTTTAATGATTTAGTATAACGTCGACTTAAAATGTCCTAGATATTTGCAATCTTTTACAGTGAATATTTTTCTGTACACCATTGTGCAGAATCAATTTACGATTATCAAATTGAATATGTCTTATCACATATAGTAATGGATACTTGCAAAGCAAACATATATCAATTGAAAAAGATGGCTTTGCTAATTTCATGGCTGTAAACTGTTCATCGATCGATTTTAAAACCGATGTATAATAGACGTTTAAGTGTGTCCTCTTAGTAAAATGAACAGTCCTTATAATTAGCTATGACCGGTCTTCCTCGTTTCGGAATGTACTTCCAAGTGGCATTTCTATTTGTCACGAGTAATCTGTGCTTTAGGGTTGCTAGCGGGTAGAAAAATTCCCCAAATTCCAGGGATTCCCACAAAGGTGGGCCATTTTATTAAATTACTTTGTAGGTTTGGAATATTTAAAAAGATTTTTTATTTTCTTTGTCTTTGACAAATATAATTTGGGCAAGTTTCAGCTGATATATTACTACAATATACCGTACAATATACAGGATGGAACGGAACGACGATCTTTCCCGCTACCGACCAAGTCTATCAACCATTACGATGAACTTTCAGTACAGCACCAAGATAAAAAAAATAAAGTTCATCATAATGGTTGGTATGATTAAAATTGCTTAGAAGTCCTAGGTTCGAATCCCAGTGAAGGCATCTTTTAGTGAAGAATCTAGTGAAGGTAAAATTATCTTCGTTGAGTTTACAACACAAGATTTAATTGAGCTTACCGTGGGACTAGGTCGATTTGTGTAAGAATGTATAATGAATTTAATTAATCTAATGTTAAACAGAAATACGGAAATGTGTACAATAACTATTTGATAGTCTTGCGAAAAATTATCAAAAACCATAATTATCTTGATAATTCGCACTTTGTAATTCTAAAGTCTAAAACAATTGTAACAAGCATAAAAGCTACATTCAAAATTTGAGCCTTCAAGACAAGTTCTAATATAAAGATTCCAAAAGCACATACATTAAACATATGAGCTTTTTTAAATTACATCGAACATGATTCAATTCGTTAATGGACAAACGACTTATGTCGGTGTCTTACTTAAAAGAATCAAGCTAAAAGCTATGTATTAAAGTTTATATTAGAATAACACAGTTCCGTTTAATACGACAGTATAATATGAAATTAGGAGTCTGCATACAAAGTGGTTTTAATGAAAACCTAATGTTCATTTATATTGATTTAAACTTTCACGATTATCACTCATATTTTACAGACAAACGGGTCTTAATCGGAGCGCAGTTTGCCTTTTCTGGACGTGAAGGTGATAGGTCGAGATGATGGTTCTTTGGCGCACACTGTCTATAGGAAGCCCACACACACTGACAGGTATTTGAACGCTCTGTCTCACCACCACCCCCGCCAGCTTAAGTCTGTGGTTAATTCTCTAAAGAACAGAGCACATGACCTTTGTGACCCTGAATTTCTAGAAATTGAGTTATCGCACGTTCAGGAGGTTCTGAAGAGAAATGGCTACATAATGAACAGATGGCAACCCAGACGAACACCGAGGAAGAAACATCCAGATGTTGCAAGGCGACCAGCATTTTTGCCTTATGTCAGGGGTGTAACGGACAAAATAGGTACGCTTTTGAATAAGTATTCCATACCAACCGTTTACATGCCGTTATCAAAGGTGGCAGGTCATCTAAGGTCGCCTAAGGATGTTTTACCTTATCACACACCGGGCGTTTATAAGATCGATTGTAGCTGTGGTAGTTCCTATATTGGGGAAACCAAACGCACCATAGCGGAAAGGGTCAAGGAACATAATCACGGCTGTTAAAAAGCGTCAAACGAATAAGTCTGCTGTGGCCGAGCATTTGTTGGAGTCCGGACCTAAGGGCTTGTGCATAAATCACGCGAGGTCCTATAGGGGGGGAGGGGGTCCAAGAAAACATCACGAAAGATCACGGTAGGGGAGGGGGGGGGTACAAGGAGACCTCACGTGTATTTTTTTACGATGAACAAACTAAGAAATATTGTCAATTTCGGCTAGCGAACGTGAAAAGTTGAATGAAAAAAATACACGTGAGCCTGCTAGGGGGGGGGGGGGGGGGGGGGGGCTAGCCAAGAAACTCACCAAACATCACCATGGGGGAGGGGGGGGGTCAAAAAGTAGCCAAAAAAAACATCACATGATTTATGCATGAGCCCTAACCACTGGATTGAGCTCCATAACCCGAAAGTCCTCTCAACCGAGCGTATACATCATAGCCGAAAAGTACGTGAAGCTATTGAAATTAAGAAACATCGGAATTTTAATCAAAATGAGGGGCAAGGAATCTCGTCCGCGTGGAATCCCGTGATTTACAAATGTAAGCGTGGTGAAACATCCATTTTTAAGCCATTGGATGTTGTGAGTGTTGTGTGTAGGCCTAGTGACAACCCTAGCCTAGAAGTGAATAATCAAGATCAAGTGCGGGTAGTTCGAAAAACCCGCGCAGCTCGAAGGTGTTGATACATTCTCTCGCCAGTCTGCCTGCGACCACGGGTGTAACGTCATGCCCGAAACGTCAGGATATAATTAAACGTAAGTTTACGCGACTAATGTTCATTTTCATTAAAATTAGCAATGTGGATATTTTTCTTTCATTTTACCCTTATACTGACTTTATTACATTTTTAAAATGGTGTTATCGCATAAAAAGTTTCTTTGCTATTAATATTAGTGCAAAAATCATAAAAAAATCCCGCGTTTTCCATCGAGATTTTCTATCGTTTTCTATCCGAGTTGAGATTTGAACCTACGTCCTTAGCTTTTACGGCTAATGCCTAAACTCTCAGCCATTCGGTCTTAGTAGACACTGGTCCGTGCCGTGTGGTGACGGCAGTAAGAATACATTTGTCACCACCCCAACTCTTCCTGCGGGTGCCGTAAAAGTCGACTAAGGGATTAAAGTGTCGCTGACCACTATTTGATAAAAGATTGATGATGGGCAGCAGCGTCATCATAGTGGACACATTACTGCGATCCCCAATCCGCTTGCCCAGCGTGGCGATTATGGGCATTTACGTCCTAATGCGTCTATACGCATAGTTAATAAGAGAGTCCTTCGTCCAGCAGTGGATTGTCATAGGCTGATGATGAACCTGAAGGTCTTAGGTTTTTCCTAATTAGGAGCATTCTATGAAAACATGTACTTTTTGTCGCTTACGACTCACTATGCCAATCTAAAAGCCTAGATATGTTATTATTACACCGTAACTCAGCTTACTAATTAAATTTTTTATAAAATATTTTAAAATAAAAATAAAACCGCCTTCAAAAATTCGCCCGAACTAAAAGGTAAAAAATAATTTTATTTCCTACTTCTTAGGATTTTCTACCCAAACCTTTAAACCTTTTACCCTATTCATTGAAATAAAATATTATGGCTAGGTATCCTACAGATTTCTAAGAAGTCGGTGCCAAGCCAAATACGTTCATAGGTATGTATAATTATAGTTATTAGATAGAGCTTTGTAACTTACTGTCACTCCGATTATGTTTATATCAACAGAATGATCTGCCTCAGTCATTTTGATGAAAGCATAACCGGAGTGACAGTAAGTTACAAAGCTCTATCAAATACAGTCATATACTCGCGAAGTGAACATATTTGGCTTGGCACCGACTTCTTAGAAATCTGTAGGATACCTAGCCATAATATTTTATTTCAATGAATAGGGTAAAAGGTTTAAAGGTTTGGGTAGAAAATCCTAAGAAGTAGGAAATAAAATTATTTTTTACCTTTTAGTTCGGGCGAATTTTTGAAGGCGGTTTTATTTTTATTTTAAAATATTTTATTTTTTGCTTTTTAGTAGTGTAAAATCGTTATTTAGTACGCACTCATCATCATCATCATCATCACATCAGCCGAAAGACGTCCACTGCTGAACATAGGCCTCCCCCAAAGATTGCCACAATGACCGGTCCTGCGCCACCCGCATCCAGCGGACTCCCGCGACATTCACCAGGTCAGTACGCACTACATACTTAAAATTAGAATGTACTGCACTGTAATAGGCCAGAAAAGCTGAACTGGATAACTTAAATTTTCAAAGAATTATCCCATTATCAAGGAGATATACATTATATATATCATCAGCAGGTATGAATAATTTCAAAGATCATAGATAACAGTCTTAGCATACCTATATTATTTAAAGAATCACTAACCGCTAACCAACATGTCATAACTACTAAGCAAACACTTGAATAGATCTCGAAAATGTATGACAGTTGTTATATTCAAAGAATTATCCTCCAACTCCTAATCGTTAAGGAGTTATACCTTTCGTCATCAGCTCACCAACATGAGACTATGACCACCTAAAGGCAAATACTCAATTAGCTTCCAAAATACATGAACTATGTTATATTTAAAGAATTATCCCCCAACTCCTAATCTCTAAGGAGTTGTACCTTTCATCATCAGCTCACCAACATGTAAGGATGACCACCTAAACGCAAATACTCGAATAGCTTCCAAAATACATGAAATATGTTATATTTAAAGAATTGTCCCCCAACTCCTAATCTCTAAGGAGTTGTACCTTTCATCATCAGCTCACCAACATTTAAGGACGACCACCTAAAGGCAAATACTCAAATAGCTTCCAAAATTCACGAAAAATGTTATACTTAAAGAATTATCCCCCAACTCCTAATTGCTAAGGAGTTGTACCTTCCATCATCAGATCACCAACTTAAAAGGTTCATGACTAGACGCAAATACTTGTTTAATCTTCGAAAATAAATGAAAAATGTCATGTGTGCCTACAACATTTGAAGAGTTCCCTCGATTTCTCCAGGATCTCATCATCAGATCGGGATCCGGTGACAATGGGACCAACTAGAAGGTATACCCTTTCAAACAAAAAAAGAATTTTTCAAATCGGTCAACGCGTCTTCGAGTAATCGGGGAACATACATAAAAAAAAAAAAAAGATTTCGACGAATTGTTAACCTCCTCCTTTTTGAAGTCGGTTAAAAAGTATTGAAAAGACAGTGTCGCTCACGAGAGTTTTCATGGAATGCTCCATTACAGCATTTATTTGTAATTTGTATTCGATACTACCAACTGAGCTCGAGTCGCTATAAAAGGACGTTAGTTTCTTTCTATTCTAAAAAAATAGTTTCAACAGCATGTCCAAGCTTTAATAATAGAATTAGCAAATGTAATGAACTGTCAGACGGTTTCTAAATAAACATTGTCTTGAAATAAGAGGAACATGCTGTAGACGCGTGGTCGTATTATTCATTGTTAAATATTTTACGCGATGTATTTTTTTTGGTTATGTAAGTTTACATAAATCACCACCTGAAAAATTAGTTATACGTGACTATGAATATTATTTATTTGTTTTATCTTTAATGCACAAATAAAATGTAAGAGTACAAAGAGCGGACTTAATTCCAGAGGGCATTCTCTACCAGTCAACCATAACCATATATGGATAACATTACGATACATTACATGGTGTGACTTATTAATCAATACGAGTAGAAACTTTTTTAAATTAAATTACCTATAAATACGAAAAAATGCAATAATTACTAGCCTACTTCCCGAAAAAGAACTGTTTAAGATAAATACATGAAAGCTGAAAGTACCGTAAATTGGCAACTAATATTTTTGTAACAAATACAAAAAATACCTCACCGGGATTCAAAACAGGGACCTCTAGCTTCGCAGAAAGCCATTCTCCTCTTTTGTCATCATGGAAAATCAATTCAGAAAGTTGGAACGCGTCACCTGCAGAATTTCTAATATTAGCAGTGTTATAAACAGGGCTCGGAGTTGTCATCGCACGGTAAGACTAATAGTAAGCTATGGAGTCGACATTTGCCATAAATCTAAATTCTTCATACTCATACTCACTAATTTTCTTAGTCCCGTAACACTTTTGATCCTTATGCAGGCTAACAGATCAAAAATCATCAACTGCGAACCCTGGTTATTAATATCTAACAGCCAGAACCGACAGTTTTATTACGTTATGATTTAATTTCTAAATAAAACCGCTTGTTTTTCGCGTTTGGTGGTGTGTTTATTTTAGAAAAAAATGGTTGCATTGGTGGAAATACGAATATTTTGTATTTAAATAACATTTTCTTTTCGGAATGTGTTTTAGATATACAGGCATACATTAATAATAAATATGTAGCAAGTATAAGAACAGATAAATGCGTTTAAAGATACTTCGGAAAAATACTTTGACTCAGCAAAAACAAATAAACTTTATTTTTAAGGAAACCAGAACGCCTATGATCACCATTCTTCGTGGGTATCAAAACCGTGTTAGAAGGAGTCTTCCATGCAAAACTAGTGTCTCAGCGTGTTTTCACAATCGAGATATGGGCAATGTATGAATGTTCTCCGTGTACGAATGGTGCAAAACTACCCCTAGTATTTCGAGTGATTTATAGTGTGAGGACATTGAATGTGTCTCCTATGCAGACCCAAATAAGGTTATATTTTATGTGGCGTGTGTCTAACCTTAAATTATTGTGTCAGGAGGGACAGATATATCATCCAAGACATGTTTGATCACGCCTACTGTCTAATTAGACAATGTGTTGGCATAGCTTTGTATGTTGAGGTCATACATGGCCCTCTGTAGATTTGTAATTTTTTTTACAAAACTTTGTTTTTTTTTTGTCAGTTACGTGTCGGATCCATGGTTTGTCACACACTAATCACGTTGGTAGAGCGTGTAGAATACTTTCTTCTTCTTTTAAGAGACTATATGCCACTTTTGTCCTGATGGATGTGTGGATGTGACAGAATAAAAAACGTTATTAAGTAATCCACATTATTCGGCAGAGGGATACATCGGTCTCTACGTAAGTTTTCAATAAGATGGCATGAAAGAAAGAAGTGTCATAGTACATAGTGTATATATATTATACTACATAATCTTTTTAAACGGTATTTCCGGTTTTTTTTTTATTTATACAAAAACATTTTGAAAATGTCGCCACCGAATGTTTTCATTTTATACTAGTTTGTAAATATTTCTTCTGTAATAAAGAGGATCAACAACCAACATTTTTTTCTCATACAAATTCTATGAAAATATGATAGTAAAAACCTATAAATGTAATAGGATTTTTTTTCATATTTGTCTATAGTTGCAAAACTTATCTAGTAAATATACTATGTGATTTCTTTAAAAAAAATTGCATCTGAATAAGTAACGTAAAAATAAAAAAAAACATTTGTCGTTACATTATTTTTATAGCCTTATTTTAATATTAATTTGCATTAATATTTTCCGCCAGTAAGTAGAAAACTGTAAAGAAAGTTTAATACATCAAAGAAAATTAACCACACGTGTGTATGGTGTACCTAACCAAATCTAAGTATGTGATAAAATATCAACTTGATTATATGTCAGCACTATCATAATAGCGATAATAAGTCACCCTCTATTAATAAGCACCACTTAAGTTCATCTTCACTTTTAATGGCTCCTAAAACATTACACCATACCTACACATTCCACGTATTTCCACTCAAAAATTCATTCGGCTTTGCGCTGTATTGCATACCAAAAAGGTATGAAATAGGGCGAAATTTGCGTGCATATACGGCTGATATACTACATTGTACTAGAACGTTCGAAATTGGCGCCTAAAGCCATGGCCGAATATAGACAGCCTTTTTATAGATAGAGCTATGTATTTGGCACAAACCTCGCCATATATCAATTGTGAATTATGTTGGTACTATTACCTTGGAAACTAGAGTTAGAAATCGTATTTAGATCGTTATATAACGGTATTTATCTAAAAAAATATAATTGTTACGACTATTTTTTATTGTTAGTTATTATCGACTGTATTTTAACAAAAATATTTCATATTCTTATTAAAATCTGTGGCTATTTTTTTAATAATTGTCGCGATGACTTTTGACGTAAATAATATGATTCAATGCAATTTGTCACCATACCATATGTCATTGGAACAAAATTAAAATCCACATCAACAGTAACGAAATTTTAGCATACACAACAAAAGTACGAGTGGTTTTCGATGGTTCGGTAAAAACGTCATGTGTTTAATAAAATAATAATAATAAAATATATAAAAATGTACTTACCACATGCGTGATACACGCACAAAATCCTTATTACTCCTTAGCGCTGGACACACTGTTCACACATTTTCACTACACTAGTCCACAATACACAAAAAAAAGTTCAAGTGGCCTTTCCAATCGAAAATACGATCGAATTCGATTTTCAAAATGTCCGGCCTGCTCGACCGCCGGACGGTTTGAAATTAGAACAGAACCATCACGCACCGCTGTTTCTAAATTTAAATTCGCTGGGCGCTCGGCGGCCAGTATCGGTTGACCTATTTGAAAAACGACTTTAGAGTAACTTTTTTTAATATTTGTCCTCAATGAGCGGTTTATGAGAGCTCAAGTTAAAACGGTCAGCCGGTACTATTATTTTGACTGGGAAACATATGCAATACGTTCCCGGGCTTAACTTTTTAAATTAATTAGTTTTCGCGTCTTTTTACTTCGATATCTGAGATTTCCATTTTATAATAATAATTTTTAGCAAGTTTTGAAGACTTCTGGTATTTTTCGATTAAATTTCATAAAATCAAATCATTATTTAAGTACCTACATAGTATAAGGTAATCAAGAATACCTACTCGGTAAGCTTAATTAATATGCAAAGTCAAGCATACTTTTGTCAACATTTTTTTTCTAACTAAAGTCGCGATTTAGTTTCAGTTTTCCTTACTTACTTACTACTTTAGATCACTTGAGAATCAAATTATCTCCATATTTGTTAATTCCCATATAAAGTAATTAAAGTTTTGGCAAAAAGATAACAATAATTTCGAAGGAATACAGTTATTTCTATACTGAAATGAATCGCAGACGCCCAAGGACGTTAGAAACTAAGTTTTAAAATATTCAGACTACAATACGTCAATTCGGTCGTCGATATTACAAGAATAGCTAAGTTACTAAGGACAGAAATAACAAACGTTCGTTATACCATACATTAGGGCAAAATAATTATGTTTTACTGATGTCACCACGCGGCAATAGGTTTGATAGTTAGTTTTAATTTAAAGTAGGTATTTTATTTTGTTATAGCAAGTTTATAGTACGTAGTAAAATTATTACGTTAAGTTCAACTACACTCGATTAGATGGTTATTTCTTCAAGCGATTCAGACGCTAGTAGTAGAAATACTATAAAACTTGCCTCAAACAAATAAAAATTAAAACTATTGCCAGTAGGTAATATTTTCTTCAAGGCAAAAAGTAAAATTAAGTATCAAGCACATACTTACCCGTATTAATAAAACGACTGAAACAGGGTATAAATAAATACTTTATTGTATGTAACAAAATGGCAGATTATAAGAGGACTCTATACATAATACAATTTACACTATCATACAATTTGGAACACGACAAGGTACATTACTACAGAGACCGGGAAGAAAGTCCTCACTAGGGTTAGGATTTTGGTGGCATTTACTGAACATAGAGCAGTGGAGTCGATGTTACAAACATTTTGAACTTGAATAAATGATTAACTTACAAAATAATAACGAAATACTGTTCATTTCAAGCTGGATTTATCAAGGAATTTAAATAAATAACATGAATTTTATTTTTGAGAAACTAGAAAATATTAATTTTCAACTAAAAATGTTGGTATATTTATTTATTTAATTTTTAAGGTTCTAGTTCTCTCGAAGACCGTAACTATTATAGAATAATTATAAGCTACATTACAAAGAACGATTGAACTTCAATTCATAGGTAGTCGAATATTGAAGATGAAATTATTTAATACTTAAAATTGGCGTAACCCTGTATAAAGAAAATATATATTTATTATTTCTGATTAATTATTTATTCAATTATTCATTAAAAAAATAAACAACGACTCCACTGTTCTCTATCCACCTAATGCCACAAAAGTCCTAACCCTAGTCATCACCGGCCGAAGACATAGACGGCCGAGTGAGACGAGGCCGGATTGGTCTTGTGGCCTAGCCACGACATTGGTCTAAGGCGACCGGCGGCGAGCGAATCTATAAGTTGGAGCTAGAGGCCGATATGGAAACTCCCTCTCACACGTATGGTTTTCCGCCCCGCTGGTCGCCTTAGACCAATGTCGTGGCTAGGCCATGAAGCGGGCAACCCTATGTCCCGCCGAGGTATGTATAATGCTTTTCTCAAACATGCAAGGAATAAAAAAGGAAAAAAGTGTGGTTTAATCATATGATACCTGTTGAGACTTTGCCGGCCAGGGCCTGCGAGGGTAGTTGTATCATTTTTTTTTTAATTCCATCAACTATCTTTTCTCTCTGAATTGTTAAACAATGCAGCCTATTTATTACAGGAACATACTTCATTTCCTAGCGTGTTTTAGAAAATAATATTAAAATAACATTTTATTTACAGATCATTCAAAAATTTGCGAAGAAAATGTCTCTTTTGCTCCATGTGCTTTCCGTCATATCAATATTAATTTCTTTAACACGGAAAACGAATAAAAATTGCAAGGAAATATTTAGAAATTGTTGAGAACGTTGGCATGGCAGTAGGTACTGTAGTATATTTAAATGACTTGTCATGTTTCTATAGTAACAGTTATTGATTATCAAATATTGTTTGTAAATAGAGACGAATAAACTACAAAGATATCTAATCACTGTAAAACAAAATTACAATTTTGAAATATTCAAGAGTTTCACATTAATTTTTAATAAAAGCTCCATACAAAATAAATTACTTCGAAATAAGCAATGCTTTGTAATTTACCCGTCTCTGATTATTATAGTGTATTCAGGAAACGGTTTATTGTATTTGCAAAGATACAACAATTTTATTTGTCTTTCAGAATTTATGAAACTTACGTAGGTACACATTTAAATTTTCGAGGCATTTTTGGGTTATTCCATCGGGCGCTATGGCATTATCATGCTTTTCATCTTCGACAGAAAATGTGGTCAAACTATTTATTTGCCGTTATATGAAGGGTTCAAATAAATCATACCAAACGAACTTAAATGACAATCACATTTTAATTTAACATCACAGAAGAAACTAGCAATTTACAACGAAAACAGTGCAATTCATTAACTTAACACAACAAATAAAAATTATTGTTGTTATTTACAAAATTTTCATTCGCTTTCCACCAACCAGAATATATTTTCTAATATTCCTACAGATCTATGTTATACTAATTCAAAATCTCGTTTTTTATTTACATGTATTTAAACGTTAGTCAATACCATTGGCAATTTTATTTATAGTTAATAATAACAAAACTGATTTTAAATCAACTCCTGTTTTGTAAGTTCCAATATCCGTAGAAATCATTATATACTGAAAATTCGGCGTTAAACGCACTAAAATTGTCAATTGAATCAACATCGGCGACACAACAGTTGTGTCAAAAACGATCTTATTTTAATATGACTGGCATAGGAGTAAGGCTCCGAACCGGTTCGAAAAATACCGGTTAATTTCAGTCTTACTCTGAATCTACCAACTTTATTAAAGAGCGCGAACGTTTTAAGAACTTTATTAAAACGAAAATTAACCGTTTCATTTGATAAGTGACACTGACAGCAACAGCTGACAGTGTCACTATCAGTGTTAATTTTTGCAGAAATAAACCGGTTTATTTGACAGGAACTATATGATAACGTTCCCTTATAAACCAGTTCAAATAAAAACGGTATAAAGAACAAAACCGAAATAAAAAGGTTTTGCGTCATATTTGACCGGTATCCGAGCCTTAGAGTAAGAACTTGGTTTACATTAGTGGCACAGAAATA
This sequence comes from Thaumatotibia leucotreta, assembly GCA_025490895.1. Taxonomy (NCBI): domain Eukaryota; kingdom Metazoa; phylum Arthropoda; class Insecta; order Lepidoptera; family Tortricidae; genus Thaumatotibia; species Thaumatotibia leucotreta. The sequence continues at coordinate 52,186 of JALPQI010030374.1, read as the reverse complement.
AGGTAATTTTGATCACGTGTACGTGTCATTGGCATACGAGTAAGTTACGTGTCGGCAACGCGCATGTGACACCCTGAGGTTGCAAGCGCCCATAGGCTACGGTGACTGCTTTCCATCAGGCGGGCCGTATGCTTGTTTGCCACCGACGTGGTATAAAAAAAAAAAGTTTTTTGATCAAAGACGTTGTGTCACCGGTTTCGATCGTGTTAATTACCGAGAGCTTGGAATTGCATTTGTAGTAGTATTACTAAAAGTAAGACTCTTACGGATCCATGTCTTAACAATTAGGTTAACTATTAGTCAAATGATGACAGTACAAGAGTCGAGACAATTCAAATGGAGAATGGCTCTTCATTTGCATCCAACGCTCTTGGTAACTTATCTATAATACACGACGACAAAATTAACCTTCATATAAACAAAAATATCACGCGAAATGTTGACCAGTTAAATAAGTATAGTAGGACAGACGTACATCTCATTTATTCCCAGTTTGTGATGCACATTGGTTATCAACCGCTTTTTTTAATGAAAAAAACGTTGATATGTAAATTGATGGTTTTTTGATATTGCCGTTTAAATTTTATTTTAAGTTTATGTTATGGTTTATGGAGGGAATAAAACGTAAAAACGTCGATCACAAACTAGAAATTACCTTAATATAAAACACAATCCATATTATCAGTAAATGTGACTCAAATATTTCGATAAACATATTACGTATTTTAAATTAAATAAACACTAGTAGATATTTCTTTTACGGTTGTACCAATTTTCATATTAAATTTTTGTATTGATTAAATAAACATTTTGGGAAAATCTCACACAAATCGACCTCCCACGGGTTAACTCAATCGAGTCCTCAATTAAGCCTCGATTTGTGGGTACTAGGCAACGATTACAACGACACGATAGGTAAAGATACTTAAATACACAGAAAACAACCATAACCAAGGAACAAATATATGTAATAAACATACAAATAAATGCCTAATCCCGGCACGTAACGAGCTTTTTCGATCCTATCTTAATAGGCGAAAAAGAGTCTAAAAAATGTGTTTTTTTTTTCAGTTTTGTTACGATATATCATTTACACTTCGAACCCTGAGTCGACTTTTGCGACATCATATTCAAATAGACATATTCTTACTGCTGTCACTACGCGGCTTAATATATGATTTTTTCCAATCGTAACACAAAAATTTTAGGTACAACCGTAAATACAAATATCCTTGTGTTAAACGTCTTATATCCACTATCTACAATCTCTCGATCACTCCCCTTCCTGTCCCGTATCCAATATGGCTTCCGCACTAGGTATCACGATCACATCTGTCACTTTATCATCACAAACACCACTCGCTTTTCCTTCCATGTATTTAGCAATATCTACATTTCCTTCAAGATGTTTAACTATATCTAATCCCTCTTCGTCTTTATCCGCGCAGAAATCTTTTATTTCTGAGCATATTTTCTTTACATCCATATCTTCATTGTTGCTAGATAATTTAACAAGTCTTTCATGTATGCAATCGTCTCCAAGTGTGAAAATAACTTTTTCTTTGTCTTCAGCTAAACGGGATATTTCGGAGTCGGAATTGTGGGATTTCATTGACTGTGGAGGTTCTGACGCTACGTGTGTCAGTTTTGTGTTGTAGATATTCGGTTCGCTGCCCATAATTGATGTCGTTGATTGGTCCAACGCGGGTGATTCCTATGAAAGAGAAATATGAAGAATTACTATAATAGGTGGGTTACTCACGTTGTGTCAGTCGATAATTCAGCCAAATACGTGTACCGTAAAACCACCTAACTATAGTCCTAACGCTCCCAACAACGGTCCAAAACTTAATCCAATAACCCCAGTTAGGTTTAATTGTTGTATTAATCGTGCTATTCACAGGCAAAAACTCCTCATGGATAAGAAAAAAACAAACCTAAGAAGACGATTGGAACGGATGCTTATTTAGGAGTTGAAATTGTGGACCATACTTGCAGTGCTATACTATATTTGAGTAGTTTTTCGGTACGGAATTTAAATTAAGGCATTTTGAGAAGAAATCGTCTCTATACTTATTAAACCTCTGATCAACAGAATCAATTCATGGAAATGTCATCTTTCTTTCAATCTGAATACGGGTGTTTTTCCATTAAGGGAGTGTTGAAGATACGAGATCGAGTAAGTAAATCGGAGAAATGCATAGCAACTAACAAAATTAAAGAAAAACTCAACGACACCCCACTTTATAACTAAAATTCCATTATTTTGTATTTTAAACGGTTACAAAATTGAATGTTTAAAAAATTTTAAATTCGTGTCTAAGGAAATTACGACTTCTCACAAAAATGCCGTCTAACAAAAAAGCATTGGTCATGCTATCTAACTACAAACATTTTAAAATAACTTACATTCATAGGTTAAACAATAAAAAAGCACGGAATGATGTTTTGCGCCATGTATTGAAATTGTTTTAAGCATTATTTGACAAAAGGCAGTCTATTTAAAATTTTATCAAACGCGGAATAGATCATTTCTGTCACCTATTTTATTAACAAATAAAACGATTTTGCTTTAGTAAGTTTTCAGCATTTGTGGCTTATAGGTCAAAATATTATAACCTCAAAAATACTCTTATTCGCATATTTTCTTGTACGCAACTTTTATTAATGAAAAAAATATTCCTAGCCCCTTTTGAATTATAGAATAATGGAAGTACTTACGGAGTTTCGCGAAACAATACGAACTTTAAATCAAGTGTGCTTTATGATCATTTACAAACTAGAAATGACGCAACGAAAATTCAAATCATGTATGAAATACAACATATCGTGTACTTAACTTTACTGAGAAAAGTGAGATGAATGTCTCATAGCCACTTGCATACTTCATATAGCTGTGGATATATGTTGTCACTCTTATTTTACATAGCAATAGATTCTATCGCAAAAAATGAACGCATATGAGTGAATATGAGGTTAAGACATAGGTTACACACTAATTCTGGCGTCAGTTCAGTTCATCGGTCGATGCTCGAAATTCGGTTTTATTCAGAACTGTCATAAAGAGCGCGAACATTTTGAGAACGTTATACTAACCTCATTAAACCGATTAATCTGACAGAAACTGTATGATAACGTTCCTTTAAAAACTGGTTAAAATATAACGGACGAATGGGTATTCCTCATTTAGATTTGTGAGTTGTCAGAGCAAAGACACGTAAAGTTAACGGTAGCTGAACTTAATTTTATAAATAAATAGATAGAAAGTTCGACGTAGGAGGTACTTTATAAATAAATATCAAAATGTTGGACTTTCTGGAAACCGTTAATTTTCGAACATGGTCGAGACACACCTGCCAAACTAAATAAGAAATACCTGGATTTCGGATCTAATTCGAACTCTCATCATAATGGTTATGGTTTTTAACTCATGGAAAATGCGTGACCACCTAACCACTGCCTTATTCATGTAATATAAATACCTGGTCATCATTGTAGCTACCAACACTTCTAGAGTGTCGATGGCGACTTAATGTCATCACGGCCTGTGGCGATTGGCCGTCGACGGCGTCCTAGAAAATAAATAATAATAAATAAATAAATATCTTGGGACATATTACACAAATCAACCTAGTCCCACGGTAAGCTCAATTAAGGCTTGTAATGTGGGTACCAGGCGACGACATATTTATCAGGTAGATACATATAGATACTTAAATACATACACAGCCATGACCAAGGAACAAATATTTGTGATAAACAATTTGTGTATTTAACAAATAATGCCCTTGCCGGGATTCGAACCCGGAACCACCAGCTTCGCAAGCAGGGTCACTGCCAACTAGGCTACGGAGGCTGACAAAATATTAAAATCAAATCGCGTGGTCGCAGTAAGAATACTTTCGTCGCCACCCAACTCTTCCCATTGGAGTTATAAGAGTTGACTAAAAGATTGAAGTGTTCAAAGTATTCTTGCTAAAATCCCTATTACCGGTAATACACTTATTACTGTATAAGCACAACTAAGACACGGTAAAAGAATCTGTACCAATATAGATTAGAAATAGATTTAAGTTTATTCGTAACAAGCACAAAAAGCACAATATGGGTGAATCAACTTTTTTCTGTCTGTTATTGCCATGGTTACGTTACGGTCATCTGAGTAACGCTGGTTTTATGCAAAATTATTCTACTTAAATTATGCAAACATGCAAGTAGTGCATATCTGTAGGTGGTCCATTAAGGAAAGGGCTTATTAATACCAGAAAAATCTATGTTTGCATAGTTTAAATAGGATAATTTAGCAAAAAACCAGCATGACTCAGGCGACCGTAACCATGGCAATAACAGACAGAAAAAAGTTGATTCATCCACATACAGAAATGAAAAAAATACAAATAAAAAGTGCATGCTACGAAATGCTCAATATTACATTTCATGAAATACGTGAGTACATTTTATATAGGGGATGCGAACCAGCTTTGGTAAGTATGGAAAACCGTTTAGTAACAGGTTATTCACCGTAATTTCATACAAATAAAAACCAGTTTGCACCAGAGACCGGAACCGGTATTTTACAAAACCCTCGAAATAGCCCAATATCTTAAAATGTATTATACTATTAATGTACTACTCTATATTTTATGGAATATACTATATTTTATGGAATTTACAATGTCATATTTTTAAATTACTACATTAATTTCGAATTTATATGCCGAAAAACGAAAAAGAACAAAAAAATAACTGTTCTTTTGTATGGAGAAAATAACGGTTCCGGTCCCTGGTATGCACGCCCTAATTTTATATGCACAGTTTTAATTCCAAAATTACCTTAAACCTGTTGAACTGTCGATATTTCCCTCTATCCGAGGCTACAAGGCTTCTCAAGCTCTGAGTATGAGAACATCTATTGTCGGGAAGCCACCGATACGTGCCGAATAATTTGGCCGTATCGTTCCTGTAACAAGAATGCTAGCTTGGCTACGTGATGGTAGAAGGATAAGCGAAATAGACAGGCAAAATTAATCATGGCTCCACGCGAAAAAGATTTGTAAATAGTCGATCGAATAACCTGAATAACGCTTAAGATATCAAAAATAAGTTAAGTTGTTTATGACGAATAAAAAGACAAAATTGATAATTTTATTAATATCTTTGTAAGAAAAGTATCTATACAATTTTTCAGTTGAAAGTAAAAAAGCTAAACGAATATGGCTGACATTCCATAGTATTTGACGCCCTCAACACATATCGTGAAACACGTTCGCTGATATATTTTTTACGTTAATACCTACTAATAAACAACAATAATTAAAAAAAAAATGTATGTGAACTTCAGGTTAAAGGTTTTAAATTGGTTATAAAACCAAGATTGTCTTCTGAAATTGCGTGATTATGAAATAATTCAAGTTAGCAGGTTTGTGTACTTTTTTTACTTTCATCTGAAAAATGGTATTGAGATTGCGTCTTTAATTAAACAGTTCAAAGACAGGTCTCGAAACCGGTTTGTTTTGAAATAGCCCGATATTCTAAAATATTTTGTACTCTTAATTTACTGAATATTTTATGGAATTAACATCATCCTTTTAAATTACTCAATTAGCAAAGAATTTATATACCGATTTTGTCTGTCTATTACTTTATTAATTTTATAAGTACTAGCATTTGTAAAAACATAGCTTAGAGATAATGAAAAATTACAGAAAGAGAACATTTTATGAATACATGGTGATTTCACTGCTATAATCTCTGTATATTAGCACGCGTAGGGCGTAGGCCTCATAATACCGACACAAGAGGCCTAAACTAAAGAATAAGTTATTCCATCAAATACTTAATAATACGGTTTATAAGCGTAGGCCTCATGTCTCTGACCTCTAGCCTACACATTTATTTGGAGGCCTAAAGACGCACTACAGAGGGATAATCCGTTATCATAATAAATACTTACAAATTATGTGGTGTAATCATTCGTTTCTGTAGATTAGCGAGCGTACGCCAAATATCGGTGATAGAGAGGCCTCTACCTCAACACTACACATTTATTTCCAAAACATAGCTTAAAAAATTTACAAATTGTTGTGTAATTATGAGGTTATGTTGTATGTTAGCTAAAGATGCATAAATAGTACGTTTACATAAAATACTTACGAATTATTTAGTGTGGTCATCAGTTTCTGTAGATTTGCCAGCGAAGGTCTCATACCGGAGACAAGGAGGCCCATGATAATTACGCTATTCATTTATTTAGCAAAATCTAAGACTTTAAAATACGTGTGTTACAGTTTATAGTACAAACCGTAGGATTTAGTAACTAATACACATAAAGATGTAGCGCAGCTATTTCTGTAAATTTGCTAGCGTAGGCATTATCACTAAAGAGGCCTAAAGAGTCCGATAAAAACAAATGCTTAAGAGGTGTGACGCTGTGATCAAGGTACGTTTATACAGTATGTATCACCGCGTAGAGCAAAGAAAGAAACCCATTAATATTTAGATCATACTAAACAACTTTTACTATGGGGCCAAACTCGAATTCGTGAAAAAAAAAATTACTCTCCCATACAACGTGTTCATGATCACGCAATCAAAATGTATGAAATTGTCCAAATTTTTCTCGTGAATTCGGGTTTGGCCCCATAGTAAAAGTTGTTTAGTATGATCTAAAAATTAATGGGTTTCTTTCTTTGCTCTACGAAGTGATACATACTGTATAATATACTTACGAATTATGTGGCGTGGTCATCAGTTTTTGTAGATTAGCCAGCGTAGGCCTCATATCAGTAACAGGGAGGCCTCTAGCCCACAGTAACTGCGCTATGCACTTGTTTAACAAAAACATGGCGTAGCGAAACAGTGTCGCGTCACCGCCTCGGGCGAAGAGAGGTATGCTGTAATAAAACAAATAAATGGCTTACATATTCAATCCCACAATGTCGTAACAGATGTGCTTACCATAGAAAAAATCAACTGCGAAAGACTGGTCGTCACGGGATTCGAACCCGCTTCCTCTGGATTGCCGGTCCAACGTGCTTCCAATTTCCCCAGACTACCTTCCGTCGATCACAGCGAATTTAGTCAATGGTATTGTGAAGCTAATCACTAGCGACATCTGTACGTAGTGTTTCGAAGGTACTACAACCTTAATACACATACAACCCTTACATATTTAACCCTTTTGGATAGACATTGATGAGACCAAAATGGACATACTACAATGTGCCCATGAGGAAAGGGAAAAAATTCAAAGGCGGATTTCTGACCAAATTTTAAGTAACAAATGTGAAGTTTTCTTGATTCAGTCTATTTTAAGAGAAAAATTGTTTTTTTCTTAAACCGTTTTAGACCGTTACGCTATGATAAACGCATTTTAGGAAACGATTTTGTCACCATGTTGTCTTAGTCTTGTCACACTTAATTGACAGACATCAAATGAACAAAAATATCTTTAATTACCTAGCAAATGTAAATAAAATCTTTGAAGTGCATTTTTTGCGATAGTTTGATTAATAAAATCCTTTTTTTTTGTAGATTTGACCAAAACTCATCTTACATTTTTTGCTTCTTTTAGTCTCAGGAATATGCTGTTTGAATTTTTCTCTTTCCTCGTGGACACCTTACCAATTAGGAGACGTTTATGAACAAGGGGGTAAGGCTAGAGCTCTTTCTATCGACGTGTCAAAATCTAGTATGATATGACAAATTCGATGATAACAGCATTTGGGATCTGGTAAGTCGGGAGTGATATCTAATACCTTAGTAGCCAAGCCCAGTAATGTAATTTGATAGCGGAGCGGAGCGGTACATTCAAAATGGCCGCCATAAGAACTACCGCTTGAGCAACAAAGCTCTTTATCTCCTGATTATAATGTGAATCTCTCTACCACCTATTTAATTACATAGGCAAAGTTCTAGATGTTTCAAAATTTGCCATAATAATTATGAATAATTGGGTTAATAATATCACTTACTTGGAATCTGGTAAGTCGTAAGTGATATCCAATATCTTAGTAGCCGAGCCTAAGAGTGTAATTTTATAGCGGAGCGGTAAATTCAAGATGGCGGTAAGTACTATCGCTTGGAGTAAAAACCTCTTTCTACGAGTCAAAATCAAATATAATGTAACAAATTCGATCAACATAGCACTTACTTGGGATCTAGTAAGTCCGGAGTGATATCCAATATCTTAGTAGCCGAGCCCAACAATGTAATTTTATAGCGGAGCGGTAGATTCAAGACGGCCGCCGTTTTAGGTACCACTTGAGCTAAAAATCCTACTAGGACAGTTTTAAAGTAACTTACTTGGGATCTGGTAAGTCCGGAGTGATATCCAATATCTTAGTAGCGGAGCCTAAGAGTGTAATTTTATAGCGGAGCGGTAAATTCAAGATGGCCGCCGTGAGGACTACCTCTTGATCTACAAACCTCTATCTAAGAGTCAAAATCAAATATAACGTGGCAAATTCGATTAACATATCACTTACTTGGGATCTGGTAAGTCCGGAGTGATATCCAATATCTTAGTAGCCGAGCCCAATAATGTAATTTTATAGCGGAGCGGTAAATTCAAAATGGCGGCCGTGAGAACAACCGCTTGAGGTAAGAACCTGTTTCTACGAGTCAAAATCAAATATAATGTAACAAATTCGATCAACATAGCACTTACTTGGGATCTGGTAAGTCCGGAGTGATATCCAATATCTTAGTAGCCGAGCCTAAGAGTGTAATTTTATAGCGAAGCGGTAAATTGTACCGCTTGAGCTAAAAACCCTACTAGGACAGTTTTAATGTAACTTACTTGGGATCTGGTAAGTTCGAAGTGATATCCAATGTCTTAGTAGCCGAGCCTAAGAGTGTAATTTTATAGCGGAGCGGTAAATTCAAAATGGCCGCCGTGTGAACAACCGCTTGAGGTAAAAACCTCTCTCTACGAGTCAAAATCAAATATAAAGTAACAGATTCGATCAACATAGCACTTACTTGGGATCTGGTAAGTCCGAAGTGATATCCAATATCTTAGTAGCCGAGCCCAATAATGTAATTTTATAGCGGAGCGGTAAATTCAAAATGGCGGCCGTGAGGACTACCGCTTGATCTACAAACCTCTATCTACGAGTCAAAATCAAATATAATGTAACAAATTCGATCAACATACTCGTAGTACTTACTTGGGATCTGGTAAGTCCGGAGTGATATCCAATATCTTAGTAGCCGAGCCTAAGAGTGTAATTTTATAGCGGAGCGGTAAATTCAAAATGGCGGCCGTGAGAACAACCGCTTGAGCGGCGAAACCTGCCGCGGCAGCGTCAGTGGACGCAGCCGGTCTGGCACCATCGGAGCATATAGGGAGAGGTATGTCGCATATTTTCCATGTTGTTTGGTCCTGCTGAAATTTTGTTACCATGTTTTATTACCTATTAATTCAGTATTTGATGTTTGTACAGTGCTTTCCTCAAACATACACAAAGAAATACAAAAAAATAATGACAATGCAGACGAAATTTAAAAAAAGTTACTTTGCAGGCCTAGGCCTGAAAAGTGATATGAAATTCCATTTCCATCCAAGTGAGTTACTGTGCCCTAAAAGCAATTTTAAGGAACGTAAAGACAATATTTTGTTGCATGTTTGAGAAAAAACTATTTCTATTACCTAATATTTTCTTCGGTTACCGCGAGGATTACTCATGAAATAAAACTATGAAAACGGATAAACTCGCGTATATTAACTAATTTTAACTTCATTCCGACGTTTCGAACACTTTACAGGGTTCGTGGTCTGCGGATGACTGACAATGGCGTTTTCATAGTTTTATTTCTATTACCGTTTTTGTATAACTATGGAACCCTACACTAAGCATGGCCCAACATATTCTCGGCCGGTTTTTTATCCTACATTTTCTAATCAAAATACGACACTGAATCCTCTTTTACACCATTTAAATAATTTGTTATTCCTCTCATTTAAACACTAACCTGCGCAATATAAAATATCTGTGCCAATTGTTGCAACAACGAATCGCTATGGGCACCTAAGTCCCTATGTGTCCGGGCGGCTAATTCCCTTAGGGCTGCCGCAGATTGCCGCTGTTCTTTCAATCTGTCCGTCCGCCGGGAGAGGCTGTGGTAGCCCTGCATTAGTTCTAACCCTGAAAAAAAAAAATTGGTTGCCTGTAAAGTCGGTATACGGGCGAAAGTTTTACGTGACAACGACAACGCGTGCCTCTCACTCGCTCTCATTGTGAGCGCATAACGTGAGCGGAGCGTAACGCAGTTTCTTGAAGTGTCACCCGGCAAACCAATTTATAAGACGTTGTCACGTCAAAAGATAAATAGTCATTGGACGATCATTGAAGCTCCGCGTAAGTGTGTTATTTAGAAATGGTCTAACATTATATTTTTAGTACAGATGGGGCCTTTTTTAGGCTCTAGTGCGAGAAGTGGTTCATTTTACGTCAGGTAAAAAACTAAGGAGGGCCATCTGTACTAAAAAACGTCGTACGAGACACGTGCAAAAAGGGAATTCGTAACTCGTGTCGATTTAAAACACTCTTCGGTAGTGTTTTAAAACATCGCCACTCGTTTGGGATTTCCTATTTTTCGCACTTGTGTCGTAATGTACTATTTTATTCATAAAAAAGATAAACAAATTGCTAAATAAAATAGTAGTAATTATCGGCGTTCAAAGCTTAAATTATCAATAGCAAGCAAGCAAAATTATCAATAAAAGTTTATTTATGTGTAGTTATCTTGTAAATGACCACCGTGTCATCGCTACCTAATTACAAAATATAAAAATGAAATCTTCTCTATCAATTGAGCTTTAGATTCGTTATTAACATTTTTCTATACCGCGATGCTGCAAACAAGCATAGGGCCTGATACTAAGACGATACCATAGCCTATGGATGCCTGTAAACTACTTAAGCACACGTCAAGTTAAAGGTGTTATTTCGAGGTTGGTTTATTTATAAACATTGGAAAATGTTACTTGTACACTCGACCAATTGGAACCCTAGGCCACTCTAGAACCATGTCAAAATGAAAAGCCGTTTGAAATGTCTTACAATCTGATTGATAACGTTACTTTGACATGGTTCCTGAGTGGCCTAGGGTTCCAATTGGTTGACTGTACGTAATATACAGGTGTGTCAAATTTTAAGGGGTGTACCGGTAAAAAACTGGCCAATTCAAATAAAAAAATCGGGTCAATATAGTTAAAAAGCTGCAATTTCTGGCTTTTGTAATTAATTAGGAGGTCTTAAACTTTGGGTCCTTTTTGTTACTACTGCAATTTTAGTATTCACAATACAAGTTCTCTAGAACCCCTTCGAAATCTATTTTTTCCAAGCTCTTTTTTTAATTCTCCAACGCACGATTTCGTGTTCTGCAGAAGTGACCAATATTTCTGGTTAATCTCCATTTTTTTTTAATATACCCTTGCCTTGGGCGCAGTAATACTCTGTGAGGGGAATTATGTCACATATTACGTGAATTTTGTATGGGTCTTTAATGAATTATTTAATCCTATACAAATTTGTGTCTCTTTGGCATTATGAAGCGATGATTTGGGTTTATGAAGCGAAATCAGTGCCAAAAAGTATCAAGGATATTATGCACAAGTCGAGGATATCTTAAGGAACACGGAAAGAATGGCCAGATATATTGACGACAGTCACATAATTTAGAAAAATGCACACAAAAAAGAAAATAACGTTTGGAAAAGACAGTTTGGAAGAGGTTTTGATGAAGCTGTACTGTGAGTACCTGAAATGCAGTAGTGACACAAAAGTACTACAGTCAGCTAAGTTAAGACTTCCTGGTTAATTTCCGAAGCTTGAAATTATAGCTACCTAACTATATCGATCCGATTTTATTATTTGAAATTTACAGTTTTTATCGGTACACCCTTTAAGTGGCCTTAATAAATCAAGCAACCACAAAATCACATATTGGATAAATAATTTTCCCTTCAACCATACCAGTCTCACTTACCTATATCCTGGTTCTCTTCGCAGAGTTTAGCGTGCATCTCTTTCAGCCGCCGTATATTCGCGAGCTTGCTGTCCCTCTCGTCCGCGAGCAGTATTCGCTTGAACCGCAATATTTCTATTTGCTTCGTTAGCCTCACATGCTCTGCCCTTTGGAAGGGTGAAGGTTTTGACTGAAATATAAATTAGTTGTAAATTATTTATATATTTCATAGTACATAATTTAAAAATAGTTTGTCCTACATTACGACACAAGTGCGAAAAACATGAACTTAGAAACGAGTGGCGATGTTTTAAAACACGACCGATAGGGAGTGTTTTAAATCGACACGAGTTACGAATTTCGTTTTTGCACGTGTCTCGTACGACGTTTTTTAGTACAGATGGCCCTCCGAAGTTTTGGACCTGACGTAAAATGACCCACTTCTCGCACTAGAGCCTAAAAAATACACCATAAAATACAAAATTAAATCAAATTTATGTTTCGCTTTTAATTAATGCATGTTAGCCCCTTTTAATTAATGTATGTTAAAAGCCCTCCGGCTACGGCATCGGGCTTCTAACACTCTCGTTAGTAATACCATACTTACCTCTCTAGATGCACAATGTCGATTGTTTTAAATTTTGAATTGCTTATAAATTAGCACCGATCCGACGTCTTCAATTAAATCTACACTGTTAAAAATTTGGGAATTTTACAGACGAAAAAATTACAGAATTCTGTAAAATTACATCATTTTCACAGAAAAAGTTGTAATTTCACATATTTTTCATCAATTTTACAAAAATAAATTTAAAATTGATGAAAAATATGTGAAATTACAAATTTTTCTGTGAAAATGATGTAATTTTACATTTTTTCGTCTGTAAAATTCCCTAATTTTTAACAGTGTAAATCCTATTCTACTATTTTCCTACTATGTATATTTGTTACATTCGGACATATCAATTTCCTTTAACATTCTGAAAGGAAAAGCTTCAAAGTCAATACTTTGAAAAGACGTGTATATTTTGACACCATAAGCAAAATCTAGTAATTATTGCATAGATATAGCAGTTTGCAGTTTTGGATTTTCATAAGATGGCCCTCAGTTGTGATTTAAAATACTAATGGAATATTCTTTTATTTTGAATTTGAAAACGACACAACTTTTATTTCAACTATAGAGGGTTGTCGTCAAACCCGATAAATCGAGATATTTTTCATTTAAATAACAATCTGCTCGACTTATCGGGTTTGACCACCCAACCCTCGATTGATTATTTTGTACTCGTCTTAGTACAACAGGGTTTCGGAGAGTATAACGGGGTAAAACACGAGATGTTTTAAAATAAATGTACAGAATACCAACCTTAAAAGATAGGAGATCATTCAACTTCAACGCCAGACGGGGCCCATTTGACACCGGCTTGTCGTCTTTAATCTTACCATTCCTGACATAACTCTCTTTTTCATCTTCAGGCGAAAAAAGATTTCTTCGCGACCTGCTTTTTAATTTAACCTCATCACCAAATTCATCCAAATCCGTCAAACTACTAGTTAAAGCAGAATTTTTGTATATTTTCTCCTTTATTTCCTGCACAGCTTCCTGCTTTTTCTTTATAGAATACTGTAATATATGTAGCTTTTGCAACTTATCAGAATTATAACTCGGCCTGATTTCTGATTTTAAGAAACTCAATGCATTATATCGATATTTCGGTACATCTGATTCGTTTCTTAGATCGTAATTCTCAGCAGTTTCACTCAAATCTATTTTGCTATCTGATATATCTTCTTTCGAAGCGTTTTTAGATAAATTATCACAGTTACCATCACTAGATCTATACTCTTTAACGTCCAAAGCATCAGGAGAATGCTCGTATATTAAATTTGGATCTATTTTTCTCTCCTCACTTCTTTCTTTAAACTCTCTACTGCTTTGCGCTATATTTAAGCTAGCTGAATTTTTCAAAGTAGGGAAATTCTGTCGAAATCCTCTTTCAACAGGACTATGGCTTTTCGAATACTCCTTATCATTCCTTCTAGAGAATTTACTAGGAGATATAGACCTAGATTCCTTCTTATGAATCTGTACGAATCTAGATTCCAAAGTTTTGGTCTTGCCAGAGGAATCTGAAGATAGCGAGCTATGTTCTATCTCATTTTCCGGTGGTATTATATCTAGTTTGAGACTTTTGTACGAGCAGAAGTAACCCCCATGCATTTGGAAAACGAGTGTGTTGCTTTTGAAGCAATCTGAGGTGAAATTCAAAGCTAAATTGGCCCCTAGGTATCTTAAACCTGTGAAGTACACTCCCCAAGTTTGGATGACAGTGTCCTGGCGGTCAGAGTCGTCATGGTCTTTGTTGGGTGGGAGCACGTGACACCAGATTCGTATGATTACATTGGTTGACGACATACGGTGAGTTATTTCTGGAAATGATGTCATTGTTATAACGTGATGACGCTGATTGTAATGAGCATATGACATTTCATCGCTATACTTATTCAAACGGATCTACAACAATTAATTCATCAAAATTCACCTTTCTTTCACTCTGAATTAGGGCTCCCGGTATCCGTGTTACCCGCAGACACGTGTACACGTGTCCTTAGCACCGGCGGTACTAAGAACCCGAACGACACGAAACGCCAAGAAACGTTTCCAACTTAGAAACGTTTCCAAGCGCGGGTCCGCGGATCCACTTAGAAACTTTTCCAAGCTTGAGTCTTGCGGATCCATTGTAATTGAATATTCGAAAAAACCTATATTTTTATTAGTATAAAGTGTGAAACAAAACAATACCTACCGAAAAATTCGCAGTTTTTTACGAATTACGCAGCTAGAGATTTTCTTTGTTGCAGGTTAAATGCGGTTCAATACTTTGTTCAAATATAAAATCGTACCTATATTTTAGATTGCCACTGCCACTACACATTGAGGGCGGATCAGACACAGGTACTCGGGTATCCGTGTCTTAATTACACGGTTCCTAATTAAACGTTCCCAACGGGTAAGAAACCCGTTTCCCGGTAGCAAAGAAACGGGTACACGGAAACGGGTACACGAAACCCGGACACGACCGAGAGCCCTACTCTGAATACATGTGAGACATTCTCCAGCAAAAACGCAATATACAAAGGAGATAATGGGCCAATCAACTTTAGATCGACACTATTTTGTCCCGTACCGCAGGTGACAATTTCATCAAGTTTGCTAGAAATAATGTTTACAAATTGTACATGCGTTAAGCCTCACGCAAGTTCACATCGATAAATTTAGGTTCCAACTGTTTTTCATTGTAAATATGAGTAAAGTATTCTATGACGTACATTTGTAAATTCATGAAACGTAACGCAAAATATGTCGATCGAAAAGTTGATTGGCCCTAATACCTAATATTTAAATAGAAACAAATATTACAATTAGGTATTATAAATTATGTAATTTACAATCAGACAAACAACGACCCAGACAATAAACAAACATAAATTATGTTCAATAAAAACAAAGACATTTCTAACACATAAACAAGAACTTATTGATAGTTTAATCTGTTTAACTGTCTTATAAACAAACCAAATTATACAAATACGGACTCTATTCTATAATATTTACGATTACTTTAGTTAAAACTACACAAAATAATTTACATACTTGTTGAATCAAGCTCAAAAATAATTTAACATATTTATACCTTATACCTTTACAATAAGGCATATACATGTGTAGATATTTATGATGTACACTTTATATCAGTTGACCCACATTTCTTGGCGTTTATCAGAACTGAGTCATGCGTGAACTTCAATTCGTTTATTAATTTCTGATCCATTGATCATCCGTATGACACCAATAATAGAAATTATGGTATTTCAACTTGTTGGTATTTAGAAAATCCACTTTTCTTATAGGTAATTTCACCAGAGTTGAGGTGAATGATTACACACACATCCAAATGAAGTACTAATTGCAAAAAATTGAATGAATGAATGACTTGCATCGAAATATTGAAGCAAATCCCTTGAAGAAACTTTTTGGTCAATCTTACAGTTGCAATTGGGTTTGCTGTCAGTACGAAAAAAGAACACTAATTCCCCGTGTGTTTACATGACATGTTGATGTGTGAGTGACCTCAACTCTCGTGGAACTATCTATATTTTACATTATACATTACATGTAATGAGCAATTCTCAAAAAGTTTGTACTGATAAAAATTGTTTGTATGAAACATTCCTTTTTTTAGTTACCAAAAACGTATAGGAATCTGTTAACAAAAAAGGAAACTTCCACACAAACTTACTGGGACATTTTGGGAAATGCCATAGATCAGCCTTCAGCCTCAGCATTATTGAGGGCATTTCTCTGAGCAATTCAATCGCTGTGACTTTGATGGCAAAATTATAACCCAATTTCCGTGGAACAATTTTTTTGGATATCTTGGTAGAAGTCAATTACGTCTAGCAACATAGTTATATTAACAGTAGTTTGATGTTGCGAAAACTCATTCATCTCTTACAGGATTCGTGTGATAAGGCTGCCAAAGAAGTCACGACATTTGAAACGCTTGAATAAATGCCCTTGACTCTACCAACCTACCAATTTCTATGAATATCGAATATCTATTCCAAATGTACAAGCTTTTTGAGAAATGATGTAATATACAGGGTGCCCGCGAGGAAAGGGAAAAAATACAACAGCGGATTTCTGACCAAAGAAGTTAAAAATATCATATGAAGTTTTCTGGATATTAAAAGAAAATTTGATTTTTTCTTTAAACCGTTTTAGACCGTTACGCAATGATAAACGCATTTTAGGAAACGATTTTGTCACCATGTTGTCTTAGTCTTGTCACACTTAATTGACAGAAATCAAATGAACAATAATATTTTTAATTACCTAGCAAATGTAAAAAAAAACTTATAGTGCATTGTTTGCGATAGTTTAATTAATAAAATCCTTTTTTGTGTATTAAGGAATACAAAACATCAGAAAAAAAATTTTTTTTCAAATCTGCAAAAAAAATTTTTTTTTTTTGCAGATTTGATCAAAATACATTTAACTCGGCGAGAGTGTGGTGAAAAAAAGTTAAACAAAAATAAACTCTAAAATATATTGACATAAGTCAAACGCAGGGTATGAGATACCCTGCCACACTCCCGCCGGGTTAAAAATTTTTACTTCATTTACTCTCAGGAATATGCTGTTAGAATTTTTCCCTTTCCTCATGGGCACCTTGTAGGTTTATCTATTTAATTTTGATGTTGACATGTCTCACAGGTTCTTTGGCAATAACTCAAAGATTTCTTACCTGAATCAATCTCTTTCCATTTAGGATGAGGAGAGCAGATCCTCTCGCTGGTATAGAAGGGAGCGGACATGGTTGTATGGTGGAGCGTCAGATAGAAACTGCATTGGTACATGCACCCTTCTGGAGGACGGATGTTGTAGCCTACAATCTGAAAATGTCAATGAGGGAAATATAATAACAACAATTTGTGCATTATTCATGAAACCTTAACTTTATAATTATTAGTTCTGTACAAATAAACAATTTTGATTCGATTTTGATTTTGATTTCTCATACAAGCAAATACAAGCAATTCTTATGAGAATAAAGAATCTTGAAACGAAAAAAATAAATATAAAAGGAGTATGGAGGACAAAAGCGACCAAAAGTGGATTAAGAGTACACAATAGGAGACATGAAATATATACTTAAGCCCACAACATATATCCCACACCTTGTGGACTAACTCATACATAAATTACAGTTGTGGTACATAGAAGTTATGAAGGATGTAACCTTGTATTCAAACAGTGTTTATTTTCCATTTTATGTTATCAAATACATGTTTATTAACTCAAAATTTCGTGCCTACAGAAGTCACTATGTTTGATTTATGACTTTCAAATAGTAACCTAGCAATGACACAGAGAGAGAATTCATTAAATTAATTAAAACCCCGCACATAGCGATTTTTGCAGGGCCAAGGACGATTTGCGGCAATGTTATATTAAATTACCGAAACAATTAATTAGTGTAATATATGGATACATACTCAACTTTTATTAACGGCAACTTTAGCAGGTTTATACATATTTTGTATGTAAAAGTAGGAATTGCTAGCACTTGTATAGAGTATCTAGATGCTTTAACATTAATATTTACCTCCTTTTAACAGAGGATAAGCCAACAGTAACAATGCATTACTTGTGCATTATCTCCTTTTATCTAATCTAATTTTATAGTTACTCATGTACATCATAAGGTTACTATACATTTTAAAAAGTATAATATTTAATCCAACAAGAATTAAATCGGCTATCGCCATGCAGTTAATCTATTTTGAGACCAAATTTCAACTAATTTCCTCAATTAGCAGCATCAATACAATGTTGCGTATAATGACAAACCATGATGGCATTTCTTGGTAAATGTTGGGTTTATAATGAAAATTAACCTAAATACTAAGTAATAACAGCTTAAATACCTGTATAAGACTCCGAAGGCGTAACTGTTGGGTAGCTAGAGGCGTATACTCCCTGCATCTGGGTCTTCCAAACATTTTAAAACGATTTCACGACACCGAAACAAAGATGTCGAAGGAATCAGTGTTTATGCATCAAAGTAGACTGTATACAGATTAAGGCGTTGCGTGTTTTCCACCCTAATGAACGCGGATATTTGAGGAAATCTATCGTATAAAAGCATTGATAACAAATAAAAATACACAATTCAGCTGAGCTGACATGAATCACAAGACTGTCATTGTCAAATTGTGAATTAAGTTTTTTTTTTAATCGGCTGTCTGATTTTAGACTACGATCGTGTAACATACTGCCTCAATTCCAATACTAATTGACTTCTGGGTCGCGTCTCATAAAGTTTCATTTTACAATTTCGCTGTTTGCCTCTCTAACGCACGCACATATTGGCTAGAAAGAGAGGCAAACAGCAAAATTGTAAATTGTAACTTTATAAAACGCGAACATGATAACATTATTTTGTCGTAATGTAGTTTAATCATTTTAACAGTATTATTTAAAATATTATTGTCAATGAAATAGCCCAAGATTCGCATTTATTTTTTAACTAAGTACCAAAGTACCACTAAGTACTTCGAACAAAATGATAAATCGCATGTGATTTTATCTTGCGGTCACAGATTTTAGGTTTTTGTGGGTTTTTGCTTTGAAAATATTAAAAATATATAATGTTGGCAGTGTAATTATAAAAAAAAAATGTATTTCATATAAAAATCATTTATTTACATTGAGTATTTGATTACAACATCCTAAGGACTAAATAAAATATCGATAAATAGTAACAGCAAAGCGAATAAAAAGGCAACGTAAGACAATAAGCAACAAAACGGGGCCGCCGCAAACCACGGTTGACGTGCTGTCTCTCTCGCACTTGTGAATTCGTACGTAAGTGTGACAGGGAGGCAACATGTTGATCATGGTCAGCGGTAAGCCATCAGGTACATTGAATAACAAAAGTTCATACACAAATATTAAGAAAAGAATTTTGGTTAGGTTGAATACAATTTAAGACAACTTCAGAAATATAAGTACCTACAGTGCTCAACCACTATGAAGTGAATTCTGACAGCTGTCAGCTCAATACATTATCCGTCAACTATGTCACTTTTTGACATAAGTATGTATTGAAATGAACGCTATCAGTTGGGCTACCACGAACTCTGAAGTTCGCAAACGGGGATTTGTCTCTGTCACACTCACGCCAATGAAGGCGTCATTAGTGTGATAGAGACAAATCCCCGAATTTTACGAATTTCGGTGTTCGATACCTAATTAGTAAACGCCCAAAACATTTCTCATTCTCATTAGCCTCTTGTGTAATTAAATAATTATACTTAGAATACAATGAAGATAGAGATAGATATATAGCTAAATTTATACAGTTTTACAATATACAGACTAATAAAGCACGATAATATATGACTGGCTCAAATTCCAAAACTTTCACTTCACATTAATCCTTAGACTATAGCACTACAATAAAGCATTTTGTACTTTTAAAAGTCTCCTTATATGGCTCGTAATCCCTTGACATAGCTTAAGTCATCGATATTATTAGATTCAAATACAACTATTAAAAATAATGAGTATTTTCCTTTAGGCCGCTCCCTACTCGTGAACTAATCGCGTTACAAAACCGCGAAAGCGACTGTGGAATCAACGTCACAGTGCGTTCGCGTTAGCGCCACACTTGTGATCGCGGTTTCGCGTCGCGATTCGCTCCAGAGTGAGATGCGGTCTTTTAATATTATCTGCATTGGCTAAACAAAGGAATGAACAAGAAAACCTGAAAAGCTTCGTATTTACTCATTTGTGTCTAACGTTCAAACAATCCATACTTTTTTTTTCATTCGCAAATAATGTTAAGAAACTTTTTCGAATGACTAAAATAATGTCTTCCCGATGCATTTAACTTCAAATGATACGTTACGTTTTGATCAACAATTCAAAACTGCTCCTAAGTTTTAACTTTAACAGATAATGACACTTTTCATAACCCTGTTAATATATTTATTAAAACATTATATTACAATACTACAACCCGTAGACTTTACCGTGTTCAAGTTAGAAGACTTTTATGATGAAGAATAAAAAGAGTGTCCTAAAGACAGTCTCGTTACGACACCTTATTATGGACATAGCAAAACTGAGTGAAAAATCCTGTGTATAATTTGTGAACACGTGTCATACATTTATGTGAAAGTCTCAGTTGTAGCATTAAATAGCGATGTCTAATAAATAACTCTAACAGATTCTACAGGGAGGAACGGAACGACAATCTTTCCCGCTACCGACCGAGTCTACCAACCATTACGATAAATTTTCAATATAGTACCAACATCGAAATATCTTTTAAAAAATTAACCCCCCATACAAAGTGATTGATTAGTTAGAGCTCAATAGTATGGAAAAGTCAATTTCCCATGAACGTTTTCGATGTTGGTCCCATACTGAAAGTTCATCGTAATGGTTGGTAGATTTGGTCGGTAGCGGGAAAGGCCGTCGTTCCGTTCCACTCTGTATACCTTAGAGTAATTGAAAGTTAATACATAATATCACCTGCACATCTCTGTTGCAACTAAAACGAAGACGCATGGCTAATATTATGCAATAAACTCATATTTCGTTATTTTAGTATCCGCCATTTTGGTTATAGCCGCCATTTTGATTGTAACCGCCATCTTGTCCACCCAAACCTTGGGCGTTCGAGTCATACCCTCCGGCTCCGGCACCGGTGTCCTCGTACGAGATCCTGGGCTTGTATCCGTCTTGATCTGCCTCGTATTCCACAGTCTGAAATGCAATTTATATGTAGTAAACAGCTTCCAAACTTTCAAGTCCTTACCTATTTTCTATCCTACTAACAATCCAATATACTATCATAATTTATTTATTTTATTTTTATTGACACAAAAATTTCCAAGACATTACAGTTAAAAACCAATGCGTCATGCAACTAAAAATAAACGATTTGAAAAAATAGGCATATTATGTATAACAACAAAAGAAATCTATTAAAAAAAAGAAGAAATAAAAGTTAGCTAGATTTAGGTGACGTGAAAAACTGCCTGTTGACTATCTCTAGTTTACAAAGTTTTCATTTGATTTGTCTTGTATTTTGATCAATAACGGCATTTAATATTTTTACCTACAGGCCGCTCCCCACTCGCTTGTGAATCGCGGTGTGATGCCGCGAACGCGACGCGGTGCTTACACAACCGCACTTCAGTGTGCTTACCATGACCTACCGCCGCGTTATTAACGCAGACTAACTTTCTATGGGAGTATAAAATAAAGCAATTCCGCATTAATAACGCAGCGGCTCATGGTACGGCTACAGATTCGACGCCACACTCGCGTTTGTGGCTTCGCACCGCGATTCGCTCACAAGTGGGGAGCGGCCTTACAACATCGCTAATATTTGTCTTCAAATGACTAATAAAAGAAAATGTGTTGTACCTGTTTCCTGCCATCAGGCAGCAGGACATAGTAAAGGCCCTCAGCGCGGTCTCCCATTCTGGATTCGCGATGGCCGAAGTCGTTGCCAGACTCATCATCTTTCACCATGTATTCGAAACTGTAGTTGGCTGGTTCCTGGGGATTATGATTGGGGATTAAATGGTTGACCGTTAACATTTTGAACTATCGTTATATCTAACGTGAGACTCAAACATAATTATCAAAATATAATCGAACCAGTGGCGGTATATTTCGAATATTTTTGTCTCTTTCACTCTAATGACGCCTTCGTTTGAGTGACAGAGAAAAATCCTCGAGATTTCCGAATTTCGATTTTCGCGGTAGTAGGCCAAGTCCTCGTCTGGAGCACCCTCTCAATGGGTGGAAAGTGTAAAACATGTCGAGTAATCATCGATTTCAATTACCTACGTGTGTAACTCAGTTCGATAATATTTTTTCAGTAGGTACAGATGGCGCTTTTTTTACGCGCTAGTGCGCAAAGTGGTTAATTTCTTGTCAGATCGAAACGTCGGAGGGCCATATGTACCGAAAAACGTCGTACGATACACGTGCGAAAACGAAATTCGTAACTCGTGTCGATTTAAAGCACTCCCTTCGCTTTGGTCGTGCTTTAATTTATCTACACTCGTTTCGATTTTCATTTTTTTCGCACTTGTAGCGTAATGTACTATAGTATATTATTTTATCGGCTATCGTTCCATTTTACATGCAAGGTGCAGTAAAGAGTGATTTGAAAAAATGCATCAATGCATAATTGCATATGTACCTCTGCTTTATAAATCTGTCATTGTACTAAAACTGAATTAAAATGTCGCACCATAATTTATTCAGTACTAACCAATCGGACTTCAAATAGTACAATTATTACGCAAGTAACAAAATTACTTTGGTACTTGCGTAAAAATACCTAACTATATCTATCTATACTATTGGTAACTAATAAGTATAATAATTATCTTTATGGTTTCCTATTCGTAAACATAGTACCTAGGTAGTAGATTTTTTCAATTTTTTCCAAAAGCTTGTAGTCGATGAGACGACTCGTTTTAGAGCAAGGATTTCATTCACAAAAAATACAATACTTACTACCCTTTTGTAATCACATGAAAAAGAACTACGTATCTATGTTATACATAATAGGTATATTGTGACCCCCTTTTTGTTCATAGGTTATTACGACTAAGTATAAGGATTTGATGTGAGGACGACTTTCCAAAACTATTTTAGTTTTCAACCAGTTAGCAAATGCTGGCTACGAATATAGAGGTCAACTTACTTTAGAAACCATCTCACAGTCGATAACAAAACTTTGTGATTAAAAGCTTCGCGCGCGGTTTAGACATGCGCAGGGCTAGCTGCGAATACCGTTGCATTTAGTATTAAGTGCAGCTGCAAACCAATTTGATTATGCACCTTATCCTTTTAACATAAGACACGCAATCGTATAAGATGAAGATTGCAGTTTGGTCATAATTGCTAGCTCGTATTACAAGCCCTAACGTAATAAACTGATTCATCGTGATCCTTATTCGAAAGGGAGTAAAGTGCATGAAAGGTGAACTATGATAGTGATGGTTACATATATCCCTGTATATCGTCACAGCTTTGGGACGAAAGCTTCAGTCAGGCACAACAAGTGGCCCAGATCAGGCCACTTGTTTGCATGACTCTAAATGGGTGGGTTTCCCTAAATTTTCTGTTAGATTTGGATTTTGTTCGCCGCTTTATGCTGGTAAGGTAGTTCGAAAAATTATAATTTGTCTTCTAAATTTATAAATTTAAAAACTACGTTCGACCTAGTCCCACGGTAAGCTCAATAAGGCTTGTGATGTGGGTACCAGGCGACGATATATATAATAGATAGATACATATAGATATTATAGATACTTAAATATATAGACAGCCATGACCAAGGAACAAATATTTGTGATAAATAAATACACAAATAATGCCCTCGCCGGGATTCGAACCCGGAACCTCCAGCTTCGTAGGCAAGGTCACTACCAACTAGGCTACGGAGGCTGACAAAATGATGATGTTTCCAACTTACCCCGTTGCTGCCGTCATCACCCCCATATCCTCCTCTGGCATCAGGGGGGAGGTATTGCCTGCTCTGAGCACCTCCGAAGTTTCCACCTTGGCCGAACTGCTGACCCTGACCTGAAAAATAATACCCTCGTGAGTTCTAGGGGGCTTCCACGATCACACTTATGAGACACAGTTTAGGACCAAATCTAAATGCACAATTTCAGGAACTGAAAAACAATTGAAATCACAAATGTGTGTTATTTTGTCATTTTTTTACACATGTACAAATGTTTTACACATTGGCAATTTCAACAACGAAGAGGTACCTATTTTGTTTTTTTCTTAAATTTATACTACTCGTTGTTGTTGTATTCTGGCCATTTTTTTCCACAACTCGACATCAAAAGTGCATATTTTGCGTGGTCCCAACGCTGACCCATCGTAAAATGTAATAAATTCAAAGTAAGTTTTATTTTCTCTACATGTAAGCCGTAGCCGTACCATGTCTTTGCAAGTATCGATAACACTAGGTTTTCCTCGCTACGTAAAGTAGGCTAGACTCTATAATATGCATGGATATAGGATTAATAACAATATGTCAATGCAAGCGCGATAGAATGCTTTACGTTTTTTTTTATTCATAATAGGTAGACGTTTGACCACGATCATACCTGCTGGTAAGTGATGATGCAGTCTACGGTGGAGCACTCTTACCTATGAGATACCTCGAATCGAGAAAAACCTAACGTATCCTTTACTTTGTAACTCAATGTTACGGCTATAGAATCGACTCCACACTCGCGTTCGCGACTTCGCGCCACGATTCGCTCACGAGTGTCGAGCGTCCTAGAGAATATTAATAGGTAGGTATGGCTGTTAAAATTATTTAAATTATTGTTAAAATCAAGACGTTTCTAGAGACCTTTTACATCTCTAAATCTTAATTTCTCTTTATTCTGACAACTAGAGACATTTCTAGTAGTATAGATATAGATGCTCAATAATATTGTGAACGTGAACAATAATAATTTTTTTGTTTATTATTATGAACCTTTATTTATTTTTCCTTAAAAAAAATATCTTATTTTTTTTGTAATAAATTCTTTAATGCATGTTATTTTAATAAGTTATTATACTGTTTTGAAAAAATAAGTCCACCTGAGTTTCTTACTGGTTCTTCTCAGGAACAGGATTCGAAAATGCTTATTAATAAGCTTACTTGAATAAAGAATAATTTGTTTTGACTTGACTTGAAAACTCTGATTTTCCGAGCGGCCTTCTTATAGACAATGCATAGTTCTATCACACAGCCCACACAGGTTTTTAGAAAAGAGTCAGCGGATAAGAATATCATCTAAATGAGGTATTTCGTCACTTAATCTCAACGATGTATTACTTACCGCCATTAGGTGCTCCGTACTCCTGAGAAGGGCTTCCAAATCCAGGGGTTCCATATTCAGCAGAGGGTTGCCTAGCATTCTGGTTAGGAGGAAGATATTGGCTGGAAGATCCCTGCCCGGGCGCTCCATATTGATTAGACGGCTGATTGCCAGATCGAGGGGGGCCATATTGGCTTGAAGGCTGTTGAGATCTGAAATCCTGAGCGCTGTATTGGTTAGGCTGTTGTGTTCTAGATGGGGGTCCATACTGGTTTGAAAGCTGCTGAGTATTTTGAGGGGGTCCATACTGGTTTGAAGGCTGTTGACCATTTTGAGGGGGTCCATACTGATTGGAAGGCTGACCTCTAGATTGAGGAGGTAGATATTGGTTCGATTGGCTTCTTTGCGGGGCGCCATACTGGTTTGAAGGTTGTCTTTGCGGGGGTATATATTGGTTTGAAGGCTGGCCTCTAGCCTGAGGAGGTCCATACTGATTTGAGGGTTGGGCTCTGCCCTGGGGTGGCAAATACTGGTTTGAAGGGCGGCCTTGAGGAGGTCCGTATTGGTTGGAAGGCTGGTTTGAACGGGAGTTAGGTGCGCCGTATGTTGATGATGGGCGTTCTCTGAAAAACAATAAAATTATCAACGTTTTTGCATGTCATGCATATTTAGGTTGACTAATCAGGAAATTTAGGTCTTTTGAATACTGTGTGAAGTTTTCAATCACGATAGTTATATTAATTGTTCCATCATTTAGATACTTATTTCATTTCAGAAGAGAAAGTTTCGAAATTAAATTTATTTTTTGTTTATTATTTGCCTTAAGCCTTGTGGCTTCTAATTCAAAAACGAGTATTGAAGTAAGTGAATTATAGTGGGTGTGTTTATTCAGTAGAAGCTTTATTGTTTTAAGAATAGTATTTTTTGAGATTTTGTGCACGTTCATTGTATTTCTGAAAGTGAAAGGAACTAATAACTACAATTATATCCATCAATATTTTTTCCTAACTCGTGCGAATAAACGAACTTTTCCGCACGCTACGCGTGAGGTATTTTCTCTTTTTGACGCACTTGTTATGAAAAAAATCATCCCTTACGCGTGCAAAAACTTTTTTTTAACTCGGATCGGATGATTGTCGCCCTCGTTTCACGCGGGCTCCAACTTTCACCCTCGCCGAAAAAAAGTTTTTCCGCACTAGTTAGGAAATGAACTATTTTAGTACAGATGGTGCCCTTTTTGGGCTCTAGTGCGAGAAGTGTGTCATTTTACGTCAGGTTCAAAACTTCGGAGGGCCATCTGTACTAAAAAACGTCGTACAAGACACGTGCAAAAATGGAATTTAATGTTTTTCGCACTTGTGTCGTATGTAAAATATAACTAATCTAACTTTAAGTAAGTTAGATTAATTATATTTTACTAAACTATATCTAAGATGGGCCCTTGTAGTTTTGTCCAGAGGATGCTTGCGGCTTTTCCTCGCTGTATCGCAAGACTGATGTGTTGTGCGAGGAAGTCGCCAGCTCTTTGGTCTTTAGTTACGTCATGTACATGTTGTTTTTTTTAACAGTAATTGGTTGAGAAGTGGGAAATAAATTTCCAACTTCAGTTTTGGAAAAAAAATGTTTTACTGTCTAAACAAACGTAAATTCCAATCGTAATTGACCGATTTCTAAGCACACATGTATTATGTGTATTACTAAATCAATAATCGTTATCATTAAACTGAAGCGAGCGATCGTGATGATCGTGATACAGTTACGATCATCAGACACGGTACAGTCGAAAACAACCAGTTCGTGGAACAACATTTTAAATATGGCGGCCTTTGAAGCGGCCTTACCGCGAACACCGAAGTTCGTATATTTCGGAGATTTTTCTCAGTCACTCTAATGTCCGTCTGTCCGTCTGTCCGTTCGTCCGGACGTCCGTCCATCTGTCCGCACCATAGCTCAGTGGCCGCTAATACTAGAAATCTGTAATTTGGTACAGGTATACATATTAATCATGCCAAACAAGTGGTGGTAAAACTAGAAAAAACATTTTTTTCGGGTACCTCCCCAACTGGTGAAGTGGGGATAATTTTTTTTATTTAATGTAATCCTATAGTGTGGGGTATCATTGAATAGGTCTCTTAAAAAGAACAAGGGTCTTTAAGAAAAGTTTTTTTCTAAAGTCAATATTTTCGGAGATAATCACTCCAGAAAAAAAAATTGTGTCCTCCCTTTTGATCGGAAGGTCCAAAAAGTATGAAAAAAAATTTTAATAGTCGGCTTATAGAGTCTTTAAAATAAAACTACATATTTCGAACATAATAGGCCCAACCGTTTTTGAATAACTACGGAACCCTACACTGAGCATGGCCCGACATGCTCTTGGCCGGTTTTATTGTATTTTTAAATCGGAATTACCACCCCCTATTTCTGTCAGTATGTTGTTATTATCTAACAATAGGTAGGTATATGTGTCTCATAGTGTCTATTGTTACACGAAATAAAATTATTTTATTTTATTGCGATCGTGCAAAGCGGGGTTGCTAATGTAAAATAAAAAAGTGTTGAAATAAAAAAGCGCCGTTAAGCGAAAGTGAATTGTGGCTTCAATTGTACATCGAGCCAAAGTCAAGGTTCAAGTTTGGTTGCATAATGATCTAATCGACCTCGGGTTCAAATGATCACCGCTCATCTCATTCAACATTTCATTCATTCTTTTTTTATACCACAATCTTTTTGAAGTATCGATTTTTTGCTTGACCCGGTTTGAGTGAGAATTTTTTTTTCTTTGAATTTCTTTGATTTGAGTCTACAATTTTTTTTATTGAAATTGGCTTATTTGTCAGCCTCCGTAATCTAGTTGGTAGTGACCCTTCCTACAAAGCTGGAGGTCCCGGGTTCGAATCTCGGTATTATTTGTGTATTTATTTATCACAAATATTTGTTCCTTTGGTCATGGCTGTGTAGGTATACATTTAAGTATCTATATGTGGCAGTGGGCGGGGCACATTGCATGTAGAACCGATGGCCATTGGGGCGGAAAGGTTCCCGAGTGGCGGCCACGTACCGGAAGGCGCAGCGTGGGTAGGCCCCCTACAAGATGGACTGATGACCTGGTGAAGGTCGCAGGAGTCCGCTGGATGCGGGTGGCGCGGGATCGGTCATTGTGGCAATCTTTGGGGAGCCCTATGTTCAGCAGTGGACGTCTTTTTGGCTGATATCATGTTGATGATGATGGTATTTCTACAGGTTGTTCGTTTCGATTTGCGTTAAATTGGAGAGGTAACTTCGGACATTAACAGAAATTGCCTGGGTGCTTAGCCAAGTTGTCAATCGCTAACGCTTAATCGTCAATCGTAAGCGAAAGGCAGCTAACTGTCTTTGTCGCACTAATATGAAAGAGTGACAGAGAGGAAACACTACGATACGCTACTAAGCGCTAGCGATTGGCAACTTGGCTACGCACCCTGGTATACCTATTTTTGAAGTCGGTTGAAAGAACACAACTTTTTGGAATTTCCTAAGCATCAACTTTGGCCTCACAATATTGTGAGTTGGATTTCAAAATCGAGCTATTAAGTACCCCAGTCAAAGTGGAGCAGAGGAATTAGAGGTTTAGTCCGCAATCATGTACGTCATATAGGGTCCCGATTCGTAGTCCAGTCAACGGATACGATGGGTCATACAGAAAAAAAATCGTGTTTTTTCTGTGAAAATTGCAAAGAGATAGATATATACATATATACTTAAAATACACAGATAAAGAACAAATATCAAAGATTAATAAATACATAAATGCCCTCTCCGGGATTCGAACACGGAACCTCCAGCTTCGTAGGCAAGATCACTACTAACTAGGCTACAGAGGCTGACGAAATCACTTTATTTTCGCTTAATCACTTCATATTTATCACAATCCAACTCAATTCAAAGGAAAAGCTAACACGTAATTTTTCGGCAATAATTTTACTAGGGGTGTACCGGGAATATTGCCAAGTTGTTTATTTCGATTTAAGATTTATTTATCTAAGAGCAGTTAACGCATTTTTTAATTTGCCGCCTTTTTTTACTCAGACTAACTGTAGTTCCGTCTTCCCGTTTTCCACCATAATGATGAATCTCGGGGCTTTTCTATGCGCCAAACAGAGTGTTAATAAAATGGTGATCCAATGTAGTGAAATATTAATTAATTAACGGTTTTGATCAGTTTTTACCATCGGCCAAATAAAAATAAAAATAAATGTTGTTACATAGAAATGGTCAAAGTTAGACCAAAATGTAAGGAAGATTTATTTTAATTATGGGGATATTATGTAATTATATTCAATGTGGGAATGTAGCCAGCCTTATGGGCATGGCATGGGTATTTTTACTTATCTATAATTTTGATATTAGTTTTTAATTATAACTTCGGTTTAAAACGGATAAACTCGCGTATATTAAACTAATTTTAACTTCATTCCGACGTTTCGAACACTTTACAGGGTTCGTGGATGCGGGATGCGGGTGTCATTCGCAGACCACGAACCCTGTAAAGTGTTCGAAACGTCGGAATGAAGTTAAAATTAGTTAATATACGCGAGTTTATCCGTTTTAATAGTTTTATTTCATAAATAATTTCCATTTATTATAAAAAAATTCTCATATTCAATCTTTTCTGTCGTTTTACGAACAAAAGAACAGGTAAACAAAATAAAAGATTGTAATAAATAGTCACCCAAATACGGCATCCGTCTGCCTCTGTGGGGCACCGGGGGCTCCGTAGCTTTGGGATGGAGAGAAGCCGCCATTGAAATCCTGCTGCGGTGGAAGGTATCTGGAAAATAATGAAGATTCATGTAAAGGTGCATTCAGACCAAGCGAACATTCGCTATTCTAACCTCCCACTCTACGAAATTCGATCGTTACACAAAACGTGATTGGTTGATTTCGTAGAGCGGGGGATAGAACAGCGAATTCTCTTTTGGTCTGAACGCACCTTTACGTGGTGGAATTAGCATTCTGCTGAATAGAAGTTTTATAAGTTGCAAAACTTCCGTAGAAAATGTTCTCGGGAATTTAAAATTAACAAATAACCTGATCAAGCCAAAACCGTACTAGATACATGCCGTATGAATTATATTTACTGCCCTGATGACTTATTTGCGATATAAAATAATTATTAACACATTTTTATAAGTTGTCATGGAAACATTGTCAATGTGAACTTAGTATTGAATTCTCATGATTTTTTCAGAAACTTTTGAGTGTGTTCTAGAAAGAAAATATTCTGCAACTTGTGCATTGCTAGGTGGCACTAGTAATGTACCGAGGAGAAGTTTTATAAGTTGCGAAACTTCTATGGAGAATGTTCTCGGCAATTTAGTTGGTCCTAGTGTTGAACACTATTAGCTGACAGGCACCAGAGATGGACATGTCAACCACTCGGCCACTCTATTCCACTCGGTTTGGTATAGGCATCAGCCGCGAAAGCTGAGGACGTAGGTTCAAATCCTACTTCCGGCGTTGGCAAACTTCGGTTATATTTTCTTTAGTACATAACATAAAATATTAAATTTATATACATAGTAATATTAATACATACAAAAATACATTTTTAAAAATAGGTATTTAATAAAACAATTCATCCATTTTCACAAAAAATATCATAATTCTTACTTTTTTAATAAGCATGAGTGTATATCATATTGAGTATTTGTCCGTTGCTAGGTAAATAAAGTATTAATAATGCCACTAGGGCGACAAAGGTGAAGTTATGTTTTATATTAAAATATTAGTGAATCTAACCTGTTGTCCACAGGAGGTTCCGCTAATGTCGATACCGCCAATAACGTACACGCTAAAAATATCTGAAAATAAATACAAAATTATAAGTACCTAAGACTAAATGTATACAGGGCGTACTACAGTTTTGGGACATGAAGGGGAAGATACCTTAAATATCGTAGATAGGATATTATGCTGAAAGAAGACTTTATTTTATTTAGAAAATTAAATAATACTGCATAAAAAAAAAATAAAAAAAAAAACTTTTTGTACGCATCGAACCTACTTTAATACGAAAAAATTTTTTTTCGTAATTTTATGACGTTATTCAAAAGAAAAAGAACAATATCCAAACTTAACAAGTTGCTAAGTATTGTTTGTCCCTTTCGGCCTTATCAATATGTCTACAAGCAAGAAAGTGACAAACAATACTTAGCGGCTTGCTAAGTTAGGAGACGTTTATGAATAAAGGGGTTTGTATGAGTATAATAGTAGTAATAGTAACTCAACACAATATTTTCTATCAAACTATTCGTAAGTAACTGAATAGAACTTTATAATGCAGATTTTTTGAAGCTTTTTTGCAGTTTTATAGGGTTTTTGTAAGCTCTTTTAATTCGTTTTAGGCACTATATATAAATAGGCTCTATTTACAAATTTTTAATATTCGTTTTTTTCTAATTTTGTATGACGATGGCTTTGACTCTATTTTACAACTTGTCTCTTGAATTCGTGAATTTTTAGACACAAATTTTAAAATGAAATTATTTATTATTTAAGTTAAATTGATATAAAAAACATAGACACATTAAAAAAAAAGCTAAACTAAGCTTGTAAAATTACAAAGTTTGGCAAATTTCCGGCTTATCTTATGCTTTATGCATAGGGAAACAACCTATTGGTGTTTAAATATCAGTAAAATAAAAATAAAAATATGCCCGTTTTAAAACTTGAAATACATGAACTAAAATTAACTATGAGTACTTAGTCTGATAAACATGTCTTGCTACTAAAAGCAGTAAATTCGAAATCTTTGTAACCGTTTCCAAAGAAAAAAGAATTATGTCCATTTTTAAGCAACAAGATTGGTATAATATATTTAGTTAAATAAAACCATTGCAAAATATTTAACTTACCCTCATTTTTGGTATTTTGCTGTAATGTTTCCGTAGATCTGCCAAAGAACACAAATGTTAGAAAGCTATGGAAAGCTATTTCTGAATTTCAGACACAAATTCCCGTGTAATTAAAATTCCTACTGGAAAATTGCTTATTGGAAATATTTGACAGAGTATTATCATTATCATAGCTTGTTATGAAATTATTTGCAATTTTAAAGATAAGTACTTTATAATTTTTTATTCAGTTATTTTCATTTAAAAATATTTTTTTTTATAATCAATATCAAAAAGAAATTCAATCCAAAATTATGTAAATGTATTTGTTAATTATAATAAATTGTAATTTCAATACTTTAGTCGAATTCTGATTTTATTTTAATTCCAAACAGAATGTAAGTAAATAAATATATTGATGTTTCTTAGTTAAATTCGAATCAGATTCATATAGATGATCTAAAAATTATACAAATACATTTGTTAATTTTGAAATGAAATATAATTTCGAATCTTTAAATACAATATTAACCTAATTTCAAATAAGTAAATTTAAGTACCTAAACCAAACTTAGGCTGATGAGCGAATGATGCCCATCACTGGGTCTTCAGCTTATATACGATTTGTGCTCTATTACTGCATAGCATTCTGATTACATGCGCAAACGCATACAGTCACATTTTGTCAGAAAACCAGTGTAATATGAGCTTAGGGTTTTGAAGCTACAATGATCATTTATTACAACTATAAATGGGCACATGATCGCAGCGATAATAGTCTTTTTTTAAGTAATTTCATATTTTTGGTTAAAAAAAAGCAAAATAACATTTTTATTCACTTACAATTAAGATTCATTCCGTAGCGATAAGTCCGCCTGTTGCTACCTACTATATTAAATTATGTAATGTTCTTATTGTTATCAAAATTTTGTAGTGTGCTATAAAGTATTTTATTATTATTATTATTCATTTTATTCACATTAAATAGAAAGAAGAAAAACGATCTTGACAAACCTGTATTTTATAAAAATTATTAAAGTGAATTATTGAAACATTTACAAGATATGGTGTATTTTGCTTTACTAATTAAATGAAAAATATAAACGAAATTTCAGAAGGAGCTCATTAAAAGATACATCAAGCTTAATTATCTTTTTACATAATAATTTATTCGGTTATCGCGATGATTAGTCATGAAATAAAACTATTTAAACGGATTATATCGAGTATATTACTTAAATTTAACTACATCCCAACGTTTCGAACACTTTACAGGGTTCGTGGTCTACCTTTTTACATTGTTTTCATTCAAACGATTGATTTCATTATCAAATTTTTTACATAAAAATCACCTATTTTGCTACAAAATGCTACAAAACAGGTGACTTGAAAATGAAGGACGAATGTAAAGCTACAGTGTACTTACTGGTTTTTGTGAGTGAGACTCTGTGTGTGGTGGGAATATTGCCAGGAGATTGGCGCATCTGCTTTTAGCGATTTGAATGAAAGCGTGCTTTACTTGTATGATTTGAAGGTGGGTAAGTTAGATGCGTATATCATTTCATTATACTGTAATTACGGGCTAAAAAGCGATCGTGGGTTCGATCCCGACTCGTACCAATGAATTTTTCTCTATTATAATTTGATATTTACAAGTGTTTTACGGTAAAGGAAAACATCGTGAGGAAACCTGCATACACCTGCGAAGAAATTCAAGGGTGTATGTGAAGTCCCCAACAGGTACTGGGCCAGCGTTGGGACAACGCAAAATAAGCATGTTTGATGTTGAGTTGCGTAAAAATGGCCAGAATACAACAACAACAACGGGCTAAAAAGCTAAAACACCATTTTAAAACAAGATATCAAAAAATTAAATATTTAAAGAGTTATGAGAGATATTTGTTCCCATTCCCAAAGTACAGTTGTTTAAACTAGGCAGCCTCCGCAGCCTAGTTGGTATTGACCCTGCCTATGAAGCTGGAGGGTCCGGGTTCAAATTTCGGCGAAGGCATCATTTTGCGTACCTATTTATTTATCACAAATATTTGTTCCTTAATAGTGACTGTCTATGTATTTAAGTATGTATTTATTATACATAATATCACGTCGCTTGGTACTCACACCACCTTACACTCAGCCTTAATTGAGCTTACATTGGACTAGGTCAATTTGTTTTTACGTAAATAAGTCAAGTCTTCCAAAAATGTTTGGCAATATTTCGAGCGATGGGAATATTGCCAAAAATTAAGGGAAACAACTATTAGGTGCACAAATGTTCCATGCTCATTGATTACTTAAGTTAATCATATCTTAAAAGAATTTAGGGCGATATTTCGAGATATAGACATATTGCCAATATTTAAGGGATTCAAAATCAACTATTAGGTGCATGAATGTCGCATGCAATTTTTTTTTTAAGTAAATCGAAAATGAAGCAAGTGGAGCATACTAGCATGCCAGTACACTCGCTCCAGTTACACTCGTGACGTGCACAGGTCTACAGGTGCAGTAGTTTAGTAGACAGTCCCCAATTTATATTCATACTATCCTTAAGCTCGTTTATAACTTCATGTCGGTTAATTCTTAATTCCGATTACAAACTCTACTACTGGAAGATTGGAGATATACATTACAATTCACCGTCCCATCTTCAACGAACTACGTTTAAGGCGGCCGCTGCGGCTGAAAATGTCGATTTTTTTAAACGTAATTAATATAAGGGCTTCGGCAAAGAGTACGATTTTGTACCGTTTGGCGTAGAAACTTTAGGTTCATGGGGCCCCAGCGCACGCAAATTGTTGCCTGAGTTCGCGAAATTCGCGAAACGTCTGGTTGACGTAACCAAAGACCGAAGAGCTGGCGACTTCCTCGCACAACGCATCAGTATTGCCATACAGCGAGGAAATGCCGCCAGCATCCTCGGTACAATGCCACAAGGGCCAATCTTAGATATAGGTTAGGTTAAGTAGATTAGTTAGATTTAATCCATGTACGTAAATTGTAGATTTGAAAATAATACATAATATATATAATAAAAAAAAATACAATTCATATCTAAAAATAGCACGAATCCACAACAAAAATATGTAGGTTACGAGTAAAGAAAATGTAAGTATTATGGCGGGATTAACTGGACTCCTTTTCGAAGCAATGTCCAAGCACAGCGCTTGACCGGGATCAGTGAATAACTTGGAGAAGGCCTTTGCCCAGCAGTGGGATACGACTGGTTCCAAATAATACTGGTTCCTCTCTTCTTCTCGATCTTTTACTAAAAAATACATAAAATAATATAAATATCTTATTCTTTCAATTTAATCCTTAAAACAGTAGGCGCAGTAGTTGCCGATCCCCGTAATAATTAAATCTTCAGATATTCTCGAAATAAATGAGTATTTTTAAACTATAAATATTAGATGTCATACCTATATCAAAGAAAAACGACCAAGATCACCTAATGTCCGAGGTGGGGATCGAACCCACGTACTCAGCTTTCGCGGCTGATGCCTGTACCCCTCGGCCACTCGGTCTTAGCAACCACCGGTCAAATTTCTCGGATATATGCAATCCCTTACAAGGCTAGGCGCCTTTGACCATTCTCTAAGGGCAAGCAATACATGCCTGCACCTCCTATTAGAATACTTTACAGTTTTCTAGAATAGCTAGAGAGAGCTGGTGCTGCCATCTATTACGTATTGCGAAAATACAAATCAAATTATTTAATAACTAAATATTGAGTATTTTTAGTTTCTGTAACATTTTTAGTTTTTCTCAAGGGTCAACAGTATGGGGCTGTTAACGAAAAGCCGAATTAGAGCATGCAAAATGTAGGGTTCCGTAGTTGGTCAAAAACAGCTCGGCCGATTTTGCTAAAAATAACCATTTTCATTCAGTTAAAGTTTTATACAAGCCAGAATGCTTAGCCAAGTTGCCAATCGCTAACGCTTTCCCTCTCTGTCACTCTTTCATATTAGTGCGACAAAGACAGTTAGCTACCTTTCGCTTACGATTGACGATTAAGCGTTAACGATTGGCAACTTGGCTAAGGATGCTGAAACTTTCATATTTTTTGTACGCACGGATCAATAGTTAAAAGTGTAATAGTTATTTGTTTTACTAGGGAGCAAAGTGATTGTTTAACTCTCGCACAAATATTGAAATCCGAGCAAGCGGAAGATTCCAGAATTTGAACCATGAGCGCAGCGAGTGGGTAATAAAATGGAATCTTGAGCGATGCGAGGATTTTAAGGCTCTAGAATTGAACAAGCTTTGCTGCCGAGTGAATCACAACATTTTTCACCACACTAAAGCGAGGAAACATGCGAAATAAAACTCAAACATAACAAATTAGAAGGTATTTATTTGCAAGTCCTCAACTTCCAAAAAATAAACAATTCACAAATTCGGCTTCTTTTACAGGTATTTGCAATTCCTCCGGCTCTGAATCACTATCACTCATCATTAGTATCAACTTGATTTACGCTTTTGTTAATTTATATATATTTTTCGGAGAGAAAACTGAAAACT
Organism: Thaumatotibia leucotreta; assembly: GCA_025490895.1. Classification (NCBI taxonomy): domain Eukaryota; kingdom Metazoa; phylum Arthropoda; class Insecta; order Lepidoptera; family Tortricidae; genus Thaumatotibia; species Thaumatotibia leucotreta. The sequence continues at coordinate 15,380 of JALPQI010030374.1, read as the reverse complement.
TGAAAATTAAGAGTGAAAGAAAACAAAACACGAACGAACTCGTTTAAATTTTAAAAGAAAAAAATATTCGGATGCGTTCTGAAATTTGCATAGTGTCAACACTTTCATTTTCCTATTGTTTTTATTTGTCGTCTTTTTAGAACTTTTAATTAAAAGCCTTTTACAACAAAATGTGGTATTTAATTTGGATTTTAGCATATATTGAACATAATACTCGTATTATGAAAGGTTCATGTGTATGAATTTGTTTGAAACTATTGAGTTTTCGAACGTACTGTCTAGTTCAAACGTCAAAAAGCTTATTGCACTCTCAGGCCGTATAAGTTATTGCTTTAGTCTATCCAGAAGATTAAAAAAAAAATACTTTAACCTCTAGAGATTAAAACACAGTTTTGCGCTTTGCAGTGTTATTCACTAAGGAAACCGCCTTGCTATCAACGCTGCTGTGTCAGCGCTGCGGCAGCGTCGAGCTTAAAAATGGTATTCACTAATGCACTTTAAACGACACTAGCGCTCGGCGACGAATGCGGCGTGAGCTGGAACTACACTGCGTCGAGAGTTACCGCCTACAGTTCGACGACGAGCTGTTCTACGTTAGTGAATACCGTTTTTCGCAGCGCTGCGCTCGATGTCGAAGTAAAGGCTGTCTCGTCGTCGAGCTCGTTGACGAACGCAGCGTCGAATGTGTGAATAAGAGAATAGCATAGCTGAAATTGAAGGACAAACAGCGTGTTTACGAGCAGTGTGGTGAAAATTTATTTTATAAAATTCAGAAGTCCAGAAGGAACAGTGATTTCCGAAAATAGCTATTGTCTAAATCTAAATAAAAACTTTATGTTGGGACCCTCATTACATTAAAAAAACCTATTGAACAACATTACATAGGTACTGTAGGATATCCGTAAATAAAAATACTATACCACTTCTTTACATATCGGGTACGTCACCCAATAAAATATTATCTGTTTTTTATTCTACTACTATACGGTGCTCGTGAGCATTCCGAAAGATTTTAATGCTAGATTCCTGACCATATTTAGAGCCTTTAATGTTACATAAAATTTCCTGGATTCGGCTTGGTTACAGAGATAATCAACCTTTTATCGAAATAAGTTTTTCGACGTAACTCGTCATTTAACTTCTTTTTGATTACAATGCTACCACAATGTGTTTTAATATTACCACATATTTTGCCTGACAATAAAAGAATACGAATAGACTTGAACTTAAACCTAATAACCAGTACCTAAAAAAAACAATTGAAATAAATTATTTAAACAAATTGTTGTTATGATAAAAAGTAATGGAAATGTTAAAAAGTATTCAAAAAGTCTAAAAAAAAGATTTTTTTTGGTTGGAATTGACATTAGGTCTCATAATATTTTATGTTTATTTTGATGTCTAGAATGCATAGTTAAAATCTTTCGCAATGCTCGCGAGCACCGTGTATTAGATACACCCTGGTGATAGACGGACAGATATTTATAGTAATCATCATCATCATCATCATCATCAGCCTATGATAGTCCACTGCTGGACGTAGGCCTCTCCTATTAACTATGCGTATAGACGCATTTGGAGGTAAATGCACATAATCGCCACGCTGGGCAAGCGGATTGGCGATCGCAGTAATGTGTCTACTATGATGACGCTGCTGCCCATCACCAATCGTTTATTAAATAATGGTAAGTGACACTTCAATCCTTTAGTCGACTCTTACGACACCCGCAGGAGGAAGGTGGTGACAAATGTATTCTTACTGCCGTCACCACACATTTATAGTAATAGGCCTTAGTAATAGGGTGCCGTTTTACCGAATCTAAACTCATCAGTTTCATCACGAGATTCAATAGCCAAGTGCAAGGCAATCATCTCTAACAAGGTTGCCATATTGGTTTATCTGTATCAGAAAGTAGCATAATGGCGAACTCAAGGGAGAAACGTGCTGTAGTAATTGCTGTTTCGTTTAACAAAAAGTATAGTTCAAATGATGACTTTGAGCTATTTCTTATTGTCCGATCCTTTAGATGTTCGTGTGGAGACAGTAAGAAACGAATACATTAGAATTTGTCACCATCAGTGGCGGAAACCCTGTCATATAAAAATAAATAAAAAACTTAGGACATTTTACACAAATCAACCTAGTCCCACGGTAAGCTCAATTAAGGCTTGTGATGTGGGTACCAGGCGACGATATAATGTATATATAATAGATATTTATTTATTTAAGCCTTTGGGAAACAAACAGCAAAAACAAAACGTGTAGATAAATCAGATTACACATACACAAGCCACACAGTCTCCACTAATGAGTAGTAACAGTTATGTTACATACAGATACTTAAATACATAGACAGCCATAACCAAGGAACAAATATTTGTGATAAATAAATACAGGAATGGAGGAAAAGATGGGAGGCCTTTGCCCGGCAGTGGGACACTAATCTAGGCTAATAAAAAATAAAAATACACAAATAATGCCCTCGCCAGGATTAGAACCCGAAACCTCCACCTTCGTAGGCATGGTCACTACCAACTAACCTGCGGAGGCTGACAAAAAAAACCAAATCAATTTAGAAACACGCAAGGGTCGAAATTGAATGCTTTGACAGAGCTGTCAAATGGTCAAAGGGTTAACCTAAAAGCAGAAGTAGCATTTCTTACGGGCCCCAAGTACAGGGGGTCCCGCGCTACAATTCTAAAAATTCAAGTAGGTAGGTAAAAATAAATTGGACCAATAGGTACCTATTTGAATAATAACCGGCCAAGAGCATGTCGGGCAATGAGAGATAAGAAAAAAAGTTCCTTTTATGACCTTGTATTCTTTTTAAGATACCTATTCAATGATACCCCACACTATACTTTGTTGGCATGATTAATATGTATACCGGTATCAAATTGCAGATTTCTAGTACTAACGGCCACTGGGCTATATGCGGACAGACGGACAGACTGACATGGCGAAACTATAAGGGTTCCGTTTTTGCCATTTTGGGCTACAGAACCCTAAAAAAGACAATCTGCCAAAACGGAACACAAGTAAATTCAACGTCCTCATATAATTTGGGATATTTGTACGAAAATGATTTGCTTATCTTTGTGTATTTACACAATGAGGGCACCTCGGAATTCGAACCCGGGACTGACAGATCAGGGTCACTATCGCCCGAGCACCGGAGGCCCTCATACACAGATGTCATTTATACCATAGATCAAGCAAACGTATCTACTTAGCGTGTCAAATGAACTCAGTGAAATCCACTGAGTTGTCCGTCTTTAATCGCAGCTTGCAGCTTTCGGGCGTCAAATTTTGTAAGTTGAAGTGAACAAAAAGATTAATAATGCCTCCTTAAGTAATATTAATTGCAACAACACAAAAAATATGAATACTCAAGGGCCTGAGACATATTTAAAATCATAGGCAAGTAACAACTTCAGTACTAAATCTGACACGCTCGGCCGCCATACAAATGAATGAACTTGTTTCTTCTATCCAAATCTAATTCTGTGCCCTCATATCATATTTGTTTCACAAAAGTTCTGACGTTTCAATTTCGGTAGCTCACGACCCCCACGATATGACCTGCGTATACGCAAGAAACTTCACGTGTCAAAAGGTCGTATGTTTACATTACGTTATCATACATACGCCATTTTGATTTCGAGTTTTGATTGGTTTGCTGTTGTGATATAGTTTTAGTTATTATTTATTGCTTAATGGCGTTAGTATGAAAGTGGGTGTTTATGGAATAATATCTACAAGTGCAAAAAATAAAGTTCGATATTTTTTTCGTGGCTCTCCGAAGTTTCAACCTGAGAGGAAATGGACCACTTCTCTTGTCCTTCACTTCGGTTGGCTCGAATCTTCATAAGGTCGTCTATCCATCTTGTGGGTGGACGTTCTACATTGCGTTTGCTAAACCGTGGTCTCGTCATCGGCCATCTGGGTGCTTAGCCAAGTTGCCAATCGTTAGCGCTTAGTCGTCAATCATAAACGAAAGGCAGTCTTCTTCTGTCTTCGTCGCACTAATAAGAAAGAGTAACAGAGAGGAAAAACTACGCTACGCTACTAAGCATTAGCGATTGGCAACTTGGCTAAGTGTCCTGGTCTGCGTGCAATGTGGCCGGCCCATTGCCACTTCAGCTTGCTGGCAAATCCGAAGCAATTAGGTAGTTTATGGCCCTGGAAATTTAACTTCCAAGGATAATCGCCAAATAAAAAAAATTAAAGGCCAACTTCAACCGATTTCTCAAGATCCCATCATCAGAGCCAGAGTTGGTTCCAACGGGACCATCTCCGGTTGTTTTAAAGTCGGTTCAGAAAAGGAATTGTCGAAATTGGGTGGCGTGATATTGAGTTATTCATCTATTTGTCGTGCATATGCTTAAAGCAAATTTAAGACTAATAAGGTTTTCACATGGATGCCATTGTCAGAACTGGGCCAGATTAAAAATGGGGCCAATCGGTAAGCATCATCATCAATCATCATACATCATCAGCCTATATTAGTCCACTGCTGGACGTAGGCCTCTCCTATTACCTATGCGTACAAACGCTTTAGGAGGTAAATGTTTGATTGATGATTGGCGATCGCATTAGTATGTCCAGTTGTCCATTATGACGACGCTGCTACCCGTCATCAATCTACGATAAATAAATGGTTAATGACACTTCAATCCCTTAGTCGACTCTTACGACACCCGCAGGAGGAGTTGGGGTGGTGACAAATGTATTCTTACTGCCGTCACCACACGGCACGGTAAGCATCAAAAAATAATCATCAAAATTGACACCCAGTCAAAATTTCTGAGGTAACAAACATAAAAAGACATACTGCCAAATTGAGAACCTCCTCCTTTTTTGTCGGTTAAGAAAACGCATCCACATAGCTCTGATGAAAAAAGCCTTATCATAAATTTTGCGTGATACTTGCGTTCCAGTTCGTGGCTTGTGGTTTCACGCAAGGCCTGTCGTCAGTTCGAATCCTTCCTGTTGTATATTAAGTCACATTATTCCGTCATGGCCGTAACCTAGTTGGATGACCCTGCTGAAGCTGGAGGTCTCAGGTTCGACTATCAGCGAAGGCAGTATTAACCCCATGGAAGTATAGCGACATGCGATACTCGAGGGCCAGATAATTTATCGTGAAGCTTTTCGATTACAAAATTTACAATTGTTTTGACCGAAAAAAAAGCTTAGACTTAAATCCTGTGACACACATCACATCATCAGCCTATATCAGTCCATTGCTGGACGTAGGCCTCTCCTATTAACTATGAAGAACTAACTATAAGACTATCTCTGTGATAAAACTGCTTGGCCCAAATTAAATGATTACAATAATTTAAAATAAACTTTTTAGTACAGATGGTACCTTTTTTAGGCTCTAGTGCGAGAAGTGTGTCATTTTACGGCAGGTCCAAAACTTCGGAGGGCCATCTGCACTGAAAAACGTCGTACATACGAGACACGTGCAAAAACTACGCACTTTTCGCACTTGTGTCGTAATGTATGTACTATTTGCATGTTTTCTTAGATTTGAATGACAAATTTTATTTATAATATGGCGATGTAATTTTTATTGGGTAATTGTGATATTTTATTTTTTGTGTTAACTTTGTAAATGAATTTAATCACAATTGTGTGTGTTTATTATCAAGTGTAGAAATATTGACGATGTAAAAGCGATTCAGCCGATCCCAATTGACTAAATGAATTTTTATCTTTATCTTTATCTATGCAGCAGAATCATCATAGTGGGCACACTACAGCGATTGCCAAGCCGTTTGCCCAGCGTGGCGATTATGGGCATTTACCTTCAAAGGCGGACATACTTATGAATACAAATAAATGGTCAAAGGAGAGGTCGTTATCCGGCAGTAGACTAACATAGGCTGATGATGTGTAATAAATAATACACGGTTTTTTTCACCGGCCGAATTTTATAGGGTTAATTCTAAGGTCAATGATGAACATTTACTTGGAACCGACATGCGATGCGTGAAAAAAATCTTATGTGCCATATGTAAGGTCCTAATTTATTAGATGCAGATATTTTTACAGCTGATAGTACCTACTCGGTCTCTGGAGTACCTATATTAAACCGTGAAACATTTTAGCTTTTACGATGTCATTTGCAGGGATCGGAACCGTTCTCGATTAACCATTTGATATTGTTCTTTAACCGTTATTAAATTCCGTTCGTATTAGTAACGGTTAACTACGATAAAGGTTTTGTAGATGAACACAATATTTCTGGTTCACAATATTCAAGATGAACGGAAAAATTCCGTTCTTTGACATAACGGTTTTGACAAGAACATTATATGATTTATATGAAAGAACAAAACTTTTCTGGTTACCGTTACTAGAGATGAACGAAAAATAAAGTTCCGTGAACCATTATTAAACTGTTCGCGATGACGTAAACATGCCGCCACTCGCTCTCTCTTTTCCACGCGAATATAGTTCGTATTTTTATTTCATTTGACTAGCCATTTAGGTTTGACGTGTGGTATTGGCCGCATGATGAAAAAGGTTTAAATTGAATTAAGTGAAAGGATGCAATATGTGCTAGCAATTCTGGCGCCTCCTAGCGCCGTCGACGGGAACTTGCCTGGAAATTGGTTACCTGACAACGTGTTGTTGACTGGGCTGTCAATGTTTTTTCCGACATAATGTTCATATGGAATTAAGTTTTGAGTATCAAGTTAAGCTGAAGTCCAATGATCTAACAGATATGTTTATAATGGTAAGTTTGTGAACTTTCTAATTAGTAGATATTTCTTTCTATGTTGATTTTAGAGTTTAATGAGAAGGAGGTAAGACGGAGGAGTAAGACGCCCGATGTTGGTCAACTACCGGCACCTGTCTTGTAATATCGGCTCGGCTCCTTGGTAAATAAATATATATACTTACTATAACCTGCACTTATTGCATTCATACTCCTAATACCTACGCAGTTATGGGTGCATACCACTCGTCTTGAATAGTCAACATAGTGATAGGTACGATACGTGAATTGCTCAAGAAGACAGTTGCAGTTCCTATTATTTCCCTTAATGGAACCCCGATGCTTGGAGTCGCGTTCTATTGGCGTCAGATGAGCTTAGCACAACTAGCAATATGGCGTTGCTGGCTACATTCCGCCGGACGCAAAATGACTTTGTCCCACAATTACGTAAGTTGTTTTGTTATGAATTCATTATATCGTAACTGTGGAATGTCTTCTCAAAAGGGCTTATTTCCACTTTGTCAATAGAGATAATTTCTCTTATGGAAATATAGAAAAAATAATCCTTATTGCCAGAGTAGAAATAAGCCCTTTTGAAAAGACACAAAGCTGAGTTTACACTTGCAAGTTATTGCCGCAAGTTTTGAGACGCAAATCGTCATCATCATCAGCCTATGATAGTCCACTGCTGGACGTAGGCCTCTCCTATTTACTATGCGTATAGGCGCATTAGGAGGTAAATACCCATAATCGCCACGCTGGGCAAGCGGATTGGCGATCGCAGTAGTATGTCCACTATGATGACTCTGCTGCCCATCATCAATCTTTTATCAAATAATAGTCAGTGACACTTCAATCCCTTAGTCGACTCTTACGACACCCACAGGAGGAGTTGGAGTGGTGACAAAATATATTCTTACTGCCGTCACCACACGGCAAATATTGGTAGGAATTAGTGGCAAATATCTACAACTATTTTTTTTCAAAACTTGCAGGGTCGCGTTTTATAAAGTTACAATTTACAATTTGCCGTTTGTCTCTCTTTCTAGCCAATATATTATGTGCGTGCGTTAGAGAGGCAAACAGCGAAATTGTAAAATGAAGCTTTATAAAACGCGACCCAGGTCTAAACTCGGCTTAGCTCGTTACTTCCGCAGTTGTGATCTTGAACTCTATTAACATCGTAGTAAGTTCGTCGTAAGTTCAAATTTAAACGAACATTTCTTTGGCGAATGAAAGTATATTTTCTGTTTATCTGTCCATCCGTCTGTCTGTATGTCTGTTTGTTTCTCTGTCTGTCTGATTGTTTGTCCGTCCGTCTATACGGTCGTTTGTTTCCGCAAAGAAACGTGTTTCGACCAGATAGTATTCGAAATTATTGCTTTTACAATTATTCTGGGTGTATTTCTTAGGGTTCTGTAGTATATTAGAAACCGTCACAGATTCGCCATGTGCATCCATCTGTCTGTCTGTATGTCTGTCTGTATGTTTGTCTGTCTGTCAGTCTGTTTGTCTGTCTGTCTGTATGTCTGTCTGTCCGTCCGTTTATTTCCTCCAAATTATTGCTTTCTCAATTATTCTGGGTGTAAGTACTTTTTAGGATTCTGTAGTAAATTAGGAACCCTTGCATTTTGCATCCATCCCTCTGTCTGTTTGTTTGTCTGTATGTCTGTCTGTCTGTCTGTTTGTAAGTCTGTCTGTCTGGCGGTCTGTCCGTCTGTCTGTCTGTTCATCTGCCGATCTTTCTGTCTGTCTGTTTGTCTCTCTGTCTGTGTGTCTGTCTATCTGAACGGACTGACTATCTGTACGTCCGTCTGTCCGTCCGCTTGTTTCCGCAAAGAAACACATATCGACCGGTTATTACTTGAAATGGTTGCCTTTTCAATTATTCTGGCTGTAAGATATTTTAAGGGTTCTGTAGTAAATTAGGTACCCTTACATTTTCGCTATGTCCGTCTGTCTGTCTGTATGTCTGTCTGTCTGTTCATCTGTCGATCTTTCCGTTCTGTCCATCCGTTGTCTGTCTGTTTGTCTGTCGGTCTGTCTGTCTGTGCGTCCGTCTGTCTGCTCGTTTATTTCTGCAAAGAAACATATTTCGACCGGATATTACTTGAAATGTCTGTCTGTCTGTATGTATGTCTGTCTGTTCATCTGTTCATCCCTCTGTCTGTCTGTCTGTCTGTTTGTCTGTTTGTCTGTCTGACGGTCTGTCCGTCTGTCTGTCTGTTCATCTGTCGATCTTTCCGCCCGTCTGTCTGCCTGTCTGTCTGACGGTCTGTCCGTCTGTCTGTCTGTTCATCTGTCGATCTTTCCGTCTGTCTGTCTGTTTATCTGTTCATCCGTCGATCTTTCTGTCTATCTGTCTGTGTGTCTGTCTATCTGTCTGTCTGTATGTCTGTCTGTCTGTTCATCTGTCCATCCGTCTGTTTGTCTATCTGTCTGTCTGTCTGTCTGTGTGTTTGTATGTCTGTTTGTCTGTCGGTCTGTATGTCTGTCCGTCCGTCTGTTAAACCGTTTATTTCTGCAAAGAAACATATTTCAACCAGATATTATTTAAAATTGTTGCCTTTTCAATTATTCTGGCTGTAAGTACTTTTTACGGTTCTGTAGTAAATTAGGAACCATTACATTTTCACCATGTCCGTCTGTCTGTCTGTCTGTCTGTCTGTTCATCTGTCTATCCATTGTCTGTCTTTTTGTCTATCGGTCTGTCTGTCTGTCTGTCCGTCCGTCTGTCTGTCCGTTTATTTCTGCAAAGAAACATATTTCGACCGGATATTATTTAAAATTGTTGCCTTTTCAATTATTCTGGCTGTAAGTACTTTTTACGGTTCTGTAGTAAATTAGGAACCCTTACATTTTCGCCATGTCCGTCTGTCTGTCTGTATGTCTGTCTGTCTGTCTGTTCATCTGTCTATCCGTTGTCTGTCTGTTTGTTTGTCGGTCTGTCTGTCTGTCTGTCCGTCCGTCTGTCTGCCCGTTTATTTCTGCAAAGAAACATATATCGACCGGATATTACTTGAAATTTCTGTCTGTCTGTATGTATGTCTGTCTGTTCATCTGTTCATCCCTCTGTCTGTCTGTTTGTCTGTCTGTCTATCTGATAGTCTGTCCATCTGTCTGTCTGTTCATCTGTCGATCTTTCCGTCCGTCTGTCTGACGGTCTGTCCGTCTGTCTGTCTGTTCATCTGTCGATCTTTCCGCCCGTCTGTCTGCCTGTCTGTCTGACGGTCTGTCCGTCTGTCTGTCTGTTCATCTGTCGATCTTTCCGTCTGTCTGTCTGTTTGTCTGTTCATCCGTCGATCTTTCTGTCTATCTGTCTGTGTGTCTGTCTATCTGTCTGTCTGTATGTCTGTCTGTCTGTTCATCTGTCCATCCGTCTGTTTGTCTATCTGTCCGTCTGTCTGTCTGTGTGTGACAAACAGACATACAAACGTCTGTTTGTCTGTCGGTCTGTATGTCTGTCCGTCCGTCTTTCAAACCGTTTATTTCTGCAAATAAACATATTTCAACCGGATATTATTTAAAATGGTTGCCTTTTCAATTATTCTGGCTGTAATTACTTTTTACGGTTCTGTAGTAAATTAGGAACCCTTACATTTTCGCCATCTCCGTCTGTCTGTCTGTTTGTCTGTCTGTCTGACGGTCTGCCGTCTGTCTGTTCATCTGTCGATCTTTCTGTCTGTCTGTCTGGCTGTCTGTCTGTCTGTCTGTTCATCTGTCGATCTTTCTGTCTATCTATCTGAGTGTCTGTCTGTGTGTCTATGTGTCTGTATGTCTGTCTGTCTGTTCATCTGTCCATCCGTTGTCTGTCTGTTTGTTTGTCTGTCGGTCTGTATGTCTGTCCGTCCGTCTGTCTGCCCGTTTATTTCTGCAAAGAAACATATTTCGACCGGATATTACTTGAAATGATTGCCTTTTCAATTATTCTGGGTGTAAGTACTTTTTATGGTTCCGTAGTAAATTAGGAACCCTTACAATTTCGTCATGTCAGTCTGTCTGTCTGTTCGTCCGTCCGTCTGACTGTCTATCTATCTGTTGGTTAGTCCTTCTTTCCATCCATCTATTCTTGGATCCGTCTAGAAATAGAAATAATTCTTAACAAACACAAAAAAAAAAATGTCCAGTAACAAAAAATAAAAATAAATTATGCGTTATTTCCGCAATTGTGATTAAGAACTCTGTTAATAACATTTTAGAATTCAAATTTAAACGAGCTTTTTTGTTACTGGCTGTGAAAGCGTTAACACTTTATTCGTTAAAAAAAAATTGTTATGATCGGGCATAGTTCAAATAAAAAAATAAAAAACCCTTAAAGTTTCACCATGTCCGTCTGTCCGTCTGTCTGTCCGTTAGTCCGTCTGTCTATCCGTCAGCATACTCTTCTTAGCATGGTGCTAGATTGTGTCAGCGCTCTATCACTCTTCATTTATCGTTTCGTGCGGTAGTCCGTCTGTCTGTCCGCCCATTGCTTAGATCAGTGACCATTTGCAACTAGTTGTAGGTATACATATTAGTTAGGGCTTGTCCATTAATCACGTCATACGATTTTGGTATGTTTTAAACCCCCCCAGCCCCCATGGTGATATTTGGTGATATTTTCAGGACCCCCCCTAGCCAATATCACGTGTATTTTTTTGCCAACTGAAGTAGTCCTTTTAATAACACTTGAATTTACGTACCTACTTGTTTGCCAACTACGAGCTAAATGATCGCGAAGTTTTAAAACTTAGTATTTAAAAAGTATTTTATAAAAAAGTAAAGTTTTTTTTACTATAATGCTGTTCAGCAGATTCGAGAGTAACAAAAAATTACACGTGATTTTTCTGATGACCCCCCCCCCCCTCCCCTATGGTGATAATGATCCCCCTATCAGTATGACGTGATTAATGGACAAGCCCTTAAGCCGACAAACTCGAATAATAAATATCCAAAAAAAAACTATTGGGGTTCCTCCCCTACACGTGAATACAATGTGGGATATCCGTGAATAGGTATTTCAAAAAGAGTATAGGTTTTTTCCAAATTCACTATTTCGAAAAATATGAAAAATATCTTACATATTTGGCTTAAGGCATGCTGATAGATAATACTAACTATCCTGAACATAATTGGTCTAGCCAGTTTCGACCAACTACGGAACGCTAATACTGAGCATAGATCGACATGCACTTGGCCGGTTTTTTTCCTCATGCGTTATTTTAAGGGTTTCGTAGTAAACAAAAAACCCTTATAGTTTAGCCATGTCCGTCTGTCCGTCTGTCTGTCCGCAGCATAGCTCAGTGGCCGTTAGTACTAGAATTTGGTATACATATTAATTATGCTAACAAAGTGGTAGAATAAAAACTTTGGTGGGCTGTGGGTTTAAAAATAAAACCATTTCGAACGTAATCGGCCCAGCCGTTTTCGAATAACTACGGAACCCTATACTGAGCATGGCCCGACATGATCTTGGCCGGTTTTTTGATATTGTATTCTCGCCATTTTCCGCAACTCGACATCTAACGTGCCTATTTTGCGTGATCCCAACGCTGGCCAAATATTTTGCTGCCGCAATATTATAATTACAAGGTTGTATGTTACATTTTGTCATAGTACCGTGAAACTAAGTTGTCAACATTGCCCGCTTTTTTCGGAAATCCTAAAATATCTCAAAAAATATATGAAACCTTGAAGTTTTTTCTGCTCAGCATGTGCACTGTGATCGTACGAATCGGCTCACATGAAGAAATAATTTTTAGATCATCATTTAGATCAGGTTTTTGTCGTTTTAAGGTGCGTGCAAACCAAAAGAGCATTCGCTGTTCTATCCCCCGCTCTACGAAATCAACCAATCACGTTTATTGATCGAACGTGTAACGATCGAATTTCGTAGAGGTTAGAATAGCGAATGTTCTTTTGGTCTGAATGCACCTATAGAAGGCGAGCAAAGTAATCTCGTTCTTGACCAACATTGCCCACCTCAATTTAGTGCTTAAAAATAGCTCGTATGACAATAATACTACGATCACAGAAGGTTTTTGGGCAATTCTACCATTTCATGTTTATAACCCAGGGATAGTATTTATAAACAATTTTGAGTAAATTGGTTGGGCAATGTTACCTACCCGTTTTCGCTCTTTTTCATACAAGGTCCACTAACGCAATTCGCAAATGCTAGGGTTGTCACTTTTAAGTAGATATCTTAACTAAAGACGTTTAACTTTTGTTCAAAGTATTAATATACTAGTGAAGTAAAACAGTCCAAAATGTATTATTTGTTTTAATGCAATAATAATAAAACCGTTTTTTGAATGGGAATCAAGATAATATTATATTGATATAAATATCAGCCCACTAACGAAGCAGCAGACAACGAAACTGACAATTGAGAGTATACACGGTGGAATTTAATCGGTGAACAGGAACCCATTTTTCTAATTCAGTAATCGATGGCGGTCACGTTTATGTAGTACTTAAGTGGAACCAAGTTTTTTTTTTAGCATAACAAATTTTTATGTTGAAATTAAACTTTAATTAAAATTTATTGTCACTCTACTAATGGTTTAGTCTGAAAAGTTTAATACCTTTTTTCAAACTATCAGCCATGCATCGCTCTTATTTTACATAGGAATAGAGTCTATCGCAAAAATTAAAGCATGTGAGTGGTTATTGCTCATTTATGTTTTAAGTTTCTATGGCTGATAGTTTGAAAAGAGGTATTAAACTTTCAGACTAAACCATTAATAGGGTGACAATAAATTTTAATTTCAACATAAAAAAAATTTATGCTAAAAAAAAAAACTTGGTTTCACTTAAGTACTACATAAACGTGACCGCCATCGATTACTGAATTAGAAAAATGGGTTCCTGTTCACCGATTAAATTCCACCGTGTAGTTATTGATTCCGAACATTTTGTACACGTAAAATAAAATAACGGAGTTATAAAAACGTAATTTACTGAAAAAAACATTACCCTCCGCTATTTTCATAAAGTGGTAAAACTTGAAAGTGACAACTGTAGGCTATTTTTCATAATGGGCAATGTTTTCAATGTCCGTTTGCTAAAGTACTGGATAAAATTGCCCAAAGCCATAACTTATTTTCTGATTAGCTTTTTCCAATAAAACTACTATCAATGTAATCTACTGTTGTCATTTTATTACAGGTCATGGGTTTTTTTTTCATTTAATACCACCCTGTTTTGAGAAAATGTCTATATTTTGCCAAGATTTTGCCCGCCAAATAACCAACCTTACTCAAGAAGCTCTAGCAAACAACTAGATGAAGATAGACGCAAAAGTCATACTTGGTGTTGCTTCTCACATAATCTATTTTATACTAAAAATAGTTAGGCCGCCATAAGAATGTAATTTTTTTCTATAATAACCAATTTATTTAAAATTCAAGTTTTGGGCAATGTTTCCCCTGGAGGCAAAGTGGGCTAATTTTACGGTAGTAATTCTATGTGTATTTAGCTATATTTTACTAAAACCTGTATCTTAATACCTATAGTCAACTAATAGTCTAAAATTCATGATATTACATGGTTCTATGTTGTGTTGTGGTCATAATATAACTTACAAGGGCAATAAGGTTCTATGTTTGTTTGATTGATATTATTGTAAGTGGTTATATCATATATAAAATGTACTTAATATTTATAGTCATATACATTGAATTTAGGCTGTGTGGTGCGGCAGTAACAATATATTTGCCACCTACCAAGTTGGAGAACTTTTCCGATGGGTGTTATAAGAGTCGACTAAGGGACGGTACTACGCTGATCCAATTATTTGAGATGGAGGCAGGGCAGCAGCCTCATCATAATGGACACATTACTGCAATCACCAATCCGTTTGCCCAGCGTGGCTATTATGGGCATTATGTCATTTATGTCCTACCTAATGTACCCATACGCATAAATAAAATAATATAAGAGGCCCACGTCAAGACCACTGTTACTGTATTAGACTGATGATGTGATATTGAATTTGATAAGAAGGTATCCTTTTACCATTAAAGTGTATTTATCTCATAAAATCATCTATAGGTACTCATATCCATCAGTATAAGCATAATAATCTTATTATAACATCGATCGACCGATCTCTTCACTTATATAATGGTGTTTCATACTTAATCGCTCAGATCAAACTAATGAGGTGCCGTGTTCCACAGCCTTAGATACCATGGACCCTTTGATATTAAGACACCTGAATGGATGCCTTGGTATACCAGCATAGAAGAAAGTGGAAGATGCCATGCCAGAGGACCTAACCCGTGTATGTGCCAGCCATCCTGGAACCCTTTGATATAGCAAGAATCGTTTTCCCTTTGAGATAGCAGTGATGAGTATTTGTTGCGTTGCAACCTCAGTGCGCAAAAGTACTCGTTATCATCAGATCAGCTGCGGTCATATACTCATATGCTGACTCCAGCGGCAGCGGTGAAACGCTGGAATGTGGAAGACCAAGCTAACCACGAATAAATAAATATTAATATATATAGTATTTTTCCTTTTTTAGTTTTAGTAGGTACACACGCCAACCCAGTTAACTCTATCAAAGATTTCGATTCTGGACCGTGTACGTGTTTCACTTAGTCGATTTGACCAACTTTGATCGAAATATAGCGCTTATTTTCGAATAGTCATGTCAAATCT